>JANAVB010003400.1:39096388-39342512 GCA_029216955.1 Iris pallida | reverse complement strand
TGACCTTCGATTAATTCTCTGTAGAAAAATGACATGTGGCTATCTGCGCAGGCTGCCACTATCATCTTGTCATAATTACGATACATAATTTCCAAAATTTTATCTCTACTAATGTACAGTTGTTTGTGATGTTATATTTCAAGAGAAGATTTGGTGCATTAATAACAAAGATTATCAAGTACATTTCAAAGTTCGAAGCAACAACCGTCACATTTAAGGAATTTAATATAATTTGCATAATTGCTGATACATGTAGTACATGCAGTATTATACGCGACTGTATATTAAATACAGTTTCTCTATGCCTTGTGCAAAAAGGCAAAAATAGGGCGATTTGCATATTTTTGCATAGAATCCCAATAGTTGGTCGTTATAGTACGAAAGGTTATAAATACTTCGGTTTTGGTACAAACCACGGAGGAGAGGTTAGTCCAGAGACATCTTGCTACCAATTTTTCCTCTCAACGGTGCTTGTGAGTGTCAAGAGCAGCCATCTCCACCATTTTCTTCAACACTTGGCATTTTTCCATGAGAATAATAAGGTGTTCTTCTTGTGTCTACTATGTCCATATTACCTTTAGTAGATTCTCTATTAAAGAACACCGTAGTTGCTTTCACGAATACTTTTTGAAATTAATATCTATGAAGGAGAAGACTTTGTGTTCTTGTATCTGAAGTCAGATCGTCAACAGAGTAAAGCGATCATATGCCGATCGAATCTCCATCGCTGTCAATCCCCAAAATATCTCAAGCTTTATATTCGATTATTCACACGGTGTTGTAATAGAATATCGAATTTGTTGTAAGCCTTATTTTAGAAGTTTTAGCAAAAAAAAATTCATTTTCTTTTTCGTTCAAAATAAAATGGTAACTTTGTTGTGGAACGAGAAGGCAATGGCGCAATCAGACTTCCAAAGCGTTGAGCAAACTATGGAGGTGCTTATAGTTGAGTTCAATCAACTAGCATTTGAGGACATGCTCTCGACCTCGTGCAAATCCGAGGGTATGCTCCCCTTGGAGTCAAAGGGCATGCTTTTCGTCACGAAAATACTTCTCACATACAAAAGTGGCCATGTAGAATAGTCTCTCAGTACAGAAACTTATGAGCTAAACTCAGTAAGTTTCTGACATTGCTCCACTCTGTATTGTTAAGTAAGAGGTTCCTGCGCACAGGGATGGCAGATCTTTACCCTGCGTGGCTATGCAACAAAAAGGAGCTTCTCGACAAAGAGATCCATGGCCTGTAATTAGTGAAGTTCGTAGCTCAAATGGACATCTTTACATATAGCTATTTTGGCACACAAAAAAGAAGAATTTTTTATTGTAGGAAATCTAAGACAAAAGTCAGTGAAGCTTCTACCTCTCATGTAGAAAATGTTATTGTCGGGAATGCCGGGCACGCTTTTCGATGGAAAATACAGAAACTGAAACAGTTGTAAAGACAACGTTTCAAATGCAATTTCTTAAAGAAGGTTTTGCAACAGAGATCCAGAAGGATTCTGCAAATTACGAGATCTAAAAAGATATCGTAATACACGAATAATCTAAAGAGATTTTCATGATCGTAGCAAACTGGCAGTAGTGCCTTCTAAAAAGAAGATACTGACAGAACTACTGAAGGCAACAGAAGGATGACAGGCGAGAGATGGAAATACTGGGGTGAATAATCACTGTTGTTCAAAGCTTTATTCGCCCTCTGCGAACAGCTTCCAGGAACCAGCAAGGTTGACGAAAAACCTTGGAACACTCCTGCTCTTCTGACTCCTCGGAAGACGGCGAACTCCTCTGCAATGGCTTACTCTTCTTTCTCTGTTTGAAGTAACAGAACCCACGCGTACTAAAAAGTACTAGTGTTTGTGTTAAAGAACACGCTCACTACTCTGTTGTGTTAAAGAACACTTAGAGTTTTTTTCCTAGAATTCTGATTACTTCTGCACTCAGAGAGAGGAGAGAACCTGCATATATAGCCCACGGGCGGTTGCCAAGCAGTTGCCTGAACTTCAGGGTAGTGGCAGAACCACTCCTGAACGTGCAGCAACTGCTGCAACCGTTCCCGCTCTAATATGCAGCCAGCCATACGCACACTACGCACTCTACGCACACTGCGTACGCTACGCACACTGCGCACTCTACGCACGCTGCGTACGCTGCGCACACTGGGCGTACTGGGCAGCGTAACTGGGCCAGCGTAACTGGGCTCGCGTAACGGGCCGCGCAACGTGTCGCGCAAGTGGCTCGCGCAACGAGCGCAACTTAAGCGCACTATGCGCCTAGCGACGATGCTGACGTGCTAAGTGCAAAGTGCGCCAACAAAATACCACATTACGCCTCATGAGCCCTTGAGCCCGAGTCCGAGTCCGAGTTCGAGTCCAAGTCCGAGTCCGAGTCCGAGTCGCTAAGCTCCTACGGAGCTTAGCTCCATGGAAATAAATTTCCAAGAGCAAAAAGCTTACAGCTTCTTAATTGTTGATTAAGCCTTTATACCATTAATAATTAATCCCATGGCACACACCCATGTGCACTACATGTGCATCTCCATAAAGAAAAAAGACTCATATATGGAGATACACATTCTTTCTTTTAGCCGATGTGGGACTAAAAACCAAAACAAAAGGCTACAAACCCAACAATCCCCCACATATCTCTATATATGAGTACGAGTGTTCCCCACAGTAACTGTCCATTATGCTTTTAGGATAGATGCCACTTAAGACTTGAATCTTGCCACGTGAGTCAAACAACAGACTACAAATACAAGAATGGACTAAACCTTGAATTCTGCATCATAGCTGAAATTCTCCCACTCACATAATGTAGTTACATGTGCCTCTGGCTACACATTAAAGGCCCTGTGCCAGCCTGGTTTCATGTATAATTTTGGGTATGTACAAGTTTACCCTCAAGAGACGGCCTGATATCTCTGTCATACACTATAGGTGAGTTCATTATAAAGAGACATGGCATGAAGCGCTTCGCGCTTCCCTTGCGGTGCTACGCCGCTATGACATGGCTTAAAGCCGAGGCCTTACCCCGTACCGGGAACCTCATCGTAGTGTCATACTACAGTAGCATGAGGCAACCGGCTCTTTGTAGTGCCAAACTACCAGCATGAAGCCTTAGGCTCCTTCGCGGTGTTACGCCACAACGAAATGGCTTGCAAGGCCGAGGCTTTATCCCTAACCGGGTACCTCATGGTGGTGTCGTGCCACTGTAACATGAGGAACTCCTCCTCTTTGTAGTGCTGACTACACCTTCTTTATATTTAACATACAGCATTAGGCTAACTGTCTATTTGCGGTGCTACGCGCTATAACTTGGCCTGCAAAGCCGAGGCTTTATCCTATTCCTGGGCATCATCCCACATATAGGAACCTCATTGTGGAGTTACCCCACTGTAGCATGGAGTTTCACTCTTGTAGTGCTGCTCTACCGTGCTTCCTGTAAAGCACTCCAGACATTATTTCTGCTGAGAACTCATTAAGGCAATTAAGCCAACCTTCCCACAGGAACCATTTTCCGCAGAAAATAACAGTAGACAATAGTGGTTATAGGTCCGTAACCTCTCCATGCCTAATAGAACATGTACCCACCATTCCTGATATTCTTCCGATTAGTGGTCCTCCTTTGAACCAAAAGCTAGATGCCTAGTAGATAAATCTTTGAACTAATAGCATAAAACTTTATGGTAGGAATACAATAATACAATATCAGAATGCCTTCAAGCCCATTTTACAAGCTGTGTCATCAACCAGCTGGCGCTTGAGGCCCTTGGTGAACGGATCGCCAGATTCTCCTGACTCCGAACATCAATCACTGCAATAATCCTCTCTTGATAAGATCATGTACTGCCCTGTGCTTCAACCGCACAGTCCTCTTCTTCCGTTGAAGAGGTCATTTGATGCCACCCGCAGTCGCCTGGTTGTCGCAGTATATCGTATCGCCGGTATTTGCGCTCCAACCACTGGAAGATACATGAGCTCTCGAAGCCATTCTGCTTCCTCGGCTGCGGTATCAAGTGCAAAGAACTCAGATTCCATGGATGACCGCAAGAGCATCGTCTGCTTCTTCGACTTCCACGATATAGCAGCTCCACCATTGTGAAAATGAATCCACCTGTGGACCTCTCGCTCTCCACCTCTGAGCACCAACTGGCATCACTGAAGCCTTCCACTACCTGCGGATCTCCGCTGTAGTACAGTGCATATGTCTGAGTCTTCTTGAGATAGCTCATAACCCGTTTCACAGCTTTCAATGTTCAGCACCTGGGTTGCTCGTGAAACGACTCAGCATTCCCACGGCGAAAGCTATGTCAGGCCTTGTGGCAGTAGTAGCATACATCAAACTCCGATTACGCTTGCATACTCCAGCTGCCTGACGCTTTCCCCTGAATTAGGCTTCAGCTTCAGATCACCTGTACGGCGTATCAATCCCTGGAAGATCCCGATACCCATAACGAGTGATCATTTTCTCAATATAAGACTGTGACAGCGCTAGTCCAGTGTCTGTCCGGATGATCTTGATCCCTAAGATCACATCAGCTTCCCCAAGTCCTTCATACTGAACTTGCTTGAGATGAATTCTTTGTCTCCGTGACACAGCTAATATCTGTACCTAGGATAAGCATGTCGTCCACGTACAGACAAACGATCACACCTCTTCCATCAGCGAACTTCGTGTAAACACACTTGTCCGTATCGCTGACCATGTAGCCATTTGACCTTATAACTTTGTCAAATTTCTCATGCCACATCTTGGGAGCCTGTTTAAGACCATATAAAGATTTACCAACTTGCAGACTTTGTCTTCAAGATCCCTGATGACAAATCCCTCTGGCTGTTGCATGTAAATCTCTTCGGTCAGCTCGCCATTTAGGAAAGCCGTATTCAATCCATCTGATGTATCACCATTTTATGTATTGCTGCAAGAGCAATAATATTCTGATGTGGTCATCCGGGCTACTGGAGCATACGTATCAAAATAGTCAATCCCTGCTTCTGAGAAAACCCCTTGGCTACCAACCTAGCCTTGAACTTGTCAATAGTTCCGTCTGCTTTCATCTTCTTCTTGAAGATCATTTGCATCGATGGGTTTCGCTCCTTCAGGAAGATCAACCAACACCCAAGTGTTATTTGAGGTGATGGAATCAATCTCATTGTCAATCGCCTCCTTCCAGAAAATTGCGTCTCTGGTCTTCATCGCCTCATCATAGTAAGCGGATCTGCTCCACATGATAGGTGACAAAGTCACTTCGAAGTCCTTCGGCCTCCTCACACGCTTAGCTGATGGCTCAGCTTATTCTGGTTCAACCGTTGTATCAACAACAACATCTTCTTGGACCACATCTTCATTGAAGACTTCAGTCTCTTGTGCACCCTCATTATTCTCCGAAACATCCGAAGAACAATATTCTTGTGTCTTGCAAACTTGTCTTCAAAATATTCTGCATCACGAGATTCAATGATATGATTTGACTCAATATCAAGAAATCTCCAAGCATCACTCTTCTCGGCATACCCCAAGAAGATCGTCTTTGTAGTCCTTGTCCCAAGCTTCTGAATCTTTAGATCTGGAAGCTTGACATACGCCAGACACCCCCACATCGAATGACATTCAAGTTAGGTCTGACCTTGAACCAGAGTTCATGAGGAGTAACGTCTGAAGTTGCATGAGACACTCTATTTAGAATAAAAGTGACCATCATGCAGCTTCTCCCAGTAGCACTTAGGAAGGCCGACAGTCAACAACATTGAATTTATTATTTCTGTCAACGTCCTGTTCTTCCTCTCAGCTACTCCGTTTGATTGAGGAGAGTACGGAGCCGTAGTCTCTTGACAATTCCATGTTCCTTACAGAACGATGCGAATTCATGAGACCTGTACTCCCCACCTCGATCACTTCTTATCCTTTTGAGTTGTTGTCCAGTCTGTCGCTCAGTTTCGGCTCTGAACTCCTTGAACTTCTCGAATGCTTCGTCTTTAGCCTTCAGCAAGTAGACGAACGCATACTTTGAGAAGTCATCGATGAAGGTTATAAAATACTTCATCCCGGCCTTTGTTGAGAACTGTTTGATGTCACAGATATCGGAGTGAACCAACTCCAGAAGATCTGTACTTCGATTAACCCGAGGAAAGGGTTTCCTTGTGATCTTCGTTTGAGCACAAACTTCACATTTCTCTACCTTACCCCCACATTTGGAGATAAGTCCTAGACTAGACATTCTGTTTATTCGTTTACAATGAACATGTCCTAGCCTATTATGCCACAACTCAATAGTATAAGCAGAAGGAGTGATTTCATTAATCACATTAATTACATTGGACTGATTTACAAGCTGAATTTTGAACATTCCTTCGATATAAAAAGCTTTTCCGAAATATGTTCCCTTGATAGACATCACCATCTGGCCAGCATTGATGTCCATCCTGAGGCCTGTATTGCAGAGTAGGCCTCCCGAGACCAGGTTCTTAGCGATAGCAGGTACGTGCTTTACGCCTTGAAGCGTCAGAGACTTCTCCGAAGTTAGCTTCAACACCACCGTCCTGATGCCGAGCACTTCAGCTTGTGCTTGGTTCGCCATCACAACCGCTTCAGAAGTGGGTGTGTAGGTGGTGAACCACTCCTTACTGGAGCAGACATGGCAGGTGGCTCCAGTATCTACCCACCAGTCTGAATCAGATCCTACAGCATCAACCTGTCCAATCATAGCAATTACATCAGTAATCATTGAGACTTTGCTAGGCTCATCTTGCTCTGATTTCTTGGCCGGTGCTGTGCATTCACTTTTGAAATGGCCCAACTGGCCACACTTGAAACAAGGCATCTTTGCCTTAGATTTCTTTGACTTGAAAGAAGTTCCCTTAACATTCAAGTTGTTAGGGTTCTTCTTCTTCTTCTGGAAATCTGCACGCTTTCCCTTTCCCTTTGGTTCCCTTGAGGAAACCAAGTTTGCGTTTGCCATCTGCTTGGAAAGCGTGTCAACTTTATGTTGAGCCCTCATCTGGTCTTCACATAAATTTCCTGCAGGAGATCTTTAGGTGATCTCCAGCTTCTTCCTATGCATGTTTGCATAGAACTTACTCCACCCAGCGGGGAGCTTTGAGACAATCCCTCCAACAACAAACTTGTTGGGGAGGGACATAGCCTCGTCTTCCAACTTCTGTCGCAGCTTCAGAAATTCTTTGACCTGCGGCAGCATGGACTTCTCGTCCTCAAAGAGCCATTTGTGATATTTTTCAACCACAAATATTTTGCTCCTGTTCTTGTCTTCTTCGTACAGTTTTTCTAGAGACTCCCATATGTCTCTAGCGATATTCTTCTTAGAATAGGATTATGCTAGGGAATCCTCCATAGCATTCAGGATAAGCAACCTACAAATGCTATTCTCCCTTCTCCACTTGGCCTGAAGTTTAGTAGCCGCAGAGATTGCGGCAGCAGACCCAGTATCTGGAACGGTAGGTTCCTCTTCAAGAAGCACGTGATCCACGTCTCTGAGTTGAAGAGTGAGATAAACCTTCTCTTCCAGACTTGATAATGCTCCATCAAACTTCTCTAACTTATAGAAGTCAGTGTTTAGGAGTGAAGCATTAATGTTTTCCATCGTAGCAATAAAGCTTTGAGATTGTTATTGTCGGGAACGCCGGGGCACGCTTTTCGATGGAAAATACAGAAATTGAAATAGTTGTAAAGACAACGTTTCAAATGCAATTCCTTAAAGAAGGTTTTGCAACAGAGATCCAGAAGGATTCTGCAAATTACGAGATCTAAAAAGATATATAATACACGAATAATCTAAAGAGATTTTCGTGATCGTAGCAAACTGGCAGTAGTGCCTTCTAAAAAGAAGATACTGACAGAACTACTGAAGGCAACAGAAGGATGACAGACGAGAGATGGAAATGCTGGGGTGAATAATCACCGTTGCTCAAAGCTTTATTCGCCCTCTGCGAACAGCTTCCAGGAACCAGCAAGGTTGACGGAAAACCTTGGAACACCCTGCTCTTCTAACTCCTAGGAAGACGGCGAACTCCTCTGGCAATGGCTCTACTCTTCTTTCTCTGTTTGAAGTAACAGAACCCACGCGTACTAAAAAGTACTAGTGTTTGTGTTAAAGAACACGCTCACTACTCTGTTGTGTTAAAGAACACTTAGAGTTTTTCTCCTGAATTCTGATTACTTCTGCACTCAGAGAGAGGAGAGAACCAGCATATATAGCCCACGGGGCGGTTGCCAAGTAGTTGCCTGAACTTCAGGGTAGTGGCAGAACCACTCCTGAACGTGCAGCAACTGCTGCAACCGTTCCCGCTCTAATATGCAGCCAGCCATACGCACACTACGCACTCTACGCACACTGCGTACGCTACGCACATTGCGCACTCTACGCACGCTGCGTACGCTGCGCACACTGGGCGTACTTGACTACGTAACTGGGCCAGCGTAACTGGGCTCGCGTAACGGGCCGCGTAACGAGCGCAACTTAAGTGCAAAGTACGCCAACAAAATGCCACATTACGCCTCATGAGCCCTTGAGCCCGAGTCCGAGTCCGAGTCGCTAAGCTCCTACGGAGTTAGCTCCATGGAAATAAATTTCCAAGAGCAAAAAGCTTACAGCTTCTTAATTATTGATTAAGCCTTTATACCATTAATAATTAATCCCACATGGCACACACCCATGTGCACTACATGTGCATCTCCATAAAGAGAAAAGACTCATATATGGAGATACACATTCCTTTCTAGCCGATGTGGGACTAAAAACCAAAACAAAAGGCTACAAATCCAACAGAAAATCGAGCTGTTTCTCAGGCAGTTAAATGATCTCTTAAGTGTAAAAGCTTCAGACTCCAGACACTCAGAAAAGTTTCTGACTTTGCTCCACTCTGTGCGACCAAAACAAGTTCCTACGCGCATAGATGGCAGTGTTCCCCTGTATGAAGTTAAAAAAACTTCTTTCTACACAGATGGCAATGTTCCTATGTATATTAACAATTAAGTCCTGTGTGACTTGTCAGTCTTCATGCATGGATGACATTATTCATTTTCATGGTTTCTTTGTATTTTTGTCCTAGTAAGGATTCTGAGCGTCATGTTAACGAAGACCATTCTGATGATGGTGAGTTATGGGCAGCGTCCGATGTAGATGATGATGAACTACCGCAGTTCTAATCACATAGGGTTAACAAACACACTGTCTTATGAAGAAGATGGGCTATGACTTCCAAGAAGCCAGTGGTCTAAACTATAGTAAAGGACAGAGTGCTCCTTTAAGACCTTACATCTCAAAAGGAAAACATGACAACCACTATGATAGAACTCGTATTAGGTTGAGTTATGAAGATGCTTCCTGCAAAGCTAGCATGCGTAACCACTCCTGTAGGACTTCAAGCCACAAGAAAGCTCAGGGGCTAGCTCATAAGTCTTTCTGTTACCAAGAATTTCCAGTTGCTACTTTCAACATGACAAGATGGGATTCAAAACAAAGACAGGGGTAGTATCCCTACCAAGGGCAGTTTCCTAAATTCTACCCTCCATTTGGAGGTAGAGGTTTTTATTCGAAGCTATAAGCAGACTATATATTCTATGCATGCTTCCATTTGCATGACTCAGTCATTCAGTGATTGATATGTGATAACATCCTACATGATTAGAAAAGGTGACCACAATGATGATCGAATAGCTGAACGCCTTGACATAATAGATACTTATCCAAGAGATTCTGGTTATAATACAACAAATATTGTCTTAGCAAGCTACTTTGCCAACTTTTTAAACACCTCGGTTCATATAAACAAGGAGGTAGAAGACAATTGAGAGTCTTCTACTCTTTACCCCACTTCAGCAAATGTTAGGGTTGGGTATCAGCTAATGGTGTTGGGTGTCAAATCAACTGGCATTTGAGCAGTTGCGACGCCGATTCCAGATGTCATTCGTATGCTGGAAGCTCGCATAAAATCCCTTGCTATCATGAAAAATCTTTTGAGACAAGGTGTGTCTCATCCTTATCCAAGTGAATGAGATGAGGTGGTGTGTTTGCTTAATTTCAAGCCACGGTCATTATTGCCTTATGATAGACTGATGTCGTCTCGACGACATCTATACTGCTTTCGGTCGCAGATATAGCACATACCGAAGAACGATGCTCTTCTGACAAAGATGATTGTCAATACATTACATGGGGTAGCCTTGGAATGGTTTCGAAGTTTGCCGAATAATTCTTTCAAAATGTAGAAAGACTTGGAGTTAGCCTTTCTTTCTCGATTTTATGAAGGTGAAATAGAGACCACGATGTCAACTCTCATTTCCACTACGCAAAATGATGGAGAATCGGTCAAAGACTTCATCATGAGATTTTGTAAAATCTCTATACAATACCCTACTGGCATGACCGTGTCCATGTTGGTACAACATGCATGCATAATCTCTGAAGCCGATGATGCCATCACTTGGGAATAACTTATTCGTCAAGCTGAAAGAGGCGAACAACTTGTTCAGGATTTTAGTTTCCCAAATATCCTTAATAGTGAACAAGGAGACGATGATACTATCATCATACATCTGCCTGATGCTAAAAAAGGCAGAGAAATCTCTACTTAAGAATGATACGATATTACTTTCGATGAAGAAGATTATTTCGTCATCAACCTATGACTTATACATTCAGTGAAGAGCTGGGGGTGGTCAACCTCGTGATTTATGGTCATGTCCAACTTGACCTCTGAACCATTGTGTTGTAACATTACTCCCCAGAGAGTAGCAATATCTACTTCTTTTTATTGTCAAATTCCACGGCTGATACTACCTTTGACGAAGCTCGTTCATTACGTTAAATCTGCTTATTTATGGAACATGTAATCTTTGGTAATGCCACCAACTTTCCCAGCAAAGTCGTTAAAATTTATCAAGTTAAAAATTACCTCCAATAATCTGTCCTGTATTGGATTCCCAACTATCATGTCCTCTACACCAATGATAGTTTAATTTTATCTCAACAATGTTTGGCATATCCCAAGTTGGGTTATTTTCAAGCTATTATCCATATTCAGAGTCTTGAATACACCATAGGTAGTAGATCTACATAGAATTCCCTAGTGGAATAATCTCCAGATTCTTTGGAACGTTCCCATTGTGATCAAGAAGTCAATCGCTACTTCAAAATCCTAGTTGTACCAATGAAACTTCTCATTAATCAAATGTCTAAATCATTTGTCCTTTTTTGTGCTTATGACAAGCTTACTTTCTTACCGTTATGTTGCTTGTACCTCTTAACGATTTACTCTAACTTTTCCCACAGAGTTAATGTCCAACTTTAATCCTTGTGTATTTTCTTCAAAACCTTACTTGCTATGTTCAATAATCCTTTGAGAAGTAGGTCTATTAAAATCCTTGTTGTTGTTATGTTTATAACACCTCTGAATAAAAACCTTTGATTTTTTCAATTTATTGTCTGTACCACGGCTTTGGTATGACAAAGGCAATAAATTCACATAAATTTCAGCAAAGTTATCAGTAGGTCTTTCAGTTATTCCTTGAAAGATCAATGGTAATAGTTTCTCATAGTGGATGTCCAACTATTATGTCCTTTTATACCTCTGATAGTTTGTTTCTGTTCCCAACAGTGTTGGGAATATCTAATTTTAGTTCATTCCGTAGTCGGATGACTTCAAGGTATTATCCGTATCTAGGGTCGTGGATATGTTATGGATAGTTGATCCACATAAAGTTCCCTAGTGGGACAATCCTCAGATCCTGTGAGACGTTCTCGTTGAGATCACAAACCTATTTCTACACATAAAAATCTATCTTTAGATCCCAATTGCCTAAAGATTTCATAGTTCTAATTCCCAACATGGTTATAAATAATCTTTTCGTGAGTCATTCTTATAAAAAATTTATTACTAATTTTAGTTGAGTTAGTAATATTCCTCATTTGAACCATCGTGTCCAATTGTACCTTTGAACGATTCAAGTTAAATTCTTTGACAATCCTACCATGTCCATAATACGTTGAGCATGAAAAGTCTTCCTTAACCCTCTTTGCCATGTCCATTAATACATCTGAGCAATAGGTCATCTATTAGCAAAACTATCACGTCCATATTATCTCTGATAGTCTTGTTTCGTTCATATTCATTATTTGTATCATAGTATTGGTACCATGGGTAGTTAGTCCACTTTTTTAAAAAATTAGTTAAGTTATCTTTAGTTTCCCAGTAGAGCTATTGTTCTCCATGTCCAGCTTCACCTGTTAACAAACAATACTCTTCACTTTTCTTACTATTTAATCCCAGTGGATTAATGGTTTCTAAACTATCACGTTTAGTATTACCTCGATAGTCTTCCATATTCATTATCCGTACCATAATGTTGGTACGCCATGGGTAGTGAATCCGCTTTAAGATCCTCCAGTGAGGTTATCTTTGTTTTATCCAACAGAGTAATAGGCTTTGTCATGTCCATATTACCTCTAACAAAACTCGTCTACTCTTATAAATCTCATCTTTGGGCCCTAATTATCTAGAGATATCTCACTACTAACCCCAGATGGGTTAGCAATTTTTTTTTCTGATTCTTGTACACGATGTTCATATCACCTCAGAATAGACAAAGGTTATACTTGGTTTTACTTAACACATCCATAATACCTCTGTAAGTTGAGACTTCTCCAAAAAATGTTTTTGATCTCTCTGTTATGGTAGTCTACACCTCTGAAAAGATGGATCATCCCAAAGTTAGAGTTTATCAAGTCCATATCACCTCTAATAGCATTTCTTGTGTACCACTTGGGCAACGAGACATCAGTAAAAAGTTAGATTAGAAGAAGGAACACCAGAGTTTTCATGCTTTCAAAGTCTTTCAAAATTCAAGCAAGTTTATTACGAATTTTCAAGACTTTAAAGGGGGGTCTTGTTGGTGCTCAATAAATGAGCATGTTTTGAGAATAAAAAAGCCCTATTAATATGAAAGATGTTGGCCCAAATAGTCATTGGTTAACCTAATTTTGATATTGATCGAACCACGACATGATATGACTCGATATGACTTGACATGACTTAATAAACACATCATCACAAAGTCAGCACTCTATATCGTAACTATTCTCGTGCAACAAGGATGTATGGACGTTATCTTTTGTTATGTATTTTTTTTCTTTTTAGGACAAGATGTGCATGGTCATGTTGGACTAGGAAGCTCAAACCCTAGTAAAAAAAATATCGTAGTCCACCAAACCAAACTGACCAAAACAAAAAGTCTATACAGATCGAACTCGGACCAAGTTCTGCCCGAACTTTGTCCCTCAGACCCAGTTTTCTATATGGTCGTTCCCTCCTGAAGACCGGGCTCTAACATTCAAATTTATGAACGTTAGGGGCACCGAACTCTACTCGAACTCAGTCCCCCTCAACCCTACAAATAGAGATTGATTTTTCTATTATTATTCACTCAATCAACATTCAATCTTCTTATCTATTCCTGAGCTGTAAACCTTCTCCATTTCCAAGATCAACTTCCAGCCTTCCAGTGCCAATGCGGTTCCAATTTTAGAAGTCTAATCGAGTTGTAAGCTTGGATTTTCAAGTGTTAGTCTTCACATTTGTTGTTGTGAAGTCCCGAGTCCTTCATATCAAAGCTTGTGGTTGTGAAATCGTCGTATCCTTTGGATCAAAGCATGAGATTATAAGAAGTCGACGTGCCCTTCAGATCAAAGCACGTAGTGTAACTGCTATTTCAAGAGTAGATTAAACATCGAGCTAAATTTTCGAGACTGGGCTAGTTCTCTCAGGAGGAAACCGTATAACCTCGGTGTTTGTGTTTGCTTCTCTGAACTTTTTACTTTCGGCATTTATTTGATATTGCTTGCTTACATATCAGTTTAGTTACTGTCATAATTTTTAGTTGGTGATTATTTATTTGCTACACACACACTCTATTCATCCCACTCTAGCGGTGCTCAACATTCCTACAATTGGTATCAGGGCAGGTTATTCTCATATAACACTCTAAAGTATACATATGGCAGCCGTGAAATTAATATTCACAAGTGAAGGACAGTCCACAAATAGACCCCTTCTATTTGAAACTATACATATTGGAAGATACAGATGAGCTTTTTCCTTAAATAACTTGACTTTGATACTTTGATCTCTGGTCAATTATCATAGACGGTTATAAAAAGTGGCTAGAATAGTGATTGATAGAATTCTTATAGATAAGCCCCATGATAGATACACTGATCTAGAAAAAAATAATCCAGTCTTGATGCTAGAGCTGTAAATGCTTTATTTTGTGCTTTAGACGATACTGAGTTTAATAGAGTATCAACCTGCAACACTTCACACGAGATTTGGAAACTTTTTGAGTTAACTCATGAAGTAACATTAAAGTGAATGAATCTAAGATCAGTAGACTCACTTAAGAATATGAGGCTTTCAGAACGAAGCCAAATGAGACCATTACACAAATGTTTACACGTTTTCTTGTTATTATTAATCCTCTTGCTTCTCTTGGAAAGGATATACAAATTATAAAATGATTCGCAAGGTACTTCGGGGACTCACCAAGGACTGGAACCCCGAGGCGACTACAATTATTGAAGGAAACGATCTCACATTTATGTCTCTTGAAACACTGATGGAAAAGTTGATGACGCACGAACTTGATCAAAACGACTTCGAGGAAACACTCCCAAGAAAAGAACAAAGTACTCAGAGCACATCACAAAAGAGCTTCTGATGATACATCTAAAGATGATGAAACAGACGATGATGATCTGGCACAAATTTCTAGGAAATTCAAGAAATTTCTAAAGTATGAAAGTCATATCACAAGACGAAGAAAGAACTTGAAAAAGAGCCAACATGCTATAACTACAAAAACTAGGTCACATAAAAAAGAATTGTCCCAAAGTAAAAAGGAGAATTGCTACGAACGATCGAACAAAAGAAAGTCGTCGTCTCGCGAGTTCGCTAACACAAGCATATGACGTGAAAGCAAAGCAAGTGTCACGACCCACCCAGTATTTGGGCAGGAATCAGTGTACACGCCCAGCCTACGCCACAGAGTCGGCGGTAGAACGCTGTATCAATATGATGAACAATCCACGCAGTAAATATATCACAAGAAAACAAGTAATTCTAAATCCCAACTCAGCTGCCATAAATAAGAATGGAATTGTCTCATAATGAAAGAGAGTCTAAATCAAGGTAATCTCTACTACATGTCTCAACTCATCTCATAAAATCAAATACAATGTCTCAGCACTAACAAATGTCTAAGATAGAGCAGCGGGGTCAGCTGCTGAATAATCCTCCTGATAAACAAGGTCCGTCTCTAAGCCATCTCCCACATATGGGCCATACTCCTCTGGACACACGATCTCATCGCCTTCACCTAAAATTTGTTTGGTTACCCAGTCAGGATGGAACGACTACAATTTACTGAGTGCAGTTCCAATATATGAAGATGACTATACAACAGGGGTTAGCCTTTAGACATATAAAATAAATGAAAGAAACAGAAATGAACTAAATATCAAACAGTAAATAAAATCACAAAAAAATACTCACTGACAGACTGACTGAAAATACCTTTGATATGTGATCGGTCTTGGGAATTATACGACACTGTCTACACTGTCTAAAGCTACTGTCTATGTTACACTGTCTAAATTACACTGTCTATATTGTATGAATTACACTGTCTACAATAAATAAAGCAATAGAAATCACTGTCTATACAGTCTATGATAAATAAGCAAGTAATCACTGTCTACACTGTCTACGATAAATAAGCAATAGTAATCACTGTCTACACTGTCTAAGGTCGGATCACATATCTTTGGTACTTTACTTCCCGACATGACAAAGAACAAAATCATAAAAACTGAAAACATATATCTATCGACTAATCACTGCTGTATAGTAAGGATCAATAAATGAAAACAAACAACAAACTGTACTCGCCTGGCGTCCTGAGCTGCTGGCACGGGTCAGACTCCGAACTGAGGTCCAAGGAACCTATTTAAATGAAATTACAGTGTCAAGATACAACTCCAAAATGAAGGTTTGCTCTTAAGTGGGTTGCCCTAATAGTTAGTGTCTACTCCATGTTCTTGTATCAACAGTTGCATCTAAAACTCTAGGGTGGAGCAATTTTCCCTTGATTCCTAATACTTTGAGCAGGGGTAAATATCAGTTGGGTCATTTCCTATAGTTTAAGACATAATTTACTACATGAATGATTTTCTAAGCCAAAGTATCTCACAATTTTCTATTACAGACCTGACTCATTGATTTGGATATGCTATGGCCAATAATGGTGTTGGGTTGGACACTAGGTTTGTGTATGTTCCTGTGCAGTCACTCACAAGGTCTACCCTTGTTAGGCAACCAGATACCTATTTCTTGTTACACTCCCCCCCTGGTATACTGGATACCTAACAAGGTTAGTCTTCCAAAACCTGGGTTTGGTTTACTGATTTCTTTTGAGTAGGGAATCAGTCTTACTACTTACAGGCCACTAGTGTAGGTATTTTCCTAACCTGGTACACCCACTGGAATCTACAACCTGGCTTTGTCTAATAGTTTGTTAGGAACCACTTCTTATACCTAGGTGTTAACTGGTTACTCAATTTCCTGATAATGGGTGGCTTATGGCCAGGTACTAAAATCAAGCTCAGGAAATCCTTGACAAACCTGGCAAACCTGTCCAAATTTCTGGATAACCCAGATTTCCCAGATTTGCACTAAAACCTGTCAAACCTTGTCAAACCTGTCCAAGCTCAGGAAATCCTTGTCTAACCTGTCAACCTGTCCAAGCTCAGATACTAACTGGATAACCCAGATTTCCCTAAAATTTGGACACATGGATTTCCTGTCTTCCCCATTGGTGTAGACCTTTCCTGCTTATTCCTGTAAGTACTATGGCCCCATGCTCTACTCTATTTCATTTGGAAAAACTAAAAAGTTCTTAGTAGCCTCTGTGGATGCTATGGTCTGATGCTCGAGTTTCAGTTTATCCCCAGGTCTTTGTCTCCCAACTGACTGAAGGGTAAGTCCCCCTCCAGTTCTTCCTCCATATCGGATCCCCCTCGGGTTAAGGTACTATGGACTGTATTCTTGGTACAGGGTTATGTCCTAGCCTGTCATGTTATGGGGTCTATGGTGTCTAGATGATTTGGACATCCCATTCATTACGTGCCTTTGCATACTGAGAATAGGGGTATACCTATATTGAGCTCCAGTCATCCCAGGTCATATAGTTATCTACAT
Source organism: Iris pallida (assembly GCA_029216955.1). Taxonomy (NCBI): domain Eukaryota; kingdom Viridiplantae; phylum Streptophyta; class Magnoliopsida; order Asparagales; family Iridaceae; genus Iris; species Iris pallida. The sequence goes on along the minus strand of JANAVB010003400.1, from coordinate 39,325,248 downwards.
GGGTACTAGGTACTTGAACAGGGTTAATCCTTACATGTTTTCAAAGAATTAATATATCATCCAACTCGATTCTTCCTGTATGGTCACTGACAGGGATTTCCTTGTATGTAGGAAAACCTGTTTATCTAAGGGTCTTCCAAGTTCCCCCTAACCCCCATTGATGGTTGACAGGGACTAAGCTATGGTGTATTTGCTATTCAGGTAATTAATCAAACGTTTACCCTGCTTTCCCTTAACTTCTAATGTTGCACAAGTTGACAATCGATTCTGAATAAAGAACTTACTTGATGTTGCTCGAACTTCCCTTTTCCTGCCTGTGGCTTTCCTTGGTTTTCTCGACTGGGAACAATGCAGATAGCTAGGGTTCGTAGAGAAAACTCGCAGGAGAAGCACTCATATATATATGTGTAAGGCATGGATAAGATTGGGATGGTTTCAAGAGATTTAAGGTGTTTCAAAAGAGATTCGATTTGAATCAACTGTTATCTAAAGGGTTCCTCAGTTTGAATCTGGTTAGGAGTAGATACCCAATCCTTTCGAGTATCAGAACACAAGGTTTAAATTTTAAACTTTTGCAATTTAGTCCCTGGATGATATGGTTTTGCAAGGGTTTATATACATTGAAACGTATACATATTTTATAGTAAAATTGTGAACTATGAACCTCAAATTCCTAAATGATAAAGAAAAATAAATAATAAATAAAATAAATAAAAAAATAAAAATAATAGATGGGCTCACAAATCTATCCTCCTTAAATTAATTTCGTCCTCGAAATTCAGCTGAAAAGTAGTGTAGAAACTATACCTCAGTCCTCAAAGAGGTAGGGGTAGCGCTCACGCATCTCATCCTCTCTCTCCCATGTGGACTCGCCTGGTGAATGGTGTCTCCACGCGACGTGTACCAAGGGAATCACTTGATTCCTCAGCACCTTCTCTCTACGGTCCACGATCTCACGGGCTGCTCCTGGTAACTGAGACTCGGTCCCACTTCGATCTCCGAATGGTCCAAGACATGACTGGGGTCTGCCACGTATCGTCGCAGCTGGGATACGTGGAACACGTTGTGCACTCCTTCCAGTGCAGGCGGCAAGGCTAATCGGTATGCTACTGCACCGATTCTCTCGAGAATCTCAAACGGCCCAATGAAACGTGGACTGAGTTTGCGCCTTTACCGAAACGGATAGTGCCACGTGTTGGAGAAATTTTCAAAAACACCAAGTCTCCGACCTACATACTCACAATATTAACACGAAAACTCATAACTACACGAGCAATTAAATCTTAAATAAATTATACTCAAACTCCAACGGCCTACGGTGGCTGTCGGCCCAGTGTTTCTGCCTGTCCTGAGCCACGCGAAGCCGCTCTCTAATCATCTTGACTTTCTCCGCAGCATCTACTACCATCTCCGGTCCCAACAGTGCACGTTCTCCTACATCGTCCCAAGACAATGGGGTATGACATCTCCGACCATACAACGCCAAAAGGGGACATCTTGATACTAGCTTGGTAGCTGTTGTTATAGGAGAGCTCCACGAGATGAAGGTGGTCCTCCCATGAGCCGCCAAAATCTAGCATGCATGTCCGCAGCATATCCTCGAGCGTCTGAATGGTACGCTCTGACTGTCCATCTGTCTGCGGATGATAAGCAGTGCTGAACTTGAGCGCTGTGCCCAAGCTGGCCTGTAAGCTCCTCCAAAAATAAGAGGTGAACCTACTGTCACGGTCCGACACGATACTCACTGGAACCCCGTGCAATCGGACTATCTGCTTCACATAAAGCTCTGCCAGCTTCTTCGTAGACAACCCCACTTTAAATGGAATAAAGTGGGCTGATTTGGTCAACCTGTCAACGATGACCCAAATCGCATCCTTTCCGCCCGATGATCGTGGAAGACCGAAAACGAAATCCATAGTAATGTGTTCCCATTTCCACTCGGGTATCGGTAGTGGCTGCAACAATCCTCCTGGTCTCTGCCTCTCGGCTTTGACCTGCTGACATATGAGGCACCTAGAAATGAAGTGAGCTACTTCGCGTTTCATGCTATACCACCATACGTGGTTGCGCAGATCTTTGTACATCTTATTGGCCCCCGGATGTAAAAATACTGGAAGCGATGTGCCTCTTGCATAACTTCTTCTCCAAGCTCTCCACTCGGTACACAAAGTCTCGTCCCGTGCCTCAACGAACCATCATCTGCAATAGTGAAATCGTCCCGCGATCCAGCTCGTGCCTGTGCTATGATTTCCTTCAGTTGTTCATCCTGGTGCTGTGCCTCTCGAATCCTGTCCATCAGTCTGACTGAATCTGCATGCCCATCTGTATCTCGGCTCTGGAATGACGATCTCGATGCCCAATCTCTCTAAATCCGCTAACAAGTGACGATCTCGAGTCAAGCACATTGCTACGGGATACCTGCTCAAAGTATCCGCAACAACGTTGGCCTTTTCGGGATGGTACTGCAGTGATATGTCATAGTCACTCATAAGCTCAAGCCATCTGCGCTGCCTCATGTTCAACTCCTTTTGCATGAAGACGTACTTCAAGCTTTTGTGGTCAGTGAAGATTTCCACTCGCTTTTCGTACAAATGTCTCCACAGCTTCAAGGCGAAGATCACGGCCGCCAACTCAAGATCGTGAGTAGGATAGTTTTTTCTCATGTGGTCTCAACTGTCGAGACGCATTGGCTATCACTCTCTTGTTCTGCTCTAGGACACAACCCAGTCCTTTGCCCGAGGCATCACTATAAATGGTGAAGCCTCCCGATCCTGATGGCAAGGCTAAGATCGAGGTTGTTGTCAGGCGCTTCTTCAACTCATCGAACGCAGCCTGGCAGTCTTCCGTCCACACGAACTCCACATCCTTCCTTGTGAGCCTAGTGAGCGGCTCTGCAATCCGGGCGAAGTCCTGCACGAACTTTCGATAATACCCTGATAGCCCCAAGAAACTCCGTATCTCTGCCACTGTAGTCGGAGTAGACCATGCTTCCACTGCTGTCACCTTCTTAGGGTCGACGGATATACCGTCACCTGTCACCACATGACCAAGAAACTCTACCTTGTCCAAGAAGAACTCACATTTCGAGAGTTTTCCATAGAGTTTCTCCTTCCTGAGGGTTTCTAGCACGATCCTCAGATGTTCCTCGTGCTCCTCCGGTGTTTTCGAATAGATGAGTATGTCATCGATAAATACCACAACGAACTTGTCAAGGTATGGATAAAACACCTTGTTCATCAAGTTCATGAAGACTGTCGGGGCATTAGTCAACCCGAAAGGCATCACCATGAACTCGTATTGTCCGTACTTGGTCCGGAAGGCAGTCTTCGGTATGTCTTCCTTCTTCACTTTCAACTGATGGTACCCCGACCTCAAATCTATCTTGGAGAATACCCGTGCGCCGCTCAAATGATCGAAAAGATCGTCTATCCTCGGTAGCGGATACTTGTTCTTGATAGTGTGGTTATTCAAGGTTCGGTAGTCGATGCACATTCGCACCGTACCATCCTTCTTTGGCACAAAAAGTACAGGAGAGCCCCATGGCGACGAACTCTCCCTGATGAACCCCTTCTCTAGCAACTCGTCTATCGGCTTCTTTAGTTCTTCAGCCTCCTTGTTGTTGATCCGATATACCGGCTGTGCTGTCGGTACTGCGCCTGGCACTAGATCAATAGCAAACTCGATGTCCCTGTCTGGCGGCAATCCTGGCAAGTCTTCGGGAATGTGAGCACCCTGAATTTCGGGTTGTTTTTTTTATTTTATTTATTTTCCTGATTGATTTTTATTTCGATAATAAGTAATTTTGTTATTTTTCCCTTAAGTGTACTTTCTCATGCCTTTGATATTTGGAGTATCAGGGATGTTCAACTCTGGAAATCTTCTTCACGAGTTTTGGAGTGGACACGATTACCTTCATAACGGTATATAGTGTCCCATCCAAACTTGTTCCCTTGTGCTCTTTCTGCTTCGCTGAACTTCGGGTCGGTTTAGACCATTTGATTGATATTTAATTTCCCACTCTTTTCTTTGATCATTTTCAGCGCGTTACCATGACTTTTAAATTAGGAGCGCCAGACCAGTCATTTTCTTGAAACCAACTCCTCATTGATGATCTACTCGAGACGCTCGTCACCCATGACCTTTGTTTCCCACTCAGACAAGTCATTTCGGGCTCCATTTGATTCGCATAACTTTCCCGACACGTGACCCGATTTTATTTCACTCCACGGCGTCACATTCATCTTCCAACTTGATTTGTGGGTCCCCTGTCGACCAAAACCTGTCAGCCCCAACTATGGACATGGCCCACATTGAGCCTACTATCCGTCCGCTACTTGTGTCCCATTTATTGGAATCCCCGTGTGCTACTTATTTCTCCATGATCATCAACGCCTATTTTCTAATTCGGTTTTTGCACAATATCCGATTTTGATCCAATCCGGCTCCACCAAGTCCAGTCCAGTCCAGCTCCATAATTTTCTCCATCATGACACTCTAATATTTTGTTGCCCAAAAATATCAGATATTCATCACCCATTTTTCCTATATTTAATAGAATTTCTATTGAATTAATTTCCATAGGAATAACCTAATATTTCCTATTTAAATTCTCGCCCTTGGATTCCCAAATCAATCCCAACCACTGATTCTCTACATCTTTTCCACACTCACTCTCAGCCAACACCCTCACATGGCCGGCCCTAAAATTTAGGAGCACCATTTTCATCACTCTCTCTCCTCCATTAAATGTTATCTCTTTTTCTCTCTTTCCTTTCTATTCTTATCACCTACAAAATTATTACTACACCAATAAAACCATGCAACAGCAGCTACAACTTCCATGGCCGACCTCCATTCTCCCCCTCTTCGGCCACCAACCCGACCACCCACCATGGCCACTCCTCCATCTTCTTCCTCCTTCCAGGGATTAATCTCACCATTGTCTTCACCACCATCATCACCATCGACTCTTCACCACACCATGCCGACCATCACTCCAACACATCCATCACCACCTTACCTATCCACCCGACTCCACAGCAGCCCCACCGAACTCCGGCCATCCCCCTGGCCCCTCGCCGTGGGTGGCCGTCGGCCACCACATCCAACCGCAACCACCGACCTCTCCTTCCTCCTTTCCACCACCTCCGCCACTCCATCAACACCTTAGCCGCATCGTGGCCGCCGCCACTGGCCACGAGCCACCGCCCTCGTCGCCGTGGCAGGTCGGCCACCTTCGCGCCACCGAAGTCGCTGCAGCACAGGCGCGACAGTACAGTGCAAAACAGGCGCTGCAGCGCACAGGCGCGCACGCACGCGCGCGTGTGGGCCGCCGTCGTGCACTGCCACGCCGCCGTGTGGGCCGCCGTGGCCCCCTGGCCATGCGCGCAAACTCCGGCGATCAGTCCCTGACGGCCACAGTCCTCCGGGACGCGCCGTCGAGGCGATTCGTGCGTTTTGAACGACGTCCCGTCGTGACGTGCGCGAGATTGAGTCCGTTTTGGCGCTCCGTCGCAGCGACTTCGCGCGCATTTTTCCGAAGATCCGACCGTTGGATCGGCGATTTCTTCACTCCGTCGCAATCTCGGTATATCCACCTTCGCTCATGTCAATTTTCGTCCGTTAATTTTATCGTTTGATACATCAAAACCGGCCACCAAGTTGACCGTTTAAATTGTATTAAATTTGGACAGTTTCGCGGGGCCAACTTCGTCAGCTTGTATCTCCTCCACCGCAGCTCCGTTTGGCGTGATACCAGTTCCGGTGCGAAGCTGGTATAACCCTCTTGCTACCCCTTCAGTTTCGTTTCATTGTGAACTTGTTTGATTGGTTGAATTCGACGCCAAAGTTGGCCGTCCAAATTCGTAATTTCCAACTTGTAAAATTCTATTTTTGAACATGGGACTCCAGATTTCATTTCTGACACCACCATTAGACTTGTGGCGTCGTTCTGGCATGTTTTCATATAAAATTTGTTAGATTTGGAGAACGTGGGCCCGGACACGTTTTTCGGTGCAAAGCGGGTCCCACATTCTGGGTCAACGGAACTTTTTGACGCCGGCTCATCGGAATCCAATTCCGGAGATACCGTTGAGTTCGTATCGTCATTCTGGACTCGTTGACATATAATTTGCTAGGTTTTGGTGGACATTGGGTCTGGCACGCATTTCGGTGCAAGTCGGATACCAATATCCGGGCCAACGGGTCATTTTGAGATCGGCTCATCGGAATCCAATTCCGGGGATACCGTTGAGTTCGTGTCATCGTTCTGGACTTGTTGACAGGTAGTTTGCTAAGTTTTGAGAACTTTGGCTCCGGCACGCATTTCCGTGCAAATCGGAATTCCAAGTTCTGGTCAACGGGCCAAAATGAGATCGGGACAACGGAATCCAATTATGGAGATACCGTTGGGTTCGTATCGACATTCTGATTGCGTGGACATATAATTTGTTATATTTTATAGACTTATTTTCTTGCACGTTTTTCGGTGCAAAACGGCTCCGACACGGACACCGTTTTGACCCGAAATTATCTTTTTGCCCTTGTGTCCAAATTGGACCGTTGGATAGGCTATCCTAGCTAATTTGACCATTCTGGACACGTTGGCGATGTTCATTTCATCGTCCGACAATGTTTGTTGATAATTTCTCTAAGTTTAACCTTTTTATAATTAATTAATAATTAATTTATATAATGTTCGTATTTCGGGATTAGTACAACGAAACTGAGATCAGTCAATTCCAGTGATCTCACATCGCTGAAATTGACAAGTTGGACACGTGGATCACTATAATAAGATTATCAACCTTACCGATAATCCTCTTACCTCGATTTACGTGTCGTAAGTTTCGACGTACAAATAACGAAGTACACTTTATTTTAGACTAGAATTGACCCTGTTTGACCAGAGTTGACCAGTTGATCCAAAGTCAACTATAAGTCAACACTTGACCTAGTTTGACTAGATTATTGACCGGAGTCGACCTAGAGTTGTTTTGACTTAGAAGAACCTAGAATAATATAGATTGCCTGTAGGGATTTATTTATTTTTAACTTGAACACCTTGTAACCTGTGTTGCTTTAAATAGGACTCTGTGGCTTCAGTGGGACCCCCTATACTTATCAGCTGTTCAGGTTATCGAGGCGAGTACATTCTCTGATCATTTCATATCCTGCTTAGAATTATTACCTGCAGTAGATTACTTTACTTGTACTGTCACGTTGGTCACACGGATTGGTACTATATCGATCTCTACATGCGATGTTATCCCCCTCGGGAGCATCGGGTACATTGTGCTTGTGCGTTTCACTTACATCATGTACTCCTGTGCTTTCATTACATGTGCACTCCTGTAAATCTTGTACACTCATGTTCACGGAGCCCCATGTATACTATCATGTGCACCCTATATGGGCCCCCATGTGATATCCTGTGCAATAACATAACCTGTTTAGATCCTTGTGTATTGATTGGGGATACGGGGGAGTGCTAGTAGTCGTGTGAACAATTCCTTTATAGTGTAGATTCCTGTGCACCTCGACATCCTGTGCAAATCTGTCCTGTTCACATGTGCTATCTCGTACTCTGACTCACTAGCCACTGTTAGTTCTCTATGTATAGTAGATATTTACATTACAGTTCTCTTCCTGTTTACATACAGCATTTCTTCAGTACCTGTATCTTACTTTACTGCATGTTATATGTTTTCTAACCTGCTATGATCTGTTGAGATGTACTGTGCTCGCTCCAGTCCTGACTGGACCTGTTGATTAATTTTACAGATAGCCTGGAGGTGCCTGCTAGCCTAGAGGAGACACATTAGAGGTTGTTTAGGTAGTTATTTCATTTTGTCTGGAGTTGTATTTACTTTGTGGATTACTGTATCTTTATTTGAGTTTTGAGATGTATTTTTGGGTTCATGTATCTTAGACACTTAGACTTCTATCTCCTGTATTTATTTTGGATTTCATGTTTTATCTATTCTTATCATGCTCTACCTTAGATGTGATTGAGTTGTATCTGCTATGTCACCCCCATTCGGGGAGTATAAACTGTTTAGTCTTATACTGTTAGATGCATTGAGACCTAGGACAGCGTTCTACCGCCGACACTGCGGCGTAGGCTGGGCGTTGTTACGTTCTCGTGCCCTAACTCTATGGTGCGGGTCATGACACGTTTTTAGTGGTGGCCCATGCAGGTCGAGACTAAAGTGTAGTGGTATTCGAACTAGAGTACCACTACAGCCTGCAGTAGGATTAGGATATATTTTGAAGGTACTCAATCACAGATAGGAACCCTTGAGAGATTTTCGGGACGACCCTGGAGAATCTTATTTAACTTTGATTTGAAAACTCTCTTTTTTCCCTTGATTTAATTTATTTTACTTTTGTTGTTAAATTTGATTTTTATGGATTATTGTTGAATTTGAGTTTGTATTTATTTTGATGGAAGATTTTCGAATTTTGAATTTTGATGATAGCTGTTGCATTCGAGTTTGCATTTTGATGGATTGTGTTCACTTTTAAATTTTGATGTTCGTTAATAAATTTTGATTTGATTTTTGAGTATTCATTGTTGATTTAATTTAATTTTTGGCAAGATGAAATTATATGGGCTAGGTCATCTATGTTATGGAATCTAGTCTTCTATAGTCACATTAGCCAGCATGGTGAGGACATATAGTCTGACTCTGGATGTATTTCTCGGGTGTGGGAATTTAAGGTTTTCGCAGCCAAGCATGCGGCACCGCGAAAATGTTAAATACCATGATTCTAGAGATATGTGCATAAGTCAAGGGCTCTGTGATTATCGTAGCCTTGCTTACTAGTATGACGAGGATTTAGAGTATCATGATTTTGGATAGACGCATATGATTATCGGATTGCACCTTAAAATATTTTGAACATGTTTTCTCTACTTTTTCTCAGTCATTCAAAAAAAAGGAATTATTGTTTGATGTTTTGCCTAGTTTCTTGTCATTTAACTTAAGAGTATGTTTAGTCGTTTTCATAAACCTTTGTGTAACTTCTTGCTATGAGTTTTTCTTAATACAATGAATCGATGATTTTACTAGATTTTGTCTTGGATTTGATAATTTAGCGCTGGGTTTCAAAATGGTTTTTCCTTAATCAGATAAACAAAACAGATTTTATCGTTAATTCCTTCTTGCTATTAATCTTGTATTAGGTGATAATAAAACTGTCTTGATTTCGTCAATCACCTGCTTGCAATCTTGGTAGGAATCTAAATGTTAGTCTTAACGTAGAATTAATTTTTATTGGGACATGAGAATATGTATATGAATATATATAGCAGACACTTTGCCTAACACGTATGCATGCTACACTTGATTTTTCCACATATCTGGATAATATTGAAATGTCATTAATGTTAAATTTTCAAATTCCAATGTTTTTGGCTTTCTGCTTTTTCAGTTTAAAATCGTAATTTAAATATAAATTTCATGTTATTAGTTTTGTCTACATAACTGCACGTGTATAATATCTACAGGATTTTAATTTTTAGAGAAATTGGTGAAGTTATGTTAAATTTGTAAAATTTAAGACTGTGTACATATTAACCCTTAATGTTGAATTTCCAAATGTTAGTTCAAATTACTGTTTTATTTTCTTAAATGTAATATTTGAGCTATGTACCTTGTGGAAAGTAGGATATAAATTTAAGCTTCATATTCTTACATGCTAGTTTGTGATAAACATTGAGTAGGGTTTTAATGTTCAAGTTCTCCAAAATTCTGAAAACTAGTTACATGTTAACGTTTTTACATTGATTTCCATGTTCAGTTAAATTTCAGATTTAATATGTAATATTGAACTGTATGCGTAGATAAATGTATTGGTAGTATGATTAGGGTTTCATTTCTATCATGATAGGATGTATTGGGAGCATTGAGATAGTTGTGATGTTTCAAACTCCTAAATTTTGAAATTGTATTATGTTCATATTTTCCATGGGTTAAAGGTTAGCTTATTTTCAGATATTTTTGTGTGTAAATGCTGAACTAAAACCTGGATTTAACCTTTCAATACTAAGCTATAACCCTGTACAAGGACACACACACACTCTAACTTAGTATACCCTGTCATGTAACCTAATCTTTCCTCTCTATGTTATGATCATGTATCTATATAGATATATATAGCGTTTATACATCCATGTTATAATTTGTATAGATACATAACTAAATCTCTACCTCTTTATAGATGTATATGGTTAGTCATGCAAGTTATGATTAAATATGTTGTAGATTGTTAAACCATATGCCATGATTAGAGTAACTTGATAGCCGTTGTTTTAAAACTCAATTTCTCATATACAATTTCATATGTATTCACGTACACACACACCTACTATCTAACCGTATGAACATGTCCCCATACACATGATGCTAGTTTTCCCTCTCTAACGCTCTCTCTGTATATATATTGTGATTGGATTTCAATGCAAGTGATTTTCAATTCCTTAATTTTCAACTTGATTTTCTGTACCCTTTTAAATGATTGGTAGTTACCTTCCTTTATTTTATTTTTTATGAGTACCAGTTTTTATATGGGGTGGTAGACAATTTTATAGTTTTGATGGTTGTTGTTTCTGTATCCTTCTATTTTAGCACCCTGGATTGCTTGTGTGTTTGATATCCTATGACCGGTGGTTAGCATGACTAGTAAACCTAGATGAGACTTCACTGTCACCGTATGCCATGACCCTAGATATTGTTTTTTATTTGATGGTATGATTTGTTTAAGTTCTGGGACTTTGATTTGAGGGGTTTGACCTAGAGGGAGTAGGGACATTTTAATTTCGAGGACGAAATTTTTATAAGGTGGGTAGGATGTGAGCACCCTGAATTTCGGGTTGTTTTTTTTCTTTTATTTATTTTCCTGATTGATTTTTATTTCGATAATAAGTAATTTTGTTATTTTTCCCTTAAGTGTACTTTCTCATGCCTTTGATATTTGGAGTATCAGGGATGTTCAACTCTGGAAATCTTCTTCACGAGTTTTGGAGTGGACACGATTACCTTCATGACGGTATATAGTGTCCCATCCAAACTTGTTCCCTTGTGCTCTTTCTGCTTCGCTGAACTTCGGGTCGGTTTAGACCATTTGATTGATATTTAATTTCCCACTCTTTTCTTTGATCATTTTCAGCGCGTTACCATGACTTTTAAATTGGGAGCGCCAGACCAGTCATTTTCTTGAAACCAACTCCTCATTGATGATCTACTCGAGACGCTCGTCACCCATGACCTTCGTTTCCCACTCAGACAAGTCATTTCGGGCTCCATTTGATTCGCACAACTTTCCCGACACGTGACCCGATTTTATTTCACTCCACGGCGTCACATTCATCTTCCAACTTGATTTGTGGGTCCCCTGTCGACCAAAACCTGTCAGCCCCAACTATGGACATGGCCCACATTGAGCCTACTATCCGTCCGCCACTTGTGTCCCATTTATTGGAATCCCCGTGTGCTACTTATTTCTCCATGATCATCAACGCCTATTTTCTAATTCGGTTTTTGCACAATGTCCGATTTTGATCCAATCCGGCTCCACCAAGTCCAGTCCAGCTCCATGATTTTCTCCATCATGACACTCTAATATTTTGTTGCCCAAAAATATCAGATATTCATTACCCATTTTTCCTATATTTAATAGAATTTCTATTGAATTAATTTCCATAGGAATAACCTAATATTTCCTATTTAAATTCTAGCCCTTGGATTCCCAAATCAATCCCAACCATTGATTCTCTACATCTTTTCCACACTCACTCTCAGCCAACACCCTCACATGGCCGGCCCTAAAATTTAGGAGCACCCTTTTCATCACTCTCTCTCCTCCATTAAATGTTATCTCTTTTTCTCTCGCTCCTTTCTATTCTTATCACCTACAAAATTATTACTACACCAATAAAACCATGCAACAGCAGCTACAACTTCCATGGCCGACCTCCATTCTCTCCCTCTTCGGCCACCAACCCGACCACCCACCATGGCCACTCCTCCATCTTCTTCCTCCTCCCAGGGATTAATCTCACCATTGTCTTCACCACCATCATCACCATCGACTCTTCACCACACCATGCCGACCATCACTCCAACACATCCATCACCACCTTACCTATCCACCCGACTCCACAGCAGCCCCACCGAACTCCGGCCATCCCCCTGGCCCCTCGCCGTGGCTGGCCGTCGGCCACCACATCCAACCGCAACCACCGACCTCTCCTTCCTCCTTTCCACCACCTCCGCCACTCCATCAACACCTTAGCCGCATCGTGGCCGCCGCCACTGGCCACGAGCCACCGCCCTCGTCGCCGTGGCAGGTCGGCCACCTTCGTGCCACCGGAGTCGCTGCAGCACAGGCGCGACAGTACAGTGCAGAATAGGCGCTGCAGCGCACAGGCGCGCACGCACGCGCGCGCGTGGGCCGCCGTCTTGCGCTGCCACGCCGCCGTGTGGGCCACCGTGGCCCTCTGGCCATACGCACGAACTCCGGCGATCAGTCCCTGACGGCCACCGTCCTCCGGGACGTGCCGTCGAGGCGATTCGTGCATTTTGAACGACGTCCCGTCGTGACGCGCGCGAGATTGAGTCCGTTTTGGCGCTTCGTCGCAGCGACTTCGCGCGCATTTTTTCGGAGATCCGACCGTTGGATCGGCAATTTCTTCACTCCGTCGCAATCTCGGTATATCCACCTTCGCTCATGTCAATTTTCGTCCGTTAATTTTATCGTTTGATACATCAAAACCGGCCACCAAGTTGACCGTTTAAATTGTATTAAATTTGGACAGTTTCGCGGGGCCAACTTCGTCAGCTTGTATCTCCTCCACCGCAGCTCCGTTTGGCGTGATACCAGTTCCGGTGCGAAGCTGGTATAACCCTCTTGCTACCCTTTCAGTTTCGTTTCATTGTGAGCTTGTTTGATTGGTTGAATTCGACGCCAAAGTTGGCCGTCCGAATTCGTAATTTCCAACTTGTAAAATTCTATTTTTGAATATGGGACTCCAGATTTCATTTCTGACACCACCATTAGACTTGTGGCATCGTTCTGGCATGTTTTCATATAAAATTTGTTAGATTTAGAGAACGTGGGCCCGGGCACGTTTTTCGGTGCAAAGCGGGTCCCACATTCTGGGTCAACAGAACTTTTTAACGCCGGCTCATCGGAATCCAATTTCGGAGATACCGTTGAGTTCGTATCGTCATTCTGGACTCGTTGACATATAATTTGCTAGGTTTTGGTGGACATTGGGTCTGGCACGCATTTCGGTGCAAGTCGGATACCAATATCCGGGCCAACGGGTCATTTTGAGATCAGCTCATCGGAATCCAATTCCGGGGATACCGTTGAGTTCGTGTCATCATTCTGGAGGACAGGTAGTTTGCTAAGTTTTGAGAACTTTGGCTCCGACATGCATTTCCGTGCAAACCGGAATTCCAAGTTCTGGTCAACGGGCCAAAATGAGATCGGGACAACGGAATCCAATTCTGGAGATACCGTTGGGTTCGTATCGACATTCTGATTGTGTGGACATATAATTTATTATATTTTATAGACTTATTTTCTTGCACGTTTTTCGGTGCAAAACGGCTCCGACACGGACACCGTTTTGACCCGAAATTATCTTTTTGCCCTTGTGTCCAAATTGGACCGTTGGGTAGGCTAACCTAGCTAATTTGACCATTCTGGACACGTTGGCGATGTTCATTTCATCGTCCGACAATGTTTGTTGATAATTTCTCTAAGTTTAACCTTTTTATAATTAATTAATAATTAATTCATATAATGTTCGTATTTCGGGATTAGTACAACGAAACTGAGATCAGTCAATTCCAGTGATCTCACATCGCTGAAATTGACAAGTTGGATACGTGGATCACTATAATAAGATTATCAACCTTACCGATAATCCTCTTACCTCGATTTACGTGTCGTAAGTTTCGACGTACAAATAACGAAGTACACTTTATTTTAGACTAGAATTGACCCTGTTTGACCAGAGTTGACCAGTTGACCCAAAGTCAACTATAAGTCAACACTTGACCTAGTTTGACTAGATTATTGACCGGAGTCGACCTAGAGTTGTTTTGACTTAGAAGAACCTAGAATAATATAGATTGCCTGTAGGGATTTATTTATTTTTAACTTGAACACCTTGTAACCTGTGTTGCTTTAAATAGGACTCTGTGGCTTCAGTGGGACCCCCTATACTTATCAGCTGTTCAGGTTATCGAGGCGAGTACATTCTCTGATCATTTCATATCCTGCTTAGAATTATTACCTGCAGTAGATTACTTTACTTGTACTGTCACGTTGGTCACACGGATTGGTACTATATGGATCTCTACATGCGATGTTATCCCCCTCGGGAGCATCGGGTACATTGTGCTTGTGCGTTTCACTTACATCATGTACTCCTGTGCTTTCATTACATGTGCACTCCTGTGAATCTTGTACTCTCATGTTCACGGAGCCCCATGTATACTATAATGTGCACCCTATATGGGCTCCCATGTGATATCCTGTGCAATAACATAACCTGTTTAGATCCTTGTGTATTGATTGGGGATACGGGGGAGTGCTAGTAGTCGTGTGAACAATTCCTTTGTAGTGTAGATTCCTGTGCACCTCGACATCCTGTGCAAATCTGTCCTGTTCACATGTGCTATCTCGTACTCTGACTCACTAGCCACTGTTAGTTCTCTATGTATAGTAGATATTTACATTACAGTTCTCTTCCTGTTTATATACAGTATTTCTTCAGTACCTGTATCTTACTTTACTGCATGTTATATGTTTTCTAACCTGCTATGATCTGTTGAGATGTACTGTGCTCGCTCCAGTCCTGACTGGACCTGTTGATAAATTTTACAGATAGCCTGGAGGTGCCTGCTAGCCTAGAGGAGACACATTAGAGGTTGTTTAGGTAGTTATTTCATTTTGTCTGGAGTTGTATTTACTTTGTGGATTACTGTATCTTTATTTGAGTTTTGAGATGTATTTTTGGATTCATGTATCTTAGACACTTAGACTTCTATCTCCTGTATGTATTTTGGATTTCATGTTTTATCTATTCTTATCATGCTCTACCTTAGATGTGATTGAGTTGTATCTGCTATGTCACCCCCATTCGGGGAGTATAAACTGTTTAGTCTTATACTGTTAGATGCATTGAGACCTAGGACAGCGTTCTACCGCCGACACTGCGGCGTAGGCTGGGCGTTGTTACGTTCTCGTGCCCTAACTCTAGGGTGCGGGTCGTGACAGGGAAACACGTCCATGAACTCCGTGATGATAGGATGTGGGATCTCCTCTCCCCCGATCATAGCTCCGCAAATAGCTCCGTGCTGCTGCTCGACTGCTCCTCTCGCGAACTCAAACGCCGGTTCCTCCGGAGGACTGAATACAACACATCCTCGGTGGCAATCTATACTGGCAAAATTCTTACTCAACCAATCCATACCGAGAACGATGTCGAAACTCGGTAGTGGCATTACGAGTAAGTTGGCGCGCAACTCTCTTCCACCCAAAGTGATGCGTCACCTCATGCAAATATCCTTGACTAGGATAATGCCTCCGCCTGTCATAATTTTGCAACTACCGCCAAAGGATACAGACGCTATACTATGCTTGAATACAAAAGCTACAGAGATAAAACTATAGGATGCGCCAGAATCAAACAAGGCTATAGCGGAAATAGAATCGAGGAGTATGGAACCTGCTATCACGTCTGGTGTGGGCTCGGGCTCCTCGATAGTCATAGCAAAAGCTCGGCCCTGCTGGGGTGCTCCTCTCTGCTGGTGCTGAGCGAACCGCTGCTGCTGAGTGGGTAGCGGTGGTTCTCACGGCTGTGGGGCAGCTGGTCCTCTCTGTCCTGGAGCTGTCTCTCGCCCTGCTCGGTTGGGAGCCACTGCGCAATCCTTCAGCTGATGTGAAGGTGATCCGCAGTATAAACACGATCCAAGTCTGGCTCTGCAATCATCCCATCTGTGTCCGATCCTCTCGCAAAAGGTACACTGTGGGGCCTGCCTCTGTGTCTACTGCGTCTGGGCTCTGGCCAGGCCTCGGTGCTGCTGATGTGCTGGGGCTTTACCCGTATGTTGGGAAGGTTGCTGGAAGGTCCTTGGCTGCAACTGTGGACGCTTCGCTTGTGTTTGTTGATGGCTCCCTCCGCCAAAAGTGTCTCGGCTCCTCTTCGGTCTGTAGTTCAGTTCTTCCTCCACTGCTTGGGCGACCTCCAGAATCTCCTCATAGGTGTAGGCTCTGCTGGTGGCGATGGCTAGGCGAATCTCATGCGATAATCCCTTCCTGAACCGCCGTGCTTTATCTTCTGGGGTGCTGACTAAGTTCTCCGCAAAGCGACTGAGACGTGAAAACTCTGATGTGTACTCGTCAACGGTGAGGTTGCCTTGCTCCAGATGCTCGAACTGGGTCACTAACGCTTCTCGTGCTACATATGGATAGAACTTCTTCTTGAATAGCCGCTTGAACTCCTCCCAAGTTATGTTTGGAGCAGAAAAGCGGGGGTCGCCTTGGTACCATGTCCGTGCGATATCAAAAAGCTGTCTACTGACTGACTCTACCTTCAGATCTTCCGGAATTCGGGCCATCTTCAGATACCTCTCCACGTTCTCTAGCCATTCGTCAGCATAGACGATTCCCTCTGTCCCATAGAACGACATGGGCCTAAAATCCATGAAGTGTTTGGGATTCCCCGGTTGCTGTAGGGGAGCATCCCTCTGCTGGAGAACCTCTCGCAAGGTATCGCGAATGATGTTGGCCTGTTGTTGCATAAGTTCCAGCATGGTAACGTTGTCCAGGGCTGGTGGCGGGGGTAGTGCAGGTGTCGGATACATCGCTGGCGCGGAATGCATAACAGGTGCTGGGTACATCGCTGGAGCTGGGTGCATGGCAGGCGATGGGTATATATAGGGTGCCTGCTGCATCATAGGTGTGGAGTACATGGCTGGTGGTGGATACGCTGCTGGTGCCGGCTGAGGAATGGGTGCTGGTGCTGGCGTCTGCGGAGGGAACCGTGGCGGAGGTGGAATGTCATCCCTGCGGAACCTCGAGTACTGTGGAGGGGCTGGTACGCTCTGGTGAGTAAGCTGACCTCCCTGAGTCGAAGGAGTCTCATAGGTGAAAAACCCGCCAGCTACCGGTGGCTTGTTCAGTGCTGCGTTGTTCATGTCCTGTAGGTCCATTTGCTGAAAACAAAGGAAATCATTAGACGATAGAATGATTCAAACAGGATGCATAAGATACTTGAAATCGAATATAGAGGTCAATGACAAAATTTTAACTCATAGCGACTCAAAAGAAGAAGAAAGCCCTCTTCAAGTTGCAAATTATGTTTAATGACATTATCCAACGAGGTACAGAATAATCCTCTTTTTGAAGAGAATGAATTTTCTTATGATAATTATCTGATGCTTTCCATGATTTATTTACTGATTACAAGAAGATTCTAGATAAGTATAAGCAAGCAAGAAAGGATGTCCTATCATATAAGCTTGAGAATGAAAAGCTTACTTGTTTATTGAATGATGATAGAGTTACTTCTACTTCTGATAAATTTGTTGAGATTTTTATACTTGACTTTAGATTGTATGAGGAAAATGCTAAACTTAAGAAGAAGTACTTTATAACTGCACGTAAAGTTGATGCACATACTTCCAAACACGATGATCTTATTATTAGCTCAAAAAAGTTAGATGTAAGATTGGGTAAACAAGTTGTTCAACCCAAGACCCAGTTATACGCAAGGCATGTGACACAACCCAAGATCACCACCAAGAAATCCTTTCAAAAAGGATCTAGCACAACTAAGGTTAAACATAACCATACTTTTTATTACAATCAACCACGCAAGACATATCATACCACATCAAATTCTCATATTGCTGCACTGAGCACTAATGCTTATTCTTTTTGTCATGATTGTGGTATGAATGGACACATTTGTAGTCATTGTCAGATTAGAAAATTGGCTGATATGAATATGTTTACCTGGGTTCCCAAGCGTAACCAATGTGGATCTAAGTTTACTTGGATACCAAAGTCTTCACCTAATATAGAAGGTGGAGATTGTGCTGAGCCAGAGAACCATAGAATATGTTGATGGTTGCAAAACTACGAAGGTCAGTCAAATAAAGTATTTGAGAAAATCCATAGGGAATTTGGAAAAAGAAGATGTACTCTACTTGAGGAAAGCAAACAACAATAATAGACTTCTTTTGGAGCCCAAACCAACAAATGACTTTTGATGACATAAAAAATTATTTGGACTGACAATTCTGCCACCTCGTAAAATAAAATAAAAATACCAATTGAAAAAATGTGCATAGTTTAGTTAAATATTATGCATTTTCCAACCTCTGACATTACGTATTGCCAGTGGAGGTCAAGGTCGGCCCTGGTCCAGGGCAACCCAGAGCGACCATCCAGTGCCCACGGACCATGAGGACCTCAAAAAATTAATTTAAATATTTTTTTATTAATCATATATCTAAAATAGAACTAGTATGTATCATTGACATTTTTAACAAAAAATAGTTGTAGTGTAGTGGTTATATTATATTTCAACATTTTTTTAATTTATTTCTATTTTAGTTCTTTATTTTTATACTATCTTATATTTATTATTATCCAATAATTTTGTAGCACATATTGATACATGTAATTAATATTTCTTATACCTTATGTTACAACGGTTTGAGATTTTCCAAGTCAATAGAATATACTTGATTTCATATTGCGAAAATTCTTTTAAATCTTTATTTATTAAAGTAGAGATTAATTTTGGGTACACGCCGAAAGGGTCCTTCTGTCAGCCAGACAATAAATAGCTCTAAGCAACACAGTACTTAAGCAGCTTCGGACCACCGCTAGCTGGGACCCTATAGCTAACCTAAGATTGATCAATACTATATAGATTAAATATTTATTGAGGTCTATTTGCAACTGTTGTGGAATTTGGACTTTAGTTTTTTTGGATAATATTTTGATTTATATATGATAAATTGAATCAATTTATTTTAATGATTATAAGTTAGATTTTCCTATCTTGACGATTATTGAGATTCTATTGATTTACGTTACCTTTTGAGGTCTTATCCAAAGTTCATGATTACTTTTTTATATTGGTAATACTTTGTGGGAGAGCATTCAAGTCGACTGAATTCTCCTTTTCTTCTTCTCAAGTATTCTTTCTCCTTTACCTTCATGTTTATCTAATAGATATTCATATAGCATGCAAAGGTAATTGAGTTCAAATGCATGAACTTGGGTAAATGGATAGATCTTGCATATATTAAGATTCTTGTATATCTAGTTGATTTATTTTTTAATGGTTATAGTCTTTATGGAATTGGTTTACTAGTTTGGGCGAATTGTGAGTCATATTTTTTTATCATTGTTAAAAGTCTTATTATATCTTCTAAATATACTATTGGTATCTACTTTTTATTGAAATACTTTATTGTTCTCTTTCAAAACTACAATTATATTCTTTATAAGATTGTGTTTTGAATGTCTCCTTGGATTTCTAAATATACTATATATATTTTTGCAAAACGTACCCTGATCTTTGATCATGATTATTTATGCCATACTCCTACTCTGAATACTTAAGCTTGATTTGATTTTATATCTTATACGGGGGAGCCTATTTTAGATCATGTCTGTAGAAGCATGGAATTCATGCGCTTCGAAACAAAGTTCAAAAAAAGGTGCATCCCTATGCGCTAAAAAATGCATGCGCCATAAGTCACCAACAGATCTAGCGCATCATAAGAGAACAGAAAAAACAGAGTGCACAAAAGGAAGCTTTTTATTATATTGAAAATCTATTACATCGACGCTTCATTTACATGGAAAATCTACTACAGTCTATTCTAAAAAAAGGCACATCATTTCCACGTCTCAGCACAAACACATCACTTCATCATCATAGGCACATCATTTCCTCGTCACAGGCACATCACTTCCTCGTCGCAAGCGCATCACTTCCTCATCTCTTCCGAACGAGGCACTGGTTGAGCAGAATTTTGGTTGGCAATAAACACAAACTCGGTAGTCAACATCTTGGTGCTCGATGTTGTCTCAGGGAAGAACAAGGCCAGTAAAGTGCATAAGCACGATCTGCTCTGCCAATAGTTAGCTCGGCGCATCCAAGTTCTCTGATGAAGTTCTTCGTCAAAATCATAGCTTCTTTGAACAAGAAGATCTACAATCCACTGCTGACTGAGTTGCCAAGGAGGAGGCTCACAGCCATCGAAAGTTGAGTTTCTTCTTGACATGAAGTCGAGTGAAACGAGAATGAGCAAATTCTTTCGTCTTCGAACACACATATTTATAAACCAAAGTATGGTCAAACCCATGCGCCAAGTAGAAATCTCTTCGAGATTAGTGCGATAAACCTAGCATTAATGGTAATGAATTTGTCATCTTAATTTTAACTAAGTCAAAGTCATTAATCGAGCCCCAAAACACTCTACGGGGTTGACCAAGAATAATATGTCGCCCCAACTTCAAACGATGTGCCCCGCAATCGATGCACCCCACATTCGATGCACCAACAAAGGCTCTTAGCCCATTAAGCATTAAATGCTAAAGTGTCAGATATTAGTACACCTCGAAGATAGTACAGACGATGGCTTGCACAAAAAATGAAGAGTCGTTACGTCAGCACACGTCGACGTCATCATTATCCACTTTTGGGGATTGCAGTTGTACCCAACCACGTGGCTAACCTCACTACCCTTTGCATGTGCCCTAAATCCATACGCCTAGAACACGCCATGCACTCGGTTCTCCCATACGATGAGCCCAGACGGCGCATCAAATCTATCATAAAGATCTTTGTGCAATGTACACGTGCCATATGTTATTGACTCAGTCATGCTCATGAATGGGTGCCAACCACCCAAGATCTCAACAACAAACGAATTTCAATAACTGCCATATGTCAGCTCATCCGCAGCCTAACAGTACAGTTATACTGGATTCAGTTCAAACTTCCCGAGCACAGTGCCCCTATGTCCAACGAGTCATGCACGTAGCATTCCTACGTGCCAAATTTCCATGCATGCATCTCATATGCGTGCATGAATGGATCATTAAAACCTCTATAAATAGAAGGATAATTCCTTCATTCAACCGACACAAACACACATAAACAATCATCCCGACATTCAGAGAGTCCCGAGCATACTTCAAGAGAGCCAAATTGTCGTCTAGCCGAAGACTTGCATTTGCCTCTTGATCGTTGTCAAATCGTCAATGGAGTAAAGAATCAATCCTCCATCGCTAAACGTCCCTAGAAAATAAATTGTACTCGAAAGATCCCGTCGAGGATCGAAGTTGTACTCTTTTTCGTTGTTTAAAGTAAAAGTTCTCAAACACTTTTCCATAGCAAACAAGATAGCGACCCTGCTGGGACAACTTTCTGCTCCAACGAGAAAGTAGTGTCACAATTCGATGACAACATGCTCGGTTCCGCCCAAAAGATGCTGGTTGTGCGCTTCGACCAGCAAGCGTACAAGGAGTTCCTCTCTGAAGGTAGCACGAGCCCTTCGAAGCGACTGCCAAAGCCGAAGAAGACTCGCCAAGTCTGGGTGCCCAAGGGCGATGTACGGCACACCAACACTGAGGGTACTATGTCGATGCAGCCACTTCTTCCTGCTGATTCCACCAGCAAGCAAGATACTGCTTCTGGAGTGGCCGACGCATCTGCCAAGAAAAGCGCTGCACTAACTGCTATTCCCAGTTTGTTCCATCCCAGCCAAAGAGGATGTGTCGAAAGAACAAAGGTGTAGCCACACTCTCGCGCATGAACTCTCCTGCGCAGGGAAAACTCTCTGCCTTCGACAGAATCACTTAGCTCCAAGGTAAGAAAAAGTTAGATTCTGAGTACTATGCACTTTTGTGGGCTAGTACGAAGAAATCCAAGGCAACACAAGCCATGCGCCCTCAATGTGTTATGCCAACAGTAAGCCAGAAACGTGCGTTGAAAGTCATAAGCACGGCTGATGGTAAGCTATATAGAAATGACTCAGATGCTCTTGCGTCCAGTGGGTCAATTCTCTCAATCCCCCTTTCAATTGGGCGCATCTCGTGTGTTGGAACCAAGTTAGGGGAAAAATCTTGTATTGTCGAACCCATGCACCCACGTGGGTTATGCGCATGAAGTGGGTTCGATTCACAATAAGTATTATTCTTTCGTCCATAATCTGGGCACATCTCATATATTGGAACCAGATTAGGGGGCGCATCACTCACATACACACCGCGGTAGGGGTGGGCACGTGTCAGACCAGGCCTAAATTTTATGGACCCAGACCGGATTGGACCCGTTAATTGGCGGGGCAGGGCGAGACGGGTCCAAAAAATATTAGAACTGGAACGGGCTCGACCCGTTCGAAACGGGTCCGAATTGGGTCGACCCGCTTGTCCAAACGGTCCAAAAAAGTTAATAAAATTCTAGAATAGTAAACATTTACATATGTTCTATTATCTAAAAGAACAAAACAAGTCTTATGTCTTCCCAAATTTCTAGAATTTATTTACTAAACAATAACTTGTTCTGTTATCTATAAACTATAATAGCAAAAAATGCCAAAATTGATAAAAAAAAAAATACATACCCCTAGAAACGAGTCGGTCCGGGGCCCCTTTTTTGAAAATAGGACCCGTCCTGCCCCGTTAGTGCCACACGACCCACCCCATTTAAATTCTAACTTTTAGGAACTGGCTTGTTTGGACATTTTACGGTTTGGGACGGGCCAAAATTGCGGGTCTTCGAACCATACGCCCACCCCTACACCCCAGTGCTTGGCCTAGCCATGCGTCTAAAGTGGGTGTTATAATGCCCTGAATCCCGTTGCGGAGCACGGACCGGGCTAGCGGCCGAATGGATGAGTCGGATGAGAATTAGGGAACTTTACTTGGGAAAACTTTACCAGGATCGCGGGATAATGAATTGAGATCCTTTTCTCGTTATGGATTGACTCTTTTGAAATGATGCCCAAGATGCAGTGGCACGTGTCTTGGGGGAAGAGTTCTATATAAGAGTCGCTTGCCCCGAGACCGTTGCCCTGCTGATTTTCGATATCGCTTTTGCTGTTGGCTTTTGTGTGCATTTTCGTGATTGTTTTCGATGAATGTTTTCATGGATTTACTTTCACTGTCTACGTATTTCATATCGAATTACTGAGAAAAAAAGAAGAAGTATGCTGACCAGACGTTGGTGCCAATGCAGGTGCTAACGCAGTGAACCGAGCTTGACGTTGCGTTGAAGACCTCTTTCTCTCGGTAATTCACCAACAAGTGAGTGACTTTGATCCTTCGACGTTCCTTAATCTTTGTGCATAACAATTGTAGACTTGTTATTGCATTCGGTGCTTAATAAAAGATGCCTAGTAATAACTCGGAAAGATAATGAAAGATAAATTATCACATGGCTAGGCTAATGTTGCTAATCAAATGATGCTTGTATGTTGTAATATGAATTGTTGAACAGGTGAGGCAAAGACCCAAGTATTGGGCGGTAAGTATATCGAACTTTGGTTCGAAAGAATGATTATGCGAGCCTATGGCTCAAAGTAAGACGGTAAGATGGTAAGATGGTAAGATGACAAGATGGTAAGATGGCAAGACGGAAAGATGGGAAAATGGCAAGATGAAATGAGAACTACGACTATGTGTGGAAGATGCTATTATCATGCATGTTATGTCTCTTATTAGTTAAGTTGCATTGCATGCATGGTCATGGACAATTTGTATAAAATGTAGTTCCCAAAAACGGTAATCCGTGGCCACGGACCCGATTCGTCCTAGGTGGAACAAGGATTGATGCCGACGTACTGGCATCGGTAAACGGGACTTGCAGTGGGGCTAGCTACCTGCACTGCAAGGGCACCGTTGTACCAGTAAGACAGTCCAAGATGGCGTATCGCCAGTGACCTTTATATAGACAGGTGTCATAGCTAACAATGTCTTATACAGGCAGAGTAAGTGCTATTCATAAATATTTACAGTGATGGATATCGACCGTGGGTAAGATTCACCAAATTGGTGATCAATATGAATTGCTTATGTTAGAACAACATGAATTGCTTATATTTCTAACATCACTGTATGCTTCTTATATTTCTTATCAAATATATAAATTGTTAATGGACCCTAAGGCAAGATTGAAAGAACACAAATCAATAGTGAACATTCATGTAATTTTACTACTGTTGATATATGGTGAGATTGGTTACGGCCGCTCACCAGCACATATGTGGCAATATACTGACCCTCGTCTCCACAGGTGCCGGGAACCTAGTGGATCATCTTAGACGCTGAAGGCTTGCTGTCCGACTCTTTAGAAGCTTCGTTCATTCTTGAAGTTTCTACTTGAAGAAGAAGGCATTTTGCTGAAGGTGGTTACTGCCGAATTATTAATAAAGGGATATGATGTATGGAACAAGTTGTATCTCATTTCAATATTTCTGCAAGTTGTAGCCATGTTTGGCATTTCATCTCGGCTGTTTAAGAGCCTTATATTTTATGAATGTAATTTTAAAGATATCAATAAAGAACTTATTTCAGATCATATCTGTGTTGCCCAAACTTCTTGGTCAACCGCTACAAATCTCTATTCAAAATGTCTCTTTTATAAAAAGGAACACGAGCACGCCTTGTACAAGTACAATTCCAGAGTTGTACGGCATCACGCCTTAGCGAGGACGAACGATTCGACGTGAATCAAAGCGGAGACGAACGATTCCCCGAATCGGGGCGTGACAGTTTGGTATCAGAGTACGGCTTTACTTCCTTGGTAATTTCCTGGTTTTAAAGATTTTGAAAATGACACAAGCTTTATTGCTCCTTGAAAAACTTTGGTTTTAAATGTCCCGAAATGAGATGTTCCATACAATAAGTCCAGAAATATTTTATGAGACTAATGAGCTTCTCTGTTTTTGCAGAGATGACGAAGGCGGGTACCATGAACAACGCTAGTAGCTCAAGGGCGGTATCCTCAACCGACCCGATGGAGAGGATGCTAGCTATTATGGAAAGCCAGCAGAGGCAGAACGCAAGGCAATTTAAAGCCCAACAAAAGCATCTAGATACCCTGTAACAGTTGGTCCGATCAATGGGGCTCAAGGCTCTCAAGTCTCACAGGAAAGTGAGCTTGTGGAGGCAGAGGAACCCCCGGCGGCTAAGAAAACCACTGCTGCGACCGACATTACAAAGTTCAAGAATATCTGTAACAAAGAATTCAAAGGGACAGAAGAAGCCACCATTGCTATAGATTGGCTAGTTGAAGTGGAGGACCACCTGGAAGCTTTGGGTATTGTTGGATCCAAGAGGGTATCGTGTATGAAACTACTGCTGGTTTCCAATGCACACTACTGGTGGCAAAGTCAGAAAAGGATTCTTGCGGGGGTGAATGGGATAACAAAAATTACCTGGCAAATGTTTCGAGAGGCCTTTCTGGCTCAGTACTTCTCTTAGACTGAGCAGCGAGCTAAGGAATTGGAATTCCAGAAGCTTGAACAGGGAAACTTAACGGTAAAGGAATATGAGGCAGAGTTTTTAAGACTGTCTCAGTATGCAATCACGAAGTTTACTGACGAAGCATCTAAGGCTCGTCGGTTTGAATAGGGCTTGAGGCCTGCTCTGAAGGCACAAGTTGTGGTACAGAAGTATAAGACTTTTTAGGAGTCTTATGAGCACGTAAAGGAATTAGATCCACACTATCCTGCGACAGTGCCAGTGCAAGAGTCGGTGCAGAATCTGCATAACAAGAGACCGAACAACGGGGGTAGATATGAGGCTCCAAAGCGCCAGAATCACGGTAGCTATCAGCGACCCAATCCGATTGGGCCATTCTGCAACAAGTGCTGCAATAGAAGGCACTTTTGCTAACGAGTGCAATGTCTTAGAGGGAGGATGCTATAGGTGTGGTCAATTCGGCTATATGTCTCACAACTGTCCAGGGAGGGGCAACCAAAACCCTCCGAGGCAGCAGCATCACCACCAGCATCAACAGAATTGTGGACAGGCACTACAACCCCATCAGCCACCACAGAATCAAAGGCCCGGTGCTCAGGGCCGAGTCTTTGCATTGACTCAGGAAGAAGCATTTGCATCAGATACTGTCGTGACAGGTATATTATTATTTAATGGCATTCCTGCGCATACTTTATTTGATTCCGGTACTACACATAGTTTTATATCTGAAGACTATGTTAAGGAACATGAAATAAAAATGTCACTGTTGAATGTATATCTTAGTGTTAGTACTCCATTAGGAGTGGAGATGCCTTCTAACATGATATGTAGGGATGGTTACATATGTATCGAGGAGAGAAAGCTACCATTGGATGTAGTCGTGCTAGATATGAAGGATTATGATATCATTCTTGGAATGGATTGGTTAAGTGCATGTGTGCGACGATTGACTGTGCGAAGAAGCGAGTTGTGTTTCGACTACCTAGAGAAACAGAATTCTCTTACTTGGCCACACTACAAGAAAAAGTATTTTTTATGGCAACGACTTACGGCAACATAAATTATTGCCATATAAAATTGACATAATATGGAAACATTAATATTGCCGTAATACACATGCTCGTTTATGGCAACATGGCATAATGCCATATTTGATTGGATCGTTTATGGCAACAATAACACATGCCATATTTAATTATACTATATTAGGGCAAGTTGAATTGTTGCCATAATAAATTACGGTTAACTATGGCAATATATTACATTGCCATAAAATAAATATTGTATGGCAATATAGGTTGCCACAAAATTAATAATGTACTTCTTCTTTTAGATCAAATTATATATGGCAATATTTATTTGTTTATGTATGGAAACTTATTTGAGTTTTAATCAGAATAGAATTTTCTCTTTGGTGTTTCTATACGTACAGGCGGGAAAGATGAATATTTCCCCTCCTTATTTATTTTGCAAAACCCCAATTCCTATTCTCTCTTCTCAACATAGATCTCTCTTCTCCTTCTTCAACCTAATGTGTCTCTTCCCCTCCTTCAACCTGTTATTTCTCTCTCTTTTTTTTGTTCCTTTGATTTGTGGTTTTTTAGGGGCGAGAAGATTTTAGATTTGAAAGAGCGCATCCAGCATAAGGCCTCTGCCGCCACCGACTCCGAGTGATCGGCGACCAAAAGGTACGTCCAAGAGAGATCGAACAATGTTTTGTTAATTTTCTATTTTTTTCAATTGTTGATGTGCTTTGTGTTCCGATGATGGAAATTTAGGGTTAACAAAAACTCTGTTCTTTTGTGTTCCGATGATCGAACTCTGTTCTTTGATTAAACGATGTGTTTATTTGATTAACGAAACTCTGTTCTTTGATTAAATGATGTGTTTATTTCTTTCTTGCTCAAGTTTGTGTTTAAATGGTTGGTACATTCATTGTCATTTTTTCTCATAGCTTTTTTTATATTTGGAGTTTGTGTAACCAATAGTCATTAGAGCTGAAGAGGTCGAACAATGTTTCAGAATATTTGATTGGGAAATCAGAGAGACTCTGAGACTTTATACATTATTTTAGAAAACTGACATTTCAAATCATTTCTTTCAGACGGAAATTCTTAAGACAATCTACCACATTGAAGAAAACTGACATTATTTTAGAAAACTGACATTTCAAATCATTTATACATTATCTCTTAAGACCATCTACCACATTAAATAAAGAAATAATAAACATCACATTAAAAATATTTAAATCGGAAATTCTTAAATTTCACGCTTCACTTATTCCAATTCTCCATGCTAACAATTTCCTCTCTCCTAACGTTTATCATATAGTATAGATTGAAAGAGAAGTCTATTACAATGGGTCAAATGGGTTACACAAATGACAATGGTATTGACCACTTTCGACTCTTAATAAAGAAATTAGAATATATATCAAAATCAGTTTTCAACTTTGATTTCATTATATCTGCAAACTAACACATGTTTCATTATAATTTTGATGGTTGGTTTTCACAGGAATTGATGGAGAATAAAGAAGTTACAATATAATTAGTTTGTCTTTTCTATATTCCTTTATAAGTTTGTTTCCTCTATATATTTGTCTACTTGTATATTTTTAACTTTTTTTTTCAAATGTGCTTTATTTAGTGCAGAATGGACAAGAATTGGATTCAGTTTCGTAGAGGGACAACGGAGTATGATAGGGGAATGTTGAAATTTCTTGATAATGCATTTTCATGCCCATGGGTAATAGATAAGATTAAATGTCCATGTCGAAAATATAACAATGGATATGAGCATACAAGAAAGGTGGTCGAACTACATTTGTTATAAAATGGCTTTGAGACAACTTACACTCGTTGGATATATCATGGAGAGGAATTTTCGGATTCTGGAGAGGAAGAAGAAGAATTAGAAGATGAAATAATGCAAAAACAATGTGATGATGCAAGTTCTTACAACTTGTTGAATGACATGTACATGGGACATAATTTTGGAATAGGAAGCAATGAAGACTTACATACACAAGTTAGAGAGGATCCAAATGACGAAGCTAGAAGGTTTTATAGATTGTTGAAAGACGCCGATGAAAAGCTTTACCTGGGATGTAAAGAGTCTAAGTTGTCATTTACCGTCAACTTATTTCAGATGAAGTGTCTTAATGGGTGGAGTAATAAATCAATTGATCAGTTACTTACATATATGAAGAAGATATGTCCAAGGGAGAACAAGGTTCCTGATTCCTTTTATGAGGCACGAAAGACAATCAAGGATCTTGGTCTTGATTATGAAAAAAATGATGCTTGCGTTAATGATTGCATATTGTACCGTAAGGACTATTCTGACTTTAATGAGTGTCCAACTTGTGGTGAGCCAAGATGGAAGGAAAGTAATATTGACAAAGAGAATGGTGGATTAAACAAAAGAAAGAAAATTGCTAGAAAGATTTTACGGTATTTTCCTTTAACACCAAGGTTGCAAAGGTTGTTTATGTCTGAAAAAACTGCTTCTTTCATGCGTTGGCATAAGGAAGAACGTGTTGATGATGATGTTTTGAGACATCCGGCTGATTCTATGGCATGGAAATCTTTTGATAAGAACCACATGGATTTCTCTCAAGAGGCTCGTAATGTAAGGCTTGGATTAGCAACTGATGGTTTCAATCCCTTTAGAAATATGAGTACATCGTATAGTACATGGCCGATTGTATTAGTTCCATATAATTTGCCACCATGGTTGTGTATGAAGCAGTCTTACTTTATTATTTCGTCAATTTTGTCGGGCCCTAAAAGTCCAGGAAATGATATTGATGTGTACATGCGTCCGCTTATTGATGAGTTGAAAGAATTATGGGATGTTGGTGTTAATACTTATGATGCATCATTGAAATCTAATTTCCAAATGCGTGCAGCGTTAATGTGGACAATCAATGACTTTCCTGCATATGGGTCAGTCTCTGGTTGGAGTACAAAAGGAAAATTAGCTTGTCCTTCTTGTCATCATGACACAAGTTCTTTCTGGTTGAAGTATGGTGGTAAACATTGTTACATGGGTCATCGTCGATTTTTACCAATTAATCACTCTTTAAGAAGAAGTAAGGGATTTATTGGTAACAAGCATGAGAAAAGGCTTCCTCCTACACATCCAACTGGTGATTGGATAATTGATCAATTCGACAAATTTGATCAAGTTGTCTTCGGAAAAGCCAATGGGAAGAGAAAAAGAGAGGGGAATAATGTTGGAAACTGGAAAAGAAAGAGCATTTTGTTTGAGCTTCCTTATTGGAAAAGTCAGCTGTTAAGACACAATTTGGATGTGATGCACATCGAGAAAAATATTTGTGACAATATTTTAGGGACATTGATGGGCATTGAAGGCAAGACAAAAGATACCCTAAAGTCTCGTCTCGATCTTCAACATTTAGGCATAATGAAAGAACTCCATCCACGTTGTGTGGGTGATAAATATATTCTGCCTCCTGCACGTTACACTTTTTCAATGGATGAAAAGAGGAGTTTGTGTAAGTTCTTGAAAGATGTAAAATTTCCTGATGGCTATGCATCAAATATATCTCGTTGTATAAATCTAAAGGAGGGAAAAATTAGTGGGTTGAAGAGTCATGACTCTCATGTTCTTTTTGAAAGACTTCTTCCTCTTGCATTACGAGGACTTCTTCCAAAGGATATTTGCACACCTTTAATTGACTTGAGTATGTTTTTTGGAGAGTTGTGCTCTAAAATTATTGACACAAAATGCTTGGATCGACTTCATTTCCAAGTTTTAGAATCCATATGCAAGTTAGAAAGGATTTTTCCTCCTTCATTCTTTGATGTAATGGTACACTTACCCGTTCATCTAGCCAATGAGGCGATACTTGCTGGACCTGTGCAATACCGATGGATGTATCCAATTGAAAGGTCGATATTAATTTTCTAAATACCCATGCTATATTTAGAGTATATGTACTATTTAAATAAAGTTATAAATGCTTATAATTCTTGTATGTAGGTATTTACGTACGCTGAAAGGATACGTGAGAAATAAAGCACGTCCAGAAGGATCAATGGCTGAGGGATATTTAGCGCAAGAATGCATGACATTTTGTTCAAGATATCTGCATGATGTAGGCAATGGGTTGGGTGAACTAGATCGAAATTCAGATGGTGAACAAGGTCATATGTCTTCTCATTTTTCAGTTTTCTCACACAAAGGCAAGCCTTTGGGTGTTGATAAATTTGAGGAAATTTCAATTGTTAAGAGAGATCAGGCTCATTTATATGTGTTGCAAAATTGTGATGAGGTTCGACCGTCGATTAGGTAAATTTTTTTATCCTAAAAGTAAGCCCGTAGTTTTATTAAGTTTAGCAATGTGTCATGTATCAAATATTAAATGAACTTATTTCATGCTAACTTTGTAGTGAACACAAGGAGGAACTAATGAATGAAAGTACAAATAATATTGAACGGAGACATAATAAGCAGTTTCTGTTGTGGTTCAAAGAACGTGTAAGTGTGTAAATCCCATATCCTATTGACTTATTCTAGATGGCTATGTTATATAACGTATTAATTATTGTGGTAATTGATGATTTCATGTAGGTGTTAAAATTGTACAAAGAGGCGAATGGAAGGGTCTCAGAAGAACTATATTCACTATCTCAAGGTCCCGATAGAAGGGTACATTTTTATAGGAGCTATTGTACTAATGGATACAGATTTCGAACAAAAGATAGTGAAAGGTTATTGAAGACCCAAAATAGTGGTATTGTAGTAAGGGGTGATGAGTTGACTGGGAATGTGGACTACCATGGCGTAATCAATCATATTATTATGTTAGAATACACAGGAGGATACTCTATTGTGTTATTTAAATGTGATTGGTTTGAGGTTCCTAGTTATGGAAGGAATCAAACGAGAGGCTATAAGAAGGATGAATTCGGTTTTGTGAGCCTTAACTTTTCACGTTTACAATATGCTAATGAGCCTTTTGTCTTAGCATCACAAGTGCAACAAGTATACTATGTGGAGGATTACAAGAACAACAATTGGTGAGTTGTTTTGAGAGCGAAACCAAGAAACATATATGATGTCTTCGATAATGATGATGAAAATAATGAAATGGAAAATGAAGATGAGCCGTACCAACTAAATGAGTTGGAAGATAGTAATGTATCTCGACTTGAAGAGACAGTTAATTTTGAAGACAATGTGCCCGCACTAGCACGAGCAGATGTAGAAGAAAGTAGTGTTGATGTGAACACTAATATGGAGCATATCCCGGAAGAAGACATAGGCGTTGAAAGTTCAGAAACTGATATCGATGGAAGCAATACCAATGATAATTCAGAGACTGACACGTTCCGGAGTGAAGATGATGATTGACTATTGTTGGTGCTTTCTTTACATGGAGAGAGCTTGCTCTCAACATGCCTTGTGAATTTTAGTCCCACATCGGAAATGCACCATGAGTTATCTCAACATATATACTTGGGTGTATTGTTAAGAGATGCACATGGGGTGGTGACCCTAAGGAGGGAACCATGTGGGTGATTTTACAAGGAGGTAAGTATAAGGCTCCAAGGATTAAGCATTAATGCTTTTGTCATTCTCTTGGATTAAATTCCACTTGGAGCTAAGCCCCAACGGGGCTTAGCGACTCGGACTCGGACTCGGACTCGGGCTCATGGGCTCATGTGGCGTTTTGTTGGCGCACTTTGCACTTAGCACGTCAGCAGTCATGCGGCTCATATGCGGCCTCATGCGGCCACGCGGCCATGCGGCCATGCGGCTCATGCGGCACATGCGGCACATACGGTCCATGCGGTCCATGCGGCTCATGCGGCTCATGCGGCACATGCGGTCCATGCGGTCCATGCGGCTCATGCGGCTCATGCGGTCCATGCGGCTCATGCGGCCATTAGGCTCATGCGGCCAGGCTGCTGCTGCTGCCGCATGAAGGGATCCGCTGACTGTGCAGATTACAAATCAGTTATGGAAAGGCTGAATTAATGTAATTAAATTAGATCCTATCTTTGTGGGATTTGAATTTATTCAGATCCTATCTTTGTGGGATTTGAATTAATTTCGTAGGATTTGAATTAAATCTCGTTGCTATCTTTTTGTGATTTGATTCAATCTTTCCATAACTGAAGAGGCGGTTAGGGTTTCCACCCTCTCTCTATAAATACTCTCTTCTGGCCTCCTTTGTGACTACTACGAAAAATACAAGTCAGAAAAGAGAGAAAGAGAGGGAGTTGCTGCCGCCATTGTAAGTCCATCCGAGGAGTCAGAACAGAGGTGACATCGAGCGTTCCACAAGTTCTTCAAACTTGCTGGTTCCTGGAAGCAGATCGTGTGGGGCGAATCTTGCTTTGAGCAACGGTGTTTTGACACCCCAGCATTGTTCTTCTTCTTATCTCTCTAGATTATTGTAACTTGTTCTGTCCCAATTGCAACACGTTTGCAAGGAAGAACAAGAGATCTTCTCTTTGCTATTTTTCTCCTTCATATTGTAATTTGGCTATTTAGTTTTATTCGTAGATCTTGAGTTTGATCATCACAAAGTTTTGTGTGACATCTCAGATCTCGATTGCATTAGTTTTCATCTTTGATCAACCCCCGGGACTAACAATCTCAAAGCAAGATCCGTATAGATGGAAAACATTAATGCTTCGCTCCTCCAATCGGACTTCTGCAAGTTGGAAAAGTTCGATGGAGAGCACTATCAAGTCTGGAAGAGAAAGGTGTACCTAACTCTTCAACTGAAAGACGTTGATCATGTTCTGTTGGAGGAAGAACCCTCTGTTCCAGACACTGGATCTACTGCCGCCATCAACGCGGCTACCAAACTCCAGGCCAAGTGGAGAAGGGAAAATAGCATCTGCAGGCTTCTCATCCTAAATGCTATGGGGGACTCTCTGGCACAATCCTACTCAAAAAAGGAACTTGCCAGAGACATATGGGAGTCTGTGGAAAATCTGTATGAAGAAGATAAGAACAGGAGCAAAATATTTGTGGTTGAAAAATATCACAAATTGTTCTTTGAGGACGAAAAGTCCATGCTGCCACAGGTGAAGGAATTTCTGAAGCTGCGTCAGAAACTGGAAGACGAAGAGATGCCCCTTCCCGACAAGTTTGTCGTCGGAGGGATCATCTCAAAACTTCCTGCTGGATGGAGTACCTTCTATGCAAGGATGCACAGAAAGAAGCTAGACATTAGCTTGGGAGATCTACTTCAAGAGATCCATGTTGAGGACGAGATGCGTTCTCAACAGAAGGTGGACACTCTGTCCAAACAGTTGGCTAAAGCCAATCTTGTACAGACGAGAGATTCCAAGGGGAAGCAGACGGCTTCTCATCCCAAGAAGAAGGACTTCACTAATCTGAAAGTGAAGGGTCCTTCATTCAAGCAACAGAAGACTAAGTTCCACGTGACTTGTTACAATTGTGGCAAGAAAGGCCACTACAAGAGTGAATGCAGATCTAAGCCTAAACAATCAGAGAAAGGTGAGCCTAATAAGGTTTCATTGGTTTCTAATATTGTTGATATGATCGAACAGGTCACAACTGTGGGGGTTAACTCTGACTGGTGGATAGACACTGGTGCGACTTGCCATGTCTGTTCTGACAAGGAATGGTTCGTCACGTACCAGCCGATATCTGAGAAGGTTGTCATGGCGAACCAGGCCCAAGCTGAAGTTCTGGGGATTGGGACTGTGGAGCTGAAACTCACTTCAGGGAACACTCTGACGCTTCAAGATGTGAAGCATGTTCCTGCGATTGCCAAGAACCTGATCTCTGGGAGCCTGCTCTGCAACGCAGGCTTGAGGATGGACATCAACGCTGGTCAGATGGTTATGTCCAAGAAAGGAACATACTTCGGGAAGGCTTATCAAACCGAAGGAATGTTTAAAATTCAGCTTATCAACCAGTTTGATGACATTAATGCAGTTGCATTTTCTGATTATTCTCTTGAGTTGTGGCATAAGAGACTAGGATATGTTCATAGTAAAAGAATCAACAAAATGTCTAGTCTAGGACTTATCTCCAAATATGGGGGTAAGGTGGAGAAGTGTGAAGTGTGTGCTCAGACGAAGATCACAAGGAAACCCTTTCATCGGGTCAATCGAAGCACAGATCTTCTGGAGTTGGTGCACTCCGATATCTGTGACTTCAAACATTTCTCCACGAAGGCCGGAATGAAGTATTTCATAACCTTCATCGACGACTTCTCAAAATACGCGTTCGTCTACTTGCTCAAGTCCAAAGACGAAGCTTTCGAGAAGTTCAGAGAGTTCAGGGCCAAGGCTGAACGGCAGACTGGACAACAACTCAAGAGGCTGAGAAGTGATCGAGGTGGGGAGTACAGGTCTCATGAATTCGCATCGTTCTGCAAAGAACATGGAATCATATACGAGACTACTGCTCCATATTCTCCTCAATCCAACGGAGTAGCGGAGAGGAAGAACCGAACATTAACAGAAATGATGAATTCCATGCTGCTCACTGCAGGTCTTCCAAAATGCTACTGGGGAGAAGCTGCATTAACGGCCACTTTCATTCTGAATAGAGTGCCATATGCAACTTCGGACGTAACTCCTCATGAACTCTGGTTCAAAGTCAGACCAAACTTGAATGTCATTCGAGTGTGGGGGTGTCTGGCGTATGTGAAGCTTTCAGATCTGAAGATTCAGAAGCTGGGGACAAGGACTACGAAGGCGATCTTCTTGGGGTATGCCGAGAAGAGTGATGCTCGGAGATTTCTTGATATTGAATCAAATCATATCATCGAATCTTGCGATGCTGAATACTTTGAAGACAAGTTTGCTAAAGACAAAAACATTGTTCTTTCGGACATTCCGGAAAATGATGTAGGTGCAAATGAGACTGAAATCTCATACGAGCCAGTAGTCCAAGAAGAAGCTGTTGTTGATGAAACAACTCTTGTACCAGAACTCGCAGAGCCGTCAGCTAAGCGAGCGAGGAGACCGAAAGATTTCGGAGATGACTTTGTCACCTATCATGTGGAAGCAGATCCGCTTACCTATGATGAGGCGATGAAGACCAGAGATGCTATCTTCTGGAAGGAGGCAGTGAATGACGAGTTTGACTCTATCACCTCCAATAACACATGGGTGTTGGTAGATCTACCTGAAGGAGAAAAGCCCATCGGATGTAAATGGATCTTCAAGAAGAAGATGAAGGCAGATGGAACTATTGACAAGTTCAAGGCCAGGCTAGTCGCCAAGGGATTTTCTCAGAAACAGGGGATAGACTACTTCAATACGTATGCTCCAGTAGCTCGGATGACCACCATCAGGATGTTAATCGCTCTAGCAGCTATACATAAGTTGGTGATACATCAGATGGATGTAAAGACAGCGTTCCTGAATGGGGAGCTGACCGAAGAGATATACATGCAACAGTCAGATGGATTTGTCGTCAAAGGTCTTGAAGACAAAGTCTGCAAGTTGGTGAAATTATTATATGGTTTGAAGCAAGCTTCCAAGATGTGGCATGAGAAGTTTGACAAAGTTATTAGGTCAAACGGCTACAGAGTCAGCGAGACGGACAAATATGTTTACACAAAGTTCGCTGATGGAAGAGGAGTCATCGTTTGTCTGTACGTGGACGACATGCTAATCCTAGGTACGGATATAGGCTGTGTCACAGAGACAAAGAAGTTCCTCTCAACCAAGTTCAGTATGAAGGACTTGGGGGATGCAGATGTCATCTTGGGCATAAAGATCATCCGGACAGACACTGGAGTAGCGCTGTCACAATCTCACTATATTGAGAAGATGCTCACACGCTATAGGTATAAGGATCTTCCAGGGATCGATACGCCATACAGGTGTGATCAGAAGCTGAAGCCAAACTCGAGGGAAAGCGTCAGGCAGCTGGAGTATTCTAGCGTTATCGGAAGTTTGATGTACGCAACTACTGCCACAAGGCCTGACATAGCTTTCGCCGTGGGAATGCTGAGTCGGTTCACAAGCAACCCAGGGGTTGAGCACTGGAAAGCTGTGAAGCGAGTAATGAGATATCTCAAGAAGACTCAGACATATGCACTGCACTACAACGGGCATCCGACAGTAGTGGAAGGCTTCAGTGATGCTAGCTGGTGTTCAGAGGTGGAAAGCGAGAGATCCACAGGTGGATATGTCTTTTCCTTGGGTGGAGCTGCTATATCGTGGAAGTCGAAGAAGCAGACTATACTCTCTCGTTCCTCCATGGAATCTGAATTCTATGCACTCGAAACTGCAGCAGATGAAGCAGAATGGCTTCGGGAGCTCATGTCTGATCTTCCAGTGGTTGGAGCTCAGATATCGGCGATATCGATATACTGTGACAACCAGGCGACTGCGGCGGTGGCATCAAATGACCTCTTCAACGGGAAGAAGAGGACTGTGCGGTTAAAGCACAGGACAGTACACGATCTTATCAAAAGAGGTGTAATTGCAGTGGTTGATGTTCGGAGTCAGGAGAACCTGGCAGATCCGTTCACAAAGGGCCTCAAGCGCCAGTTGGTCGATGACACAGCTTGTAAAATGGGCTTAAAGCCATTCTGATAGTGTGTCTTTGTAATCCTACCATAAAGTTTTATGCTATTAGTTCAAAGAGAAATCTACTAGGCATCTAACTTTTGGTTCAAAGGAGGATCACTGACTGGAAAACTATCAGGTAACAGTGGGTACTTGTTCTCTGGAACATGGAAGGGATACGGACCCATAACCACTGTTGTCTACTATGTATTTTTCTGCGGAAAAACAAATCCTGTGGAAGGTTGGCCTAAACGCCTTAATGAGTTCTCAGGCAGAGTGAATGTCTGGTGTGCTTTACAGGAAGCACGGTAGAGCAGCACTACAAGGAGTGAAACTCCATGCTACAGTGGGATGACTCCACCATGAGGTTCCCAGGTAGGGGTAATGCCTCGGCTTTGCAAGCCAAGTCATAGCGGCGTAGCACCGCAAATAGGCAGGTAGCCTAATGCTGTATGACGTAATTAAAGAGTTGTAGACAGCACTACAAAGGGGAGGATGGCCCCATGTTACAGTGGCACGACACCACGATGAGGTACCCAGGTAGGGGTAAAGCCTCAGCATTGCAAGCCATGTCGTTGCGGCGTAACACCGCAAGGAAGCCTTAGGCTTCATGCTGGGTAGTTTGGCACTACAAAGAGGCTTGTGACCTCATGCTACAGTAGTATGACACTACGATGAGGTTCCCAGGTAGGGGTAATGCCTCGGCTTCAGGCCATGTCATAGCGGCGTAGCACCGCAAGGAAGCGCAAGGCTTCATGCCATATCTCTTTAATAAAGAACTCACCTATAGTGTATGAAAAGAGATATCAGGCCGTCTCTTGAGGGTAAACTTGTAGACACCCAAAATTATACACTGAAACCAGGCTGGCACAGGGCCTTTAATGTGCAGCCAGAAGCACACGTTACTACACTTTGTGAGTGGGAAGAATTATAATTGTGGTGCAGAATTCAAGGCGTAGTCCATTCTTGTATCACATTGTTATTTAACCCATGCGGGAAGATTCAAGTCGTCAGCGACATCTATCCTAATACAAAATGGACAGTTACTGTGGGGAACGCTCAACCCTGGACACATATATATGTTGTGATATGTGGGGGATTGTTGGTGCTTTCTTTACATGGAGAGAGCTTGCTCTCAACATGCCTTGTGAATTTTAGTCCCACATCGAAAATGCACCATGAGTTATCTCAACATATATACTCGGGTGTATTGTTAAGAGATGCACATGGGGTGGTGACCCTAAGGAGGGAACCATGTGGGTGATTTTACAAGGAGGTAAGTATAAGGCTCCAAGGATTAAGCATTAATGCTTTTGTCATTCTCTTGGATTAAATTCCACTTGGAGCTAAGCCCCAACGGGGCTTAGCGACTCGGACTCGGACTCGGACTCGGACTCGGACTCGGGCTCATGGGCTCATATGGCGTTTTGTTGGCGCACTTTGCACTTAGCACGTCAGCAGTCATGCGGTCTTTATGCGGCTCATATGCGGCCATGCGGTCTTATGCGGTATGCGGCTCATATGCGGCCTCATGCGGCCATGCGGCCATACGGCTCATGCGGCACATGCGGCACATACGGTCCATGCGGCTCATGCGGCACATGCGGTCCATGCGGTCCATACGGCCCATGTGGTCCATGCGGTCCATGCGGCTCATGCGGTCCATGCGGCTCATGCGGCCATTAGGCTCATGCGGCCAGGCTGCTGCTGCTGCCGCATGAAGGGATCCGCTGACTGTGCAGATTACAAATCAGTTATGGAAAGGCTGAATTAATGTAATTAAATCAGATCCTATCTTTGTGGGATTTAAATTTATTCAGATCCTATCTTTGTGGGATTTGAATTAATTTCGTAGGATTTGAATTAAATCTCGTTGCTATCTTTTTGTGATTTGATTCAATCTTTCCATAACTGAAGAGGCGGTTAGGGTTTCCACCCTCTCTCTATAAATACTCTCTTCTGGCCTCCTTTGTGACTACTACAAAAAATACAAGTCAGAAAAGAGAGAAAGAGAGGGAGTTGCTGCCGCCATTGCAAGTCCATCCGAGGAGTCAGAACAGAGGTGACATCGAGCGTTCCACAAGTTCTTCAAACTTGCTGGTTCCTGGAAGCAGATCGTGTGGGGCAAATCTTGCTTTGAGCAACGGTGTTTTGACACCCCAGC
The DNA here is from genome assembly GCA_029216955.1 of Iris pallida. Lineage (NCBI taxonomy): Eukaryota > Viridiplantae > Streptophyta > Magnoliopsida > Asparagales > Iridaceae > Iris > Iris pallida. The sequence continues at coordinate 39,285,999 of JANAVB010003400.1, read as the reverse complement.
ATTGTTCTTCTTCTCATCTCTCTAGATTATTATAACTTGTTCTGTCCCAATTGCAACACGTTTGCAAGGAAGAACAAGAGATCTTCTCTTTGCTATTTTTCTCCTTCATATTGTAATTTGGCTATTTAGTTTTATTCGTAGATCTTGAGTTTGATCATCACAAAGTTTTTTTTGTGTGACATCTCAGATCTCGATTGCATTAGTTTTCATCTTTGATCAAGCCCCCGGGACTAACAACTATAAGCGTTTCCTCTTTATTTCATTGTACCAGAAGATCATGCATCCAATTCCTAGGGATTGAATGTAAATTATGCTTGCTGAAAGCTTTTGTAATATGGGGTAAATATGATGTCCTCTGCTTCAGAATATGGTTAGACTTAGGAGTTTTGAACTTGAAATGATACCAATTTAACCCAGTTTTTGTGATTGGCGAAATGCTTCTCTGTCTCCATTTATTGATGGCATATTTGCCCACCAATCTGTGTTTTGTGTTATTATTATCTTTATCTATACTTCTTGTCCAACCTCCATACATGAAAATATGAAACTATCCGAAGACGATGAAATGTTATTCCCTTAGTTTGCATATTCGAAAGCTCTTGGAGATGAGATGTATATTAATTACAGGATAGATCATATAGGGTATTGATTTGATACTATTAAAATTTAGACTTCTTGAGGCATTTATTTTTATTACTAGAGGCAGTTTTAATAGTATCTAAGTCGTATGGAGATGGTTTCAGATACAAGTAGCTATAGAAATTAAACTATTTAGATTAACAAGTTGTTCAATATGATACAGGTTGTTCAATATGATACATGTCGTTACATACGGGCCCAAATCCTATTTTGTCCTCAATTATCCAGTATTCTGATACTCTACTGATACGGGTACGGATTCATACCCTATATGGAGTCCAGTTGATATCTGGGCATGATAGGTTCAGTCCTTATTAGGAGTGATTCCAGATATCCCATGCACTCTCTGATACTTGAGTTTTAATCCACATTATGTGATATCCTGCATATCCTTATGTTCTGATCCCTGGTTTAATATTTGTTCAGATATTGAACTACTGCCTGTTATTCCCAGATTTAGTATTTGTCCCCCCACTTTTCTGCATTCACTATATTGTTCTGACCATTCAAACAGATGTCCTACTTATGCGTTAAACCCCTTAGACATATTGTTCTGCACTTGTGCAGTCATTTGAACATGGGTGTCATATCCTCATATCATCATAACAGATCCAAATCACCATGTCCTACATATCAATTCCCTGTCCATTTCATATTTGTTCAATCTTAGTACAGTTGGTTCAGTCCCTTCTAATATAGAGTGTAAAATCTTTTCTTCTGTCCAGTTCTCTTACATTTTCCAGTCCCTAGCTTAAATGTTTTATCCAATTCCTTATTCAAATCGATTATCTTAGCTTTAACCTTTCCTTTTGTTATGCTATCTATATTGCCTATATGTTCTGACCTGAACACTGTCTAAGATTTGTTTGTTCAGTCATAAGCATTTTATGTAATGAGTCCATATTATATCTGTATCATAGGTTCAAACCAACTGAGTTTAGATATGTCCAAATCCTTCTTTGTATAGGCTTCTTTCTAGGTGAGGTTACTGCCCTGCTTCGATGTATCGGGCCTATACTCCTTGATCCCAAGATATGTTTAAATACAACTGTTCAGTCCCTGTAGCTAAAGGCCATTTCAGATATCACTTATACCCTACACTTTAGGTTCACTCCTGAAGACTTTATGACCACTTCGAATGTGTAGAATTTCTTGTTACAGTTTAAGTATCATTTTCATTTTCATTTTCATTTATGTTTATTCTCCTTGACAGATATTGGTCACTTCACTTTATTATACTAGAAGGAGAGTCATTGGGCTAAAATATACAATGTACAAGAAAATATCGGGCTAAATTAACTATCAAGTTGTGCCCCTTTTCCTTCTTTCCTCCTCTTCTCACTCTCCACTATGTCCTGCCCTTTTCCTATCTGGCCAGACTAGGCATTGACTGGTCTGCAGCAGGATGAAGGGAGCCCTGTGGACGAACTTGGAGGAGGGAGGTGAATTCTGGTGGTTGGAGCCTGGAAGCAGGATTGGAGGCAGTGAAAGGAGAAATGATGGTTCTCTACAAGAAACCTCTGTTTTTTTTTATCTCATCTTTTTGGTAAAAAAAAATTGTTTCTAATTGCAAGTCCTGCTCTCTCTTTTTTTTCTGTCAAGGATAGTTCAATTTGGTCCATAACAATCGACTTGAAGATAACATTTTTTTAAGAACGGAGTATCAAACCTTTGAAAACATATAAAGCTGTTTTAGGGAACTGGGTAGGGCCTAGTTCTCAACAGTCATCACTTTATATATTCATTTATTGGACACATTGATATGCTGTTGACATCGTTCAAAAACTGTTTTAGTGATCGACTACATCTTCTCAGTTGTAATGTTGCCAATGAAGCATACATGGTTTGTCATTTGTGTGTTTGCATTTAACCTTTTGAGATAAAAAAGCAGGTTCCAGGAAAAAACAGGTTCCAGGAACATAAAACCTTTTGAGATGAATATTTGTTCATACATGGTTTGTCATTTGTGTGTTTGCATTTAGTAATATTTGTTCTTAAAAAAAGCAGGTTCCAGGTTCCAGGAACATAAAACCTTTTGTGTGTTTGCATTTAGTAATATTGTGGTGGTTTGTCATTTGGTTTTGTTTTGCTGATCGTCTCCATGATATATTCTTAATGTGCTTCCAACTATCAAGTTGGTACTTTTTCTTTTTCTTGTGTGTTTGCAGAAGTTATAGTATTCTTTTAAAAATGCCAAGTGGGGTGCTCTCTTGTCTTAGAAAAAGCAGGTTCCAGGAACATAAAACCTTTTGAGATGAATATTTATTCATACATGGTTTGTCATTTGTGTGTTTGCATTTAGTAATATTTGTTCTTAGAAAAAGCAGGTTCCAGGAACATAAAACCTTTTGTGTGTTTGCATTTAGTAATATTGTGGTGGTTTGTCATTTGGTTTTGTATGCCAAAATATGATTTTGAGATGAATATTTGTTCATACATGGTTCCAGGAACATAAAACCTTTTAATGCTATCACAAGATGTGACAATTCATTATTCTATTGCAATCTGACTTATGAGTTTATTGAACAGGTGTTTAAGAGTGGATATGGCTTTGAATCAACAAAGGGAGGGAAATATTACAACAAATGAAGAAACTGGGAGAAGTATGTTTTTATACAAAGTATATACTTGCATTATGATACGCTTGATAGTAACGATTAACTAACCTTCAAATCAAATTCTTTGAAGTTAATGTTTTAACTCAAAAACGGGTTCGAGGAAAGTCAAGAGGTATAAGGCTAGCAAATGTACGACGTGCTATTGGAAACCAAAAGCTGCCAGTTAATATACCTATTGAAGCAGGAGTCCCTGTAGGTGAAAATGCTGCAATTTTTGCATCCGAGTTATGTTGTAAAGCATAATGCTCCACTAGGTAAGACTAATAGTTTTCCACAAGGTGTGACCAAATGGAAGGACATAGATGATGAGGTCAAGGACAAAATATACAAATGCATGCAGGTATCTAATTCAAATGTATTAATTATATTTAATCTTATTTTTCTTTTCTTTTGTTTGTTACTGATATATTGTTATATTTATAGTCAAAATTTGAATTTGATGATATTCCTGAGAGGAAGGCTTGTGTTCTTAAACAAGCAAATAAGATGTATAGAGAATGGCGTCATTTGCTATACCATAAATACTACCTAGAATATGAGACCGATGCAGATAGACTTCTACACACCCCTGAAGGTGTAAGTTCTGCGGATTGGGAAACTCTAGTAACATATTTTGGAAGTGACAATTACAAGGTAAAAGTGAATGCAGAATTATATATTAGTTTTATTTGTATATAGAATAAAAGATAAATTCTTTTGTTAAAATAGAAAATCTCAGAGAAGAACAAAAAAAGTCGAGAACATGAAGGAGTTACACAAGTAACAGGGCGCATTTCAGTCCATTATATACGCTGCAGTAAGTTACTTCACGTCATATATTATGTATGCATGTATATTTATTTCGTGATACTAAGCTTTCTACTTTTGTTGGCAGCGGAATCCAGAAACTGGAGAGAAGCCAGATGGACCAGAATTATGGCGAATGACTCATCAAAGACCAAATGGGGCATGGGCTGATGAGAGATCAAAAAAAATTCATGTGATAATTGTCACTATCATTTTTTTATATCTCAATGTATAGTATAGTTTATTATACATTAATGCATTTAATCCTTAACATGTAGGATGAAATGGTCGATTTGCTTAGTCAGCCATAACCATCAACTTCTGGAGAGAGCCTTGAGCATCTTACTCCACATGAAGCTTTTAGGAGAGTTGTTGGTCAAAGGTCAGGCCATGCTAAAGGCTACGGTTGTGGTCCGAAGGGCGCTACCACTGGAACAAAAAGAAGCTTTCAAGAGCGTGAAGAACAACTTACTAGAGAACGTGATGATCTGAAGCGTAGGGTAGCTCACATGGAAGATACATTTGATGCTCGTGTTGATGCTCGGGTGCAGGCTGCTGTCCACGAAATCATGAAAAAATTCTCTGGATCACCTATATTTTCTGAGGAATCCACTTCGAATGTATGTTTAATTTCTAAAGTTAGTTAAATATATATTATATATCATGAATGTATATAATTTTTATTATTTTAAATTTAGTTAATTGTTTTTCTCTAATTTTTATTATGTAGGTTAATTTATAAAAAGTTTTTGGGGGCTATGAAGACATAAAAGGTATTCTCCACTCTCTTATGTTATTATAAATGTTAGTGAAATAAGATTTTGCAAATTTAATGTACAAGCAGTGTTGGCCATTTACTTGCTGGTTCTTGCAATATAATATGGACACATAGTTATACTTCTGGATTGTTGGCGGTATCAATTTGCCTATTGCATATCTTTTACCCATTTTTGTTAAAGTTTTCGTAATATTTACGGATACATCGGGCTTTCAATGACCCAACAATATGTAAATTTCTGACCTACATGCATAGTGGTGGTTATATCTAATTTCTTTTTGTATTTTGAATATCCTAATTAGCTTCCTGTTGTCAGTTGGACTTGCTGAGGAATATGCTTTCCTTTAAAACAACCACACTTGTGACCTTGCATTTGGCCTCAATCTTGTGAAAGGAGAGCATAATCATGTGAGAAAATATTATCTTTGACTGAACTTTAAGATTGTTTGTTTTGTGAGTTGTGAGAAATTTGATTCCCAAGAATTGAATGTGCTTCCTCTTTGACAACTTTTATACAGTAATCATCCTTGATATATACTAGTTTCCTCTTCTCATATGATATGTAATCTGAGCTTGTACATGGTTCTTGCATTATATTATGAAACTTTAGTGAATTGTTAATAGTGGGAGCAATAAAAATTTATTATCGATTTATGTTATTTATTATGTTAATTGATGATATTTCATCAACATTTTGTGGTCTCTAAGCTAATTTTATTGTTTATCCATACCAGGTTACACAACTATTTGTCTAGCTGTCAATTGGTACACCAGAACTGTCGTAGGAATCTTTGCAGACATTTACATATATGGAGCTAGCAAGGAGGCAATAATTTTAATTTTAAGTTAGGAGTGTCAAGTGTTATCTATTTGAATTTTGAACCTCATATAAAAGAGGATTTGTCTCGGAATGCTGAATATGCTATATGTGGATTTTTGGTGACATTGGTTGTAATAGATGTAGTACTGAATCTATCATATTTAATTAAAATGATTTTTTTTTGAAGTTTACAAATTAGACGTGTTATTTTTATTTATTATTTGGTTAATGATCTATTTAAATTTTGGTAATTGAAATTTAGTTCTTCAAATATATCGAATCTATTAGTTGTCACATTTTGTTGATCCTAGCAATAAATAGCAAAAATCAATTTGTCAAATATGACATTTGGTAGTTGCCTCATGTTCTCAAACATGGCAACAAAGAAATGTCTTGCATACTCAATTATGACAACAAAGAAATGCCATAAGGGATTGCAATACATGGCACTAATTTAATGCCATATAATATGGGTAATTAATGGCAACAAACTATTGCCAATAAAGGAAATACATTAGCCGGCATCATAATTTTGTCATTTATAGAGTTACACTAAATGGCAATAATATATTGCCATATATTGCTCAAAAGTTATGGCAACTAAATATTGCCATTAATAATAATCTTTAGTGACAACAAAAAAATCTTATAAGGCAATAAATAATTGCCGTAAATTAGTTACTTTATACGGCATTAACTGAATGATGCCGTAAATAAGCAATACTGACGCAACCTTTTACGGCACACTACGACAACCTTGAATGATTGCCGTATCTGTGTTTATGTGGCAACATTTTGTTTATTAACGACGTTTTAAGGTTGCCATATAAAGGATTATTTCTAGTAGTGCCAGTTCGTCGGCAAAGGCATCGATGGTGATTTCAGCTACTACGGCCCGGCGAATGCTACAATCTGGCTGTGAAGGGTACCTTGCTTCTGTTCGAGACACACGCAAGAATGGTGTAGACTCAGCTAACACTGAAGTCATGGCAAAATTTCCTTATGTGTTTCCTGACGAGATACCCGGAATGCCTCCGGACCGAGAGATTGAATTCACTATCGATACATTTCCAAATGCTCGCCCGATCTCAAGGGCTCCGTACAGGATGGCGCCTGCTGAACTAAAGGAACTCAAAGTACAACTACAAGAATTGTTGGACAGGGGATATATTAGACCCAGTGTTTCACCATGGGGTGCTCCGGTGCTATTTTTGAAGAAGAAAGATGGATCGATGCGGCTGTGCATCGACTATCACGAGCTAAACAAAGTTACAATTCGAAACAAGTACCCATTGCCTCAAATAGATGACCTCTTCGATCAGTTACAAGGGGCGTCTGTATTTTCAAAGATTGATCTTTGCTCAGGCCATCATCAGTTGAAGATCAAACCCGATGACGTTCCTAAGTCCGCATTTCGAACCAGAAATAGACACTATGAATTCTTGGTCATGCCCTTCGGACTGACCAACTCCCCTGTCGCTTTCATGGATATGATGAACAGAGTCTTTCGGCCCTTTTTGGATAAATTTGTGGTCATGTTCATCGATGATATCATAATCTACTCGAAGAGCAGAGAAGACCATGTAGAGCATTTGATAACAGTGTTACAAACTCTACGGAAAAATCAGCTCTATGCCCAGTTGTTCATGTATGAGTTTTGGATGAGTAGCGTGTCGTTCCTAGGGCACGTTATCTCGGCAGATGGTGTGTCCGTTGACCCAAAGAAAATTGAAGCCGTAGTGGAATGGAAGCAACCCACGTCGGCGAGCGAGATCCGAAGTTTTCTCGGCTTGGTAGGCTACTACGGGAAGTTTGTCAAGAATTTTTCGAAAATGGCAGCACCCTTAACTCGGCTAACCTAGAAGGGAGTTGCATTCGATTGGACTGATGAGTGCGACGCTAGCTTTCAAAACCTGAAGCAACGCCTCGTGACAGCTCCAACCCTTGCACTTTCAGACGGCGTCGAGGGATTCCAGATATACAGTGATGCATCCGGATTGGGTTTGGGATGTGTGTTGACTCAGAGAGGGAAGGTCATATCGTATGCTCGAGACAGCTTAAGCCGTACAAAAAAAATTATCCAACGCACGCATTGGAATTGGAATCGATAGTATTTGTAATAAAATTATGGCGTTATTACTTGTATGGAGTGGCTTACAAGATCTTCACCGATCATAAAAGCCTGAAGTACATATTTACTCAAAATGATTTAAGTTTGTGGCAAAGACGTTGGTTGGAGCTTATAAAAGATTACGACTTGACGATCGCGCACACCCCAGAAAAAGACAATATGGTGGCGGACGCGTTGAGTTGGAACTTTGTGGTAGCAATCAGTATTGACAAACGAATATTGGAGGAATTAGAGAGCATGGGAACTGAGCTCCAGATTCGTGGCCGCAATGCACAACTGGCTCAACTTCAACTTGAGCCGAGTTTGTTAGAAAAGATAAAGACAACACAGAGGACGGATGAGTTCTTGATTAAGGTTGACGGAATAGTGGAAAGGGGTGAAGAAAGCGACTTCACCAGGCACGAGGATGGATCGTTGCGACTCAAAGGGGAGGCTATGTGTCCCGAAGGATGAAGAACTCCGGAAATAAATCTTGACGGAGGCCCACTATGCCAAGTATTCATTGCACCCGGAAAGTACAAAAATGTATAAAGATTTGTGCACGACCTTCTGGTGGCATGGTATGAAACGAGATGTGGCCCTTTTTGTCTCGCGGTGCTTAGCGTGTCAACGAGTCAAGGTAGAACACCAAAGGCCCGGCGAGGAGATGCAGAACCTTGCGATCCCAGAATGGAAGTAGGATCATATAACCATGGATTTTATAGTTGGTTTGCCGGAAGACGTAGCGGGGAAATGATGCAATTTGGGTCATCGTTGATCGATTAACTAAATTTGTACATTTTCTCGTAATGAAGACCACATGGAGCGTCGACCGGTTAGCTCAGCTATACTTGGATCAAATTGTCCGATTACATGGAGTGTCGGCATCAATAGTATCGGATTGGGATGGGAGATTTGTATCACATTTTTGGGTCAGTTTACATTTGGCCATGGGAACGCAATTGAAATTTAGTTCTGTATACCATCCGCAGACCGATGGCCAGACCAAAAGGATGAATCAGATACTTGAAGACATGCTACGGCTTTATGCTATTAATTTGAAAACCAGTTGGGACACTCACTTGCTGCTAGCAGAATTTGCCTACAACAACAGTTACCAGTCGAGTATACAAATGGCTCCGTATGAAGCATTATACGGGCGAAAGTGTCGGTCTCCGATTTGTTGGGATGAAGTCGGTGAACGACAGGTACTTGGTCCATAGATGGTGGAGCAGGCCGTCGAGAAGGTCCGCATGATTCGGAAGAAGTTACTTGTGGCACAAAGTCGGCAGAAGAGTTATGCGGATACTTATCGATGACCATTGGAATTTATGGTGGGCGATCACATATTTCTGAAGGTGTCACTGATGCACAGAATTAAGTGATTTTGTGCGAAAGGGAAGCTAAGTCCGAGATTTGTTGGCCCGTTAAAATTCTTTAGCGAGTCGGCCCCGTTGCCTATCAGATCGCGTTACCATCGGCGTTGGATGGAGTGCACGATGTCTTCCATGTTTCTCAACTACGGAAGTATGTGCATGATCCAAGCTATGTTGTAGACTTCGGTTAGTTAGGACTAAGAGCTGACTTGTCTTATGTGGAGGAACCGGTGCAGATTTTGGATATGAAGGATAAAATTTTGCGAAACCGAGTTGTTTCTTTGGTTTGAGTGCTTTGGCGAAATCATTCTGTCGAGGAGTTGACTTGGGAGCTTGAAGCAGATATGAAAGAAAAGTTTCCTTCGTTATTCGAGCTAGGTGGGTTTGTGTTTAAGTTTCAGGGATGAAACTTTTTGTTAGTGTATTAATATGTAATGCCCTGAATCCTGTTGCGGAGCACGGAGTGGGCTAGCGGCCGAATGGTTGAGTCGGATGAGAATTGGGGAACTTTACTTGGGAAAACTTTACTAGGATCACGGGATAAAGAATTGAGATCCTTTCCTCGTTATGGATTGGACACTTTTGAAATGATGCCCGAGATGCAGTGGCCCGCGTCTTGAGGGAAGAGTTCTATATAAGAGTCGCTTGTCCCGAGACCATTGCCCTGCTGGTTTTCGATGTCGCTTTTGTTGTTGGCTTTTGTGTGCATTTTCGTGATTGTTTTCGATGAATGTTTTCATGGATTTACTTTCCCTGTCTACGCATTTCATATCGAATCACTGAGAGAAAGAGAAGAAGTATGCTGACCAGACGTTGGTGCCAATGCAGGTGCTAACGCAGTGAACCGAGCTTGACGTTGCATAGAAGACCTCTTTCTCTCGACAATTCACCAACAAGTGAGTGGCTTTGATCCTTTGACGATCCTTAATCTTCGCGCATAACAATGGTAGACTTGTTATTGCGTTCGGTGCTTAATAAAAGATGCCTAGTAATAACTCGGAAAGATAATGAAAGATAAATTATCACATGGCTAGGCTTATGTTGCAAATCAAATGATGCTTGTATGTTGCAATATGAATTGTTGAACAGGTGAGGCAAAGACCCAAGTATTGGGCGGTAAGTATATCGAACTTTGGTTCAAAAGAATGATTATGCGAGCCTATGGCTCAAAGTAAGACGGTAAGATGGTAAGACGGCAAGATGGTAAGATGACAAGACGAAAAGATGGGAAAATGGCAAGATGAAATGAGAACTACGACTATGTGTGGAAGATGCTATTGTCATGCATGTTATGTCTCTTATTAGTTAAGTTGTATTGCATGCATGGTCATGGACAACTTGTATATAAGGTAGTTCCCAAGTACGGTAATCCGCGGCCACGGACCCGATTCGTCCTAGGGGGAACAAGGATTGATGCCGACATACTGGCATCGGTAGACGGGACTTGCAGTAGGGCTAGCTACCTGCACTGCAAGGGTGCCATTGTACCATTAAGACGGTCCAAGATGGAGTGTCACCAGTGACCTTCACATAGACAGGTGTCATAACTAACAATGTCTTATGCAGGCAAAGTAAGTGCTATTCCTAAATATTTACAGGGATGGCTATCGACCGTGGATAAGATTCACCAAATTGGTGATCAATATGAATTGCTTATGTTAGAACAACATGAATTGCTTATGTTTCTAACATCACTGTATGCTTCTTATATTTTTTATCAAATATATGAATTGTTAATGGAACCTAAGGCAAGATAGAAAGAACACAAATCAATAGTGAACATTCATGTAATTTTACTACTGTTGATTTATGGTGAGATTGGTTACGGTTGCTTATCAGTACATATGTGGAAATATATTGACCCTCGTCTCCACAGGGTCGGGAACCTAGTGGATCATCTTAGACACTGAAGGCTTGTTGTCCGACTCTTTAGAATCTTCGTTCATTCTTGAAGTTTTCACTTGAAGAAGAAGGCTTTTTGCTGAAGGTGGTTATTGCCGCATTATTAATAAAGGGATATGATATATGGAACAAGTTGTATCTCATTTCAATATTTCTGCAAGTTGTTGCCAAGTTTGGCATTTTATCTCGGCTGTTTGAGAGCCTTACGTTTTATGAATGTAATTTCAAAGATATCAATAAAGAACTTATTTCAGATCTTATCTGTGTTGTCCAAACTTCTTTGTCAACTGCTGCAAATCTCTATTCAAAATGTCTCTTTTATAAAAAGGAACACGAGCATGCCTTGTACAAGTGCAATTCCAGACTTGTACGACATCACGCCTTAGCGAGGACGAACGATTCGGCATAAATCAAAGCGGAGGCGAACGATTCCCCGAATCGGGGCATGACAGGTGTAAATGTGAATCTCTTCTCCCATGATTTATATAACATGATTAATAACAATCAAAAAGCGGAGGAGACGACTGCTATGCATAACGCACCCCTTACAGGGCATACTTGTGCTACTGTCACCATCGATTACTGCTGTTGTAAAACAGTGGCCCTACCGCCAAGGCAAACCGTGTTCTAATGACTACGACCTGCTGCACACGTCTGATATCGTCTCTGAAGGAGGGTGCCATATAAAGACGAGGAAGAACACTTGGTTGCCTTGTGCTATGTAATTTCCAGTTCTTCTGCTCCTAGGAGGAATACTAAAACCAATAACCCTCTAGCCTCGGCTAGTGCATCAAAGAGCTGACCTTGAGGGAATAAAACTATAATCCCTGGTACTGGGGTATTCTAGAATACCTGATCAAAAGTGAAGACTGCATCGACAGTGCGGGCTGGGGGTAGCCAGACCCCAACTATCCATCATAAACCCTCGTTCCAAGAAGATAACATCTATCAAGTCATGATGCCAGCTTCCTCCAAGACAGCGAAGCTGAAAGTGATAGGTCCACTCTTTTGTCTACTTCACCTAACGTCATGCCTGTATATATGACAGGGGATGGAACAAAGAAGAGGATGAAGCTTCAGCCCCAACTATATTACTGTTTTCCATAAATAAATTCACTTTATTTATTTTGATTCTGGGAAAATACAACTGTAGGAATCCGATCTAGAAGACGATCGCTTTATCCCTTAGACGATGCGAAGAAGAAAAGCTCTCAAGAATTCGACAGCAATTTAGATATTATGTATATCTCTACAATGAATGAGAAAAGAACTCTATTTATAGAGTCAAAAATAACTAAAAAGATAACTGTCTTCATAACCTATGCATAGTTGATAATCACGCAGGACTCAATCGTACGCAAGGTTGATGAGCAGTTACTGGACGTGGCCCATAACTGTTGGACACATGGCAATCATGCATGAGTCATGTACAAGTTACTGGGGCACGCATACGAGAGATCCGTGGCATGTCTGCCACATACTCCAATTTGATAATTTGAGATGATAATCTGCTAACTGGTTGAGGATGAAATCCCTGTTGAGATAAAAAATCCACGCTGACTTACAGCAGAAATACTTAGGCTCAAAATATACGTAAACTTGAGGCAGATGGCTCAGAATACACACAAACTTAAGGCAGAGGGCTGAGAATACACGCAAACTTGAGGCAGAGGGCTCAGAATACACGCAAACTTGAGGCAGGAACACTGAAGTTCAAAATGCACGCAGACTTGAGTCAGGAGGCCAGCTGTCTTGATTCGACGTGCCTCGACTGATACAAAATCTCTGACATTGATTGCTTTGTCAGTCATATTAAATGATGATAAGCCCTTTTTGGTATGCCAACTTGATGAAGACCGAATCTTGTTGAAGAAGATTTCAAAAATCACGCAATAGTCGGCTGAGATCTCTTGAATCCCGTACATACGGGGCATATGAGGAGACGTTTATTGACTATCGTGCTGTCAGTCATAATTACAATCTGACAAATGGTGAGCTGTCTTTGAGTACTATTTTGAACTTTGCGTACTTTTAAGGAAAATGATTTGATAGAACTCAGCGTGTCTTTTAGTCATTTCCTTGATAGGCTGTATTAACTCAGCGTGACTATATTTTTGAGGCCTACAAAACTCCCTTCAAAGTTTTCGAAAAATGATTAATTGTTTCGAAATACTTTGAAATCGAGACGAAAAAATGAATTTAGTCACGCTCAAATGATATAGAGAGAGATTTTTTTCGAAATGATTGGGCTGTTGGGATTCTGTGCGGTTTAGGATCCCGTGAAAAAAACTCTATATCGAGGCAAATGATTAAGGATTTTGCCGTTTGGACTTCTTTGTGAGCCTATAAAAAGGCCATACACCACCATTAGTTCTTTTACTTGCTTTTTAGAGAGAGAACTCCACAGAACTCTTCATCGTCTTCTCCTTCTTCTTTCTTAACCATGGCTCCCAAGATCGATGCTCAAGCTAAGGGCAAGGCCCCTGTAACGTCCTCGCGTGCCACCTCCGAACGACTTCCTCGTCGTGAAGCCACTCATCTCCCCATGCAACGTAAGCATGTTGATGATGGGGGATATGAATTCAAGAAGATGAACTCCACATAGAAATCTCTTTAGGATTTTAATAAAAATGATGCTGAACTTTCGAAATATATCCCCCTTCTTAGGGCAAAGGATATTTAATAAAGTATGCTCCCTTTTTAGGGTCGGCTATACTTCACATCTTCGTGTTTACGAAGCTCTGTGTTTTACGCAAATGAGCATGGCTCTCATGACTCTGCGTGATTTTTCATATATTGGCAGAGATGTCGATGTTGAATTATTCACGCAGACTTCTGAGAGTCATCCTTTGGATAGATTAGTCTTGATCTGTCAGCGTATTTTTGTCATTTTCACTTCAGTGTGATTCTGGCAATGATGCGTGACTTTCATTCTAATCTGTCTAGACTTTGCGTGAATTAATCACATGCGTGATTATTTGATCTTTGTGTAATTCTGGCAGCGTATCTGTCTGATTTATGCGTGCCTTATGAAATTTTCTTTGAACACTGCTAAGCACGCATAAGGCTCATACACATAGATTCTTCTGAAGTCTACGTGACAAAACATATCTGATCTTTTTTTTTCCTTTTCTGTAGTGGACATCCGAAGTGAGGAGGTTGAATATGAAGGATATATGAGCTTTTCATTCAAACATGACTTGTCTCATGTAAAGTTTCCTCAATTTGACACTCCTGAAGCTAGATTGGTTTTATTGAAGAATCAAGACCCCACAACTTTGCTCTGTCTGATAAATGGCGAACCACTCCAGAGTCTTGATTTGGTATTGCATAAGAAACCGGCCTTTCTGTTTGGGGATGCCATAAGCACACAAATCACAACCCAAAGGAATCAGGGAGAAAGTTTGTTTCTATTTTGAAGGTAATACGAGGAAAGCCATGTACTGGCCGAAAGTGTCTAGGGGTTTATCCATAATGCGATTCATGCACGCTAGTTACCCGAGAGAAATGTCATGGCATCTAACAGAAAATCAACAATCGAAGGCGAGCCGAATTATCTATAAGAAAGACGGATTTTATAGTGCTCCAGAGAATCATGTATCTTTATTTCGTGGTTTAAAGCCGGGATGTGTGCCACCAGAAGATTCGACTCTACTGATCCCATTCAGAACACCTATCTTCATAAATGAATTCATGGCGAATGATAAGGCATTTTATCCCACCGACTCAACGCCGAGGATGATAGGCTTGATGAATCAGGAGACATGAGGTGGAAGACTCTAGTCCACTGGGTTCTGGATAAATATGAGAATGATTTAAAGCAGATAAATCTTTATGACGCAATCGTCAATTCTTCTTACGGCTTCAAACCCAATCCATTTTTATTCCTGGCCTTGGTTGAGAGATATAATCACCGGACAGGAACCTTTATGACTCCCAAAGGGGAGATGGGTTTTGCTCTTCACGAGATGGAATACATCTCTCATCTACCCACAGGCACATTGCCATATGAAGAATATGTACCTACAACAGAGGAGCTGAATTTTCTGTCGCAGAAGAACTCGAAAATGGTACATCTATTCGAAGAAATGATGTGCCATTTCGGCACATGTACTCTTTATTATAAAAATAATAAGGATGAAGCCGGCTGCCATATCCAGAAGTGGATGTCTTATCTGTTCATGAATCGTGAAAAAGACGAGAAGAAGATAAATGAAAAGAGGAAGTATCAGATCAATTCCTTCAAACCCCTTTCTGAAAGTGAGATTACCAATCTGCTGGAGAAGTATGATTGTAAAGATTTTACAATCAATGAAGATTGGTATGAATTTAAAGCTGGAACCACTTTCAAGTCATATGTTAGACAAAGTGAAAAACCTTTATCAAAGAAAGGTCATTTAGCTGGATTCCTCTTCCTCTGGCTAAGAAGATTTATTGTTCCTGGCTCTTGCTCTTTGGATAGGATACATAGAGGCATCATTTTTGCAGCAGTGCGCCTCATGTATGGTTACAAGATAGATTTGTTATCAGCGATGACTTGCAGGCTGAATGCAGGTCTTCGAAACTTTGTAACCACCATGCTGTCGGATCAAAAGAATATGACTGATCCTTTCCCGAGAATAGAGATGCCATATACTTATTTGTATGGATGGCTTCTTCTTCATCATGACGGTTTGATACCTCCGGGAGCGGGAGGGAGCAACAGTCTCTTTTTAGAGAAATATGCTGGAGAAACTTTCTGGAAAGTTCAAACACTTCCAGAATGCAGAAACATTTTGAACCGAGCGTCATATTGGTCAATTCAATGTGTTCCTCCGCCACCAGGTTATGTGAGTATGCCTTTGAATATGATAGATGGAGAGAAAGGGCATAGGCTAAGTGATGTAGCCTTACAGTGGTTGCAACGAATTCGACCATCTCATTTGGTATATCGTCATGAGGAAATGACGTATTTAGAACCATATTTGCCGAGTCGATTTGCTCGACAGTTCGGATATGATCAACTTCATGTTGGGAATGCCACTACTTGCCTCTCTGCTCGTAGAGGACTTATCGATGGTGCTCGGGCATGGAGATATTTCACAGCTAGAGATACAAAGGCTGAATTCTCTATGCCGAATCCTTTATCACAGACAGGAACAAAAATGCTATACACATATGCCCGCTTTTATGTTTCATCGAGCACTTTTATGCCAAATTTCCATTTGAAGACTTTCGTTGCAGAGGACGACCCAGCTCCGTCAAAGAGGTCGAAGAAGAAAATTATCACTTCACAATTTACCCTGGACCCTGAGGATGAGACTACAGAGGTCGAGCCTTTATATGAAGTATCCATAGAGCAAATATTTCCTGATGAAGTTCTTCCTCCGATATTTGTGTCCATCTCCAAGAGAAAACGGAGTGATGAATCTGAGACGGTCTCTAAAAAGAGCACTAAATCTCAGACTTCTAAGAAGAAAGGGATTTCAGTAACTGCCACTTCATCTCTAGGTGGTCTCCCAGTTGATGAAGATGATGCTGCTGATAAAGATGAAGAGACGGATGAAGATAATGCTCCTTTAATAAAAAGGAAATCGAGAGCCAGACTTGTCAAAAGGACTGTCAGAAAACTGAAGGGTAATGAACTTCTGGAAACCATTATGAGCGGAGGTATGTTGCCAGAAATCGAAGAAGCAGTTTCTACTGAAAGAACAGAATCTGATCACGCTCATATTCCGGTAACTTCTGCTGAACCAATTGAGGTAGAATCAACTCAATTTCAGGAAACGACTGTCCCAACGACTAGTGGAGTAGCTGCAAAACCCATATTCGATCTTGGGTTAGGTACCACTCCAGAGATAAGGAGAGAGGATATTAACATCCCTTTTGAGCACGGGAAAGAGGATGTCATTCAGGCGTTGGATGATCAAATTGAAGATTCGGAAGAGGAGTCAGCAGCCAGGACAGAAGTCAGGGAACAACCAGAAGCTCCATCTTTTCAACCGGTAGAGAAAACTAATCCAGCTGTAGAAACTCAGGTTGAAGATAACATTCCTTCGGCCAGAGGCGATGAAGATGTGCAAACGTCTGAGCTATTAACTGCGGATGAATTACTGAAGAATGTTTGTAAAGACATCATTCTTCAAACTAGTATTCCAAAAGAGATTGAATCTACCCAAGCTGCGATGGGAGAAGAAACTGTTGTTGAAACTCAGCCTCTAGACATTCCTGCAGTCAATGCTGAGTCTATGGAAATTGAAGCTCAAAAACCTGAGGTTACTAATACTATTGCTGCTGTTCTTGATATTCATCCCTCTCAAGGAGTTGATGAAAACATCTTAGATTCTGAATCAGAGACTCATCATGAAGCTGAGGCTCAAGGAGAATCTGAAGAAAGAAATGAATCTGACAAAAGGAGTTCTGAAGAAGAACATATTGAGGAAGAAGAAGAAGTTGAAGAGGAAGAGGATTGGCATCCTGAAACTTCCACTCATTACGATGAAGACAAGATCAGAGGGAATAGAATGGAGCTTAATCCTGAACCTTTTCGATCTCCTGACAATGCTCCAGTGTGCAGTAATTCTGAAGCTGGAAGTAGACATATAAAGCAGGTGTCAGACACCGTTATGGACCGACTGCGAGAAGATGCGAGACTTCCCAAGCATATAGAATATGAACCTCAACTAGGTAGAGTTTTCTTTCAATTTTGTTTTTTACTGTTTCTTTTTCTTTATATGCTGATTATTTTTCCTTTGACTAGTAGGAACTGCTGCAGCGATGAGCTCAACTCATGCTCCGCCTGTTCAGACTGATGTTGATGATGGAAATTCGCATCTACCGACTTCTCCGAAAGCATATACTTCTATTCCCAGAACAGAGAATATCCAAGCTTCTTCCTCAATAATGACAGGAACTCCTGGTTTTGAAACGGGACTGGCAAGGACCCTGGCAATGTATTCAGATATTATCTATTCATATCTGGATACGTTCTCCAGGCGATTCATGAAAGATGAAACTATGCCTTTCTCCGAACTCCGAACGATGATTAATTTCTCGCTTCTGGCACTGCGACATGCTGGCTGTGAGACTCAATGTATCTTCTTTGAACATCTCTTAGATGAATTGGAGACAACTATCCAAAAATACTGGGAGATCAAGAAGAAAGATATTAAATCTTTGACTGTGGCTGAGATCGCTCAATTGGAACATGAAGCCCAAGCTCAGCAAGCTGCTTTAGAAGAATTTCTTACTTCTTCATCTGAGAAGTTAATAGAGAAGAATGAAGAAATATTAACAACTCGTCAGAGAGTAGAACATCTAGAGAAAGATGAAGCATCTAAAGCTGAAGAACTTCAGAAGTTGAAAGAGGAATTGGCTCGTCTTCAGGAGCGTATTGCATCCATGGAAAAGGAGCAATCTGAGATTATCACCGCTCGTACAATCGAAGCTGCACGCTATCAAACTCTTCAACAAGAGCGAGAACAGATGCAGGCCGAGCAGATAGAAGAAGCTAACCGTCGCCATTTTGCTATCGCTATTTTTGATCAACAAGTAGTCGCAGTTGAGGCAGCAGAACGAGTCCGTAAAACTAATGAGGAAAAGATGAGCACTGTACTTAATCGGATTCAGGAGTTAATAACTCCTACTACTCAATAAATTTTTCAAGCTTCTCATATTTTGAATTTTTTTGGCATGCACTTGTAATCAGCACTTTGATCTTGAATGAAGAAAATGAGAACTTTGATCTGATTTTTGACTTTGTTGTTTTGATAATGATGTATCTATAGAAAAATATGTTCAGAGGTAAATAATACATGACATATTTCAATAGAATAGAAAATACAAATGAACTTTGTAATTCTATCAAATGATATTAAACCAAAGATAATTTTAGTTTAATACTGATTAGAAAAAAATAGAATTCAGATATAAAAATATCTTTGAACTCGATTTTCCATGATCTTTGGACTCGGAAATCAAAAGACTAGATATCATTTTCGTAAAATAGAAAATATGATACTGAGATAGAAAATTCAGAGGTAATATGGACGTGATTTTCTAGATATCAAATTCACTAAGAAAATGATACAAATTAGAATATCTATTTCTACTGGGGATAAAAGATATCGAAATGATTCTTATAAAAAACAATGACCTTGGTACATATATATATATATATTTTTTAGCTGGAGAATGATAGGAGAATAATCTTGACAGATAAAAATATTATGCATAATATTTCTTCAAGAATTTGCCATTAATGGGCATCATAGTAACTTTACCATCCATGGTGGTAAGCTGATATGCCCCATTAGAAAATACTTTATTCACAATGAATGGACCTTCCCATTTTGTATCGAACTTGCCTTTACTCATATGTGTCATAATCATCGGACGTCTGACTGCAAGAACAAGTTCCCCTTTGTAATATGCTCGAACTCTGACTTTCTTGTTAAAAGCTCTTGAGATTCTAGCTTGATAGAATTCGATATTCTGTTGAGCATATAACCGTTTTTCATCTAGAGCTTCTAATTTCTGAAGTCGAAGACGATCATTATTCTTAGTGGTAAGTTCATTAGCGATTGCTATCCTTAAAGAAGGAATTTGAATCTCTAATGGGAGAACAGCTTCGCATCCATATACCAGAGAGAAAGGTATACATCTGGTGGCATTACGAACTGTAGTGCGGTAAGCCCACAAACATTCACCGAGTTTCTCACTCCAATTACGTTTGTTGGTAGAAACAAACTTATTTAAGAGTTTGATGATGGTTTTGTTGAAAGCTTCTGCTAATCCGTTAGCAGCTGGATTATATGCAGTAGAAGCCAAATTGTTGATCCGATGATCGTCACAGAATCGAGTAAATTTCTGGCTGACAAACTGTGGTCCATTATCATGAATAATACGTCGGGGAACACCAAATCTGGAAATGATATGATGCTTGATAAAGCTGATGACGTTGGAAGTTTTGACTTCAGATAAAGGAATAGCTTCAGCCCATTTGGAGAAATAATCGGTTATTGCGAGAATAAACCGATGACCTTTTTTATGACGGTGGATTGATTGGGCCGATAATATCCATGCCCCAAGCTTCGAAGGGCCATGATGCTGTTGTTGGGTGCAAAAATTCTGAAGGTTGATGGATAAAATCCGTACGGATTTGACAAGCTTTACACTTACGGGCATATTGAATAACATCATTTACCATAGTAGGCCAATAATAACCTATGCGTCGAATACGGTCTTGAAGTTTAGGTCCAGGCTGATGTGCTCCACAAATTCCATCATGTGCTTCGTGGATAATTTGTTGGGCTTCATCACCGGCAATACATCTAAGAAGTAAACCATCATAAGCTCGACGATATAAGGTTTTTGTAGTATGATTGTAATAAAATCTGAGTGATCGTCGTCTGATAGATGCTGCCTCACTCGGATTATCTGGAAGGATATCATACAAGACGAAATCTAAGAAAGGAAGTCTCCAATCTTTATCAGTATTCTGAGTCTCAGCTGAATTACTGAAGATGAATTCCATACTAGAATCGGATGAAGATGAAGATGATTTACGATTTAATCTGTCGAACTCTAAATCAATATCGAATCCCCTTGTTGTATTGACATCATGAGATGTTGATTCTTCAATATCAACTGGAAGTCCTAGAGTTAGATTGTTCTCAAGATGAAATAATTCTCGATTGTAAACAACAATCATTTACTGACGTCTAACCGGAATAGCTAATACTGCCGCAAGATTAGCAAGAGCATCAGCTTCTGTGTTACTTGCTCGCCTAACATGCTCGATGAAGAATCCTTCAAATGAAGAAGCCATAGATATGGCCAATCTATGGTAAGGAACCAGATCTTGATGGCGAACTTCATAAGTACCTCTTATCTGATTGACGATGAGTTTAGAATCTCCATAAGCTTCTAAATGTTGAATGTTCAGATGTTTAGCGAGTTGAAGACCAATAAGCAATGCATTGTACGCAGCTACGTTGTTTGAACATGGTTGATCGAGAAAATAAGCTCTTTGGATAGCAAGACCTTCTGGCGATACAAGAACGATTCCAACCCCAGCGACAATGTCACCATTAGGACCTATTCTTGAAGCTCCATCAAAGAATAGACGCCAAGTAGGATCTTCTTCAGCAATTTGGTTTGAGTCTAGGACTTCATCTGGGATTTTATCGTAGAGTTTTGAATTTTCTGGAATTGAATGAGCAGCCTGAAAATCAGCTAAAGCTTGTCCTTTGACCGATTTCTGAGGGATATAGTACATATCATACTGAGCAAGTAAAATTCTCCAGTTAGCCAATCGAGAATTTAAAACACTTGGTTTCTTCATCATGACTCGTATAGGATTGATCCTGGAAATGGCATGAATGGTCTGGCCAATGATATAATGTCGTGTCTTTTGGACAGCGAACATAAGGGCTAGACATTCTTTTTCGACCGGTGAATATCGAGGTTCAGCTCCGGTCATGGTACGACTGAGATAGTAAATGGCTTGTTCATGACCATTTTTATTCTTTTGAGCGAGCAGCGCACCTAATAAATGACTCGTTGCTCGGGTATATAGAAGGAACGGTATTCCTGAAGTAGGAGGTACCAATACTGGGGGGTTCATCAGATATTATTTTATGTCATCAAATGCTTTCTGACATTCGTCAGTCCAGACGAAAGAAACACCTTTTTTCAAAAGTATTGAATGGTCTGCAGCGTCCTGAAAGATTAGAGATGAATCTCCTGATATAAGCGATCCTTCCTTGAAATCCTCGTAGCTCTTTTAAGGTGCGTGGAGGACGCATGGCTTTGATCTTCTCGGGATCTACGTGTATACCTTTCGAGGTAATGACGAAGCCGAGAAATTTGCCACTAGAGATGCCTAAGAAGGACTTAGTAGGGTTCATCCTTAATTGATGCTGACGTATTAGATCAAATATAGTTTTCAAATCTTGGATGTGATCCTCTTTCTGTCGACTTTTGACTGTAATATCATCAACGTAGCATTCGACTATTTTCCGTAAATGTTTACGGAATATAGTGCTCATGGCACGTTGATAGGTTGCTCCTGCATTCTTGAGACTGAATGGCATCACTGTATAATAGTATGTACCGATCGGTGTTCTGAAGGAAGTGTGTTTCTCGTCATCTGGAACCATTTTAATTTGATTATATCCAGAATACCCATCCATGAATGACATCCGTTCAAAACCACAGGTATTATCGATCATAACATCAGTAATTGGTAGAGGGAACTCGTCTTTAGGACATGCCGTATTGAGATCACGATAGTCTATGCATACTCTGATCTTGCTTGTCTTTTTAAGGACAGGAACTATATTAGCCACCCAATCAGGATGTTGTTCCTCTCTGATAAACCCAGAAGCCATGAGTTTATTAACTTCGGCTTCAATTGCATCCATAATATCTGGACGGAATCGTCGCTGTTGTTGCTTGACCGGTTTAGCATTTGGCATGATATTGAGTTTGTGAGTTGCGATCTGTGGATCAAGTCCTGGCATATCTTCATAGCTCCAAGCGAAGACGTCGATGTATTCACGAATAAGTTTGATCATGTCTTGCTTATCAGTTTCTGAAAGACTTTCACTAATGAATATTGGTTTGGGGGATCCCTCTTCACCAACATCTATTTGAACGAGTTTATCTTCAGTCGGAGGTTCTCTTTGCTCGAATCTAAACTCCCATTGATTATCTAACCTTTGGGCCCATTGTTCTGATTCGGATGAGATTTCAAATTCGTCTTCGTCATTTTCTTCAGGACTGTCAGCGGAATCCATGTTGGAAGACAGAATGTTACGGTGGAAGTCACCGATACTTGTATCAGAATCCCAAGAGGAGGAACTAGAAGAATCAGATCTTTTATCTTCGTCAGATTCGGGATCTTCATGGATGATATTGATGAAGGAAGTAGGAGCAATATAACCTAATCCGTATTTTGTCCTTCCATATTTTAGAGAAGGAATCCGAACAGGCATTCTTCTTCCTTTCCCATTACTGAGGCCAGTTCTGAAGTCATAGCCCATATTTTTGATAATATCTTTAGATTGCTGGCTGTAACGACGCAACTGTAATCTTTCAGAATCATCATTTCTATTATCATCTTCAAGGTTGATAGGGTTTTTTGGTCCTTTGTAGAAGAATATTGGAATGTCTCCTGGTTTTCTGCTAGGTACTAGAAAGCATGAACCTTGTACTGATTCTAAGGATACTTCAGTATGAAAAGTCTGTACAACTCCTATGGTTATTGTTTTCAAGTCATCTAACAAATGCAAATAACTATGAACATAATTACAAACATCAATATACTGCAAAGACGGAGATATTTCATTAAATTCAAAAGTAGTAGTATTTACATCAGAAGGAGGTTGAACCTTAGAAATCTTAGCCAAATCAATGACTAAAGGGGGAGAAGAAGAACGAGAAGGAGTTTTGTTTCGATTAAGATCGATCACAAATGGCTCAGAAGAGGTGAGTTCCCTTGAAGCTTGGGATAGAAAAGTAGTTCGTCCAACAACAGGGATTACCAGGGTGTCCTGTTTTATAGGTGAAGATGCAGGAAATGTAGTACGCCCACCAACAGGGATTACCAGAGTGTCCTGGGTAGATGATTGAGGTAATGGAGAGATTCGTCTGCTTACTGGAATAATGAAGGGGCCTTCTCCAGAGGGTTTAGGAGACCGTTGCTGAGTCGTTCGACCTTTAACAGGAATTACCAAGGTCTCACTTTGCGGATCTTCTTTTTCCATAGCTTGAACTATTTTTGTATACTCCTCTTTGTACATCCGAGAATCACTGAAATAAGCTTCAACCCCACGAAAAGGATTTATATCAACAACTTCCTTTTGTACCTTTCCATCGCTGTCAATGTATTTGAAGCACTGATGAAGAGTAGAAGGCACCACATTATTTTCATGAAGGAAGGGTCTTCCTAGGAGAAGATTATAAGATCCCACGATCTCGATCACATAGAAAGTGACTTTGGATCTGAAATCGCCTATTTGAAGTTTCAGATGAATCTTTCCCAACGGCTAGCTTCGGCTTTGATTGAATCCCAATATAGTAGTAACCGTCTTGGAAAGTTTGTGAAGAGGGATTTTTAATTCATCCAGCAGACTCTTTGGCATTATGCTTAAAGCAGACCCTGGATCAATAAGAATACGATCTATCTTTATCGTATCGATGTAACCGGTGTAGTAGAGAGGCCGATCATGTCGATTATCCTCCAATAATATGTCATCTTGTGTAAAGGTGATATTCGGGATGATCTCCAATACACTATTGCAATGTAAACAAGTAACAGGTTCTTCATCTGGCTTCTTTAATTGTGCAAGACAAGAGTCAGCCTGAAGAAGTGCCTCACTTAATGTCTCCCGAGTCTCTTAAGAAAGACGTAGAAGTTCAAAGAGGGACATTCTAGCTGGAGTATTAGCGACTTGAGCTAAAATGTCAAAGTTATAAGGCTTTTGAAGTCCAAGGGGAGGGGACTTCTTGATTGGTTTATCGAAGCGAGCTTGTTATTTGCCTTTCTCAAGTGCTGTGGGCTCGGAAGGAATAGGTACAACCGGTGTAGTTGAAGGAACAGGTGCAGTGGATGATTCTTCCTCACGAGGAACATCAGGAGTATCTTTGTCAGCTGGAGAGATATCAGGAGTATCTTCAGGACTCTTGGAATAATCCTTTAGATAATGTTTCCCTGTTCTAGTAGCACCAGCAAGTGCTTCTACTTTATCTTTTAGTTCTGTGTCAGAAGTAGATCCGCAAGAAGTCATATGACATGACTTAGTTTTTTCGGCCTTCTTAGATTTTAGGGAAGTAGTCTTTCGAAGGGGAGGAGATTCAAAATCTGCCACTAGATCGGGATGAATCCATATGATTTCTCCTGTTTCAATAGTGATCGGTACTAATCCTTCAGACTGTTGGGGGGGGGGGAATATTCACGATTTCAAGAGTTGCCTTGGTAATAGGAACGATCCCGCTTTCAAGAAGTTGAGGAGGAAAATCTCCGAATTGCATAGAGACAACGTTGGAGGTGACGGTCTTTTCTTTCGGAGTGAGAGTGACAGCTCCAGATTTGATCATTTCTTAGATTTTTCCTTTCAGTACAAAACATGTACGAGCTGTGTGACCCAACATTTTATGGTACGGACAGTATTTAGGATGATCTGTCTTACCAGCTTCATCGGGTTTCTTGATGTCAGGTAATTTTATTTTATTACCTTTAAGTAGACATTCAAAGATACCAAGGACGTCATCATTGTCAAAAGAGTATTCTTCTTTCGGGCGAGGTGCTCTTGGTTGATTTGTTGGAGCTGGGGTAGCTTGGGCAGATATTACCTCTTGATTTTTGCTCTGGAGATTGACTTCGAGAGTCTCTTTTCCGTTACGATTGTTAGGTCGCGTACTATTGTTAGTATTTTGACTTGATTCGTTGGGAGTCATATGTACCCCCAGACCTTTGAAAGTCTCGGCACTGACTTCGACAGCTTTGGCACTGACGATAAAGGAAGGCCAATCTTGGAATTGAGTGGATCTTGTCCACATGCTGATGATTGGTAAAAAATTTGACTTGCAAGTGTCGATAGTGCCGGCATCGGGAGTTCCGAGGGGCATTTTTAAAGCTTCTCTTCTAAATCTTTCAATGAAGCTTTCAGTGCTTTCATTATTTTTCTGTTTGATTCTTATAAGAGCAGACATAGTCATGTCATTGAGCCCTTCATAGAACCGTTCAAGAAACATTTGTTTGAAGCCGGCAAATGAGGTAATACACCCATCAGGGAGACTTCTATACCATTCATAAGTCGTTCCCTTGAGACATCCGACAAACACCCGAGTAAAGAGGGCGTCGTTCGGTTGCAACTGATCAGTCATCACTTCAAAGTGATTGATGAACTGACTTGGGGAGGTGGTCCCATCAAAGAATGAGATAGTAGGAGGCTTGTATTTAGGAGGATATGATACTTGCTTCCATTCTATTGGATAAGGTTGCTTGATACCTAACCTTTGTAAACCGTCTTTCTGTTTGAATGCCTCAAATTGGGTTCGGAGATTCCTCAATTCTTCAGTAACGACTCCGAAAGATTGTGGAGTTGTAGCTTGTAGAGAATAGTTAGGAGGAGGGACAGCATTATAAGCGCTACCCCCAGCTCCTGAATGGCTAGGAATTGGTTGAGCTTGCCCAGGGATATGGGATTGTACTGCTGGAGGAACATGCACTGGACCTACACCAGTGTCAATTGGTATGGCGTCAGGTGCAGTCTGTTGATTTTGCAGCTGGGTTGCCATAAGCTCATACATTGACTTCATAGTATCAGGCATAGATTTTATTTGTTGTTCCAAAGAAGCAATTCTTTGGTCTTGGGGAATCATCGAAGAAGAAGGTTCATTGTTTAATTCAGTATTCCCATCCACCATATAAGTTGTGACTATACGAGGGATTGTTGATGATACTGTTTGTTCTGAATCATTGCTTTGTGTATCAAAATCAGTTGTAGGAGAACTACCCCCAGTAGAAAGAGGTGGAAAGTTGGATTCTCCAAGGAATTCAGAATAGTCTTCAGAGACCGAAGTTCTTTGATTAGAAGCCAGGACTCTTGATCTGGTGCCTCTATATACCCCATCTTGACTATCAGTTCTACCCCCAATATCCCGAGAGGTCATGTTGATAGAAGCAAAAAGAGGTTCATCTTCATCAGACATAGGTTCACACTGGATCCGATTAAAGATAGACTGTCGTTTAGTTTGACATATGCATTGAATTATGACCCTAGGTTGGAAGTCACATTCATGATCAGTATGGTCATGATCCATTGACAGAGAATTATTCTTCCTCTTTTGTTGAAGATGTTCTCGCAAATCCGTATGTGAAGATTGAGGTATATTTGAGAACAATCTTTGTTTATTAGGAACATATTTCTTGTCCTTGGATTTTGCCGGCTCTTGATCATACAAAGAGTGATTAATCTGAGCAACATAATTTTTGGCATATTCTGCATCCGGATCTCTTACTTTTATTCCCGATTGGTATGGTTTCTTAACACCAGAAGTGCTACCCAAACGGGATTGATTAAGTTTCGTTCTTAGATCTGTTGGAGGTAAAACATTGGTCTTTGATACTTGAAGTTTTCCTTCCATTGATCTAGATATTTGCAGAGAAGGAAGAGTTGAACCATCCCCTTGATTAGGAGTTGGTAACAAACCATTTTGTAGAGACAAATTCTGTGCCCAATTTGAAGAAGTCGTAGAAGAAGACATTAAGAAATGTTTTTTTTTAGACTTGTTCAAGTTTTGAGACATAGAATGTCCAGAAGGAAGAGTAGTCAAAAGACTATTTCCTTTTCTTTGACTAACAAAACTGTCAGCCAAAGCTGTTCCTGAAGTAAACACTATAGGAGCAGAAGAAACAACTAAAGAGTTGTTCCTATTCGAAGGAACTTTGTGAGCCATTTGTGGAGGAGCCATAGCAAGACTACCCCCAGTTCTAGCAGAACTTGGCAAGGAGGAAAAAATAGCTAAAGAGCTATTCTTCTTAGAATATGCTGGTGACAATCTGGCTAAGGAGCCATTACTGTTAGCATATGAAGTCTTGGCTAAAAAGCCAGATTTCGGTACGCATGCTGAGTCAGGGAGAGCTGACTTGGAGGATGATGCGTGCGGAATACACGCTGAGACAG
Organism: Iris pallida; assembly: GCA_029216955.1. Lineage (NCBI taxonomy): Eukaryota > Viridiplantae > Streptophyta > Magnoliopsida > Asparagales > Iridaceae > Iris > Iris pallida. Next base: position 39,258,297 of record JANAVB010003400.1, on the reverse strand, counting down.
GTTTGGTTAAAGAACCAGTGCTGTCAGCGTGACTTTTGGACTGTGTGACTACGGAAACAGATTTGGCTAAAGAGCCATCACTGTCCGCGTGTCTTTTGGATGCTGTCGTCTTCGAGCACACAGGAGTATGTGTGCCTGCAGTGGAGTTCTTGCCAGTGGTAGTAATGGACACTGTGGCAGAAACTTCACTATCTTTGGTTGCCAACAGATTCTTAGGGACGTAGATAGATCGTCCCATTGATTTGGCGGTGGTGATAGAGGCTGAAGTGCGCTTGCCAGCCTTAGCCCGCTGCATTCCTTCATAGGCGAGTTGATTGAACTGAATCGATATCACCTTCTTCGTCGATCCGACCGACGAAGCGTCGCATTGAGTTGTGGCTATCTCAGAAGAGGAGATGGGTGTCCCCAGCAGAGTCGCCAATTTGTTTTCCATAAATAAATTCACTTTATTTATTTTGATTCTGGGAAAATACAACTGTAGGAATCCGATCTAGAAGACGATCGCTTTATCCCTTAGACGATGCGAAGAAGAAAAGCTCTCAAGAATTTGACAGCAATTTAGATATTATGTATATCTCTACAATGAATGAGAAAAGAACTCTATTTATAGAGTCAAAAATAACTAAAAAGATAACTGTCTTCATAACCTATGCATAGTTGATAATCACGCAGGACTCAATCGTACGCAAGGTTGATGAGCAGTTACTGGACGTGGCCCATAACTGTTGGACACATGGCAATCATGCATGAGTCGTGTGCAAGTTACTGGGGCACGCATACGAGAGATCCATGGCATGTCTGCCACATACTCCAATTTGATAATTTGAGATGATAATCTGCTAACTGGTTGAGGATGAAATCCTTGTTGAGATGAAAAATCCACGCTGACTTACAGCAGAAATACTTAGGCTCAAAATATACGCAAACTTGAGGCAGAATGCTCAGAATACACGCAAACTTGAGGCAGAGGGCTCAGAATATATGCAAACTTGAGGCAGAGGGCTCAGAATACACGCAAACTTGAGGCAGAGGGCTCAGAATACACGCAAACTTGAGGTAGGAACACTGAAGTTCAAAATGCACGCAGACTTGAGTCAGGAGGCCAGCTGTCTTGATTCGACGTGCTTCGACTGACACAAAATCTCTGACGTTGATTGCTTTGTCAGTCATATTAAATGATGATAAGCCCTTTTTGGTACGCCAACTTGTTGAAGACCAAATCTTGTTGAAGAAGGTTTCAAAAATCACGCAATAGTCGGCTGAGATCTCTTGAATCCCGTGCATACGTGGCATACGAGGAGACGTTTATTGACTGTCGTGCTGGCAGTCATAATTACAATCTGACAAATGGTGAGCTGTCTTTGAGTACTATTTTGAACTTTGCGTACTTTTGAGGAAAATGATTTGATAGAACTCAGCGTGTCTTTTAGTCATTTCCTTGATAGGCTGTATTAACTCAGCGTGACTATATTTTTGAGGCCTACAATTACATCATATCAGCACCCTGGAGACAGGGCTTAAAACTCTCACTACCTCCATGCAGGCCTTAACACATGTCATGGTCGATATTTGGATGAGCTTAGCTGTACATCCTACGATTAGGGCTCCTACATCCACAAGTCCTGACCCAGGAACCGATGGAGAATCAAATATACCACCTCAGCGTATACTCTCGGGAACAGATCATCATACCCTACCACGGTCGTCTGCTCCCTTGGGGACCGATCATCATACCTTGCCTCGGTCATCCGCTCCTGCCTCAATCGAAGAACTATTCGACCTTGTGAGGGACCTACGCACTCGCCTAGAGGTTAAGATCAAACAGAAGGAGCGTCAGAAGCTTCGGATATGGTAGCCTTAACCTCCTGAATGAAACGACATGGTTTATCCCCTAAAGTATAAACCATAAATACTGACGCCATTCGACGGGAAGGAGTCTCTCCGTCGATATCTAACATACTTTGCCTCCATGATGGGGCACATGCCAAAAGATGACGCCTCGCCCACAAGTCAGTTCATCAGGGCGCTGAAGGGGGTAGCTTACGAATGGTTCTGCAGCCTCCCTGATAACTACATATCCTCCTTCGAGGATCTGAAACACTTGTTCCTCTTCCGGTTCTACGAGGGCAAGATGGACATGACAATGTCCTCTCTCATAGACCTCACCCAAAAGGAGAAAGAGCCAGTCCGAGCCTACATTGACCACTTTCGTCAAGCAGCTCTGAGATTACCTTCTGGTTTCCCTGAACCTGTGCTGATGGATTCCTGTCGTAAGAACATGACGACGGCAGTTAAACTTTGGGTTAATTCCACCCAATACACAGATTGGACCACATTATTATTAGAGATGATAGTGCCGAGATGAAGGCCCGGGACGCTCGTCTCTTGGGTGTCAACTTTCCTGCGCTTGATGACAAAAGAAAACGCCCTTCCAATAGCAATAACAGTGGACGTGAATCAAAGAGGAAGCAGGCATTGGCGGTTAATGCCTCCAAGGGTGCGTTAGCTCCCACTCAGAAGCCATCAACCACACTACGGCAGAAGGAGGTCTACTCCTTCAATGATGAAGACACCCTGTAGCTTTTCGAGGTACTTATGCAAGACGATAAGATTAAATTGCCTGATACTAAGTGCCCAGATGAGGTCGACATAGTTGGCGATCCTGTAGGAGCGTAAAAAGTACTTTATAGACCAAGTCAAAGAAGTTGAGAGCTTTACGCAAGTCAAACAGAGTCAAACTCAAATTTTACGCAAGCCAAATAGAGTAAAACTCTATGCGAGCTACTTTACGCGAGAGCCATCCTCAAAGCTTTTATGCGAGGGACAGACTGTCAAATCATCGTATTTAATGCGAGTGATACTGTTCTGACGTAATGTTTTTCTGACAGCGAATTGCACAGAAGCCGAGAAGATTTGATTTACACGAAACCCAACACTTGTCGTTTATTGTGCAGATGGGCTACTTTACGCTCAAGAGATTGCTTCTTTTACGCACGAAAGCTATTCGAGCTTTTTATGCTCAAGGCTGTTGTGCGCGTAAAGTTTATTTGAGCTAATTTTACGCTCAAGGCTATTTTTCAGCCACTTTATGCTGGAAGTCTATTTTGGGCTATTTTACGCCCAGTCTGCTACTTTACACAGGAAGTTTATTTTGGGTCATTTTTACGCTCGATCTTTTTTGGCTACAGGAGAACATGGTCTGCTTACGTGGCTTTCATGCCACACTTATCGAGGAACGTGTGTACGTGATCTTCCTATTTTGTTGAAGTAGTGGGACACGTGTCATCACACGTAAAGGTTGATTCTCATCGTGGGTGACAGTTACCAAATCTTGTTGCTTTTTACGCACAAAGTGTCTAGTCTATAAATAGACTTATTTTTTAACAAATCGAGGGCAGAGAAGAGAGACAGAAGAGGAGATTCTGAGAAAACTCATATTTTTAGAGTGATATTCTCAGAAGCATTTCTTCAACTTTTTCTCAAGAACCGGGTGAAGCAAAGCAGAAAAGCATTCGACTGTGCCATCAGTGCCGTTGCTCGATACCTTTCTGGTGACTTAGTTCTTTCGATTGTTCGTCTTCTTCAAGCAGTTTTCTTCATCATCATCGTATGGTCCAAGGAACAAAGTGATCGCTCTCTGATCAGACTTCCATAGCAATACTTCCTAAAAACAACTTGTACTTTTGTACTTTTTCTAGTTTTCTTTCAAAAGCTAATTTTAGGCATTTTGTTAAGTGAAATAAAATGGTGACTTTGCTGGGGACGACCTTCTCCTCTGACGAGAAGGCAATTGCTCAATATGATGATGTGTCGGTCGGATCGACAAAGAAGACTCTGGTTGTTCACTTCGACCGGACTGCTTACGAAGAAATGCTCCGAACTGGGGGTAGTACTCGCTGCTCCAATGTTCAGAAATCGAGAAAGGCACAAAAAGTTTGGATTCCTAAGTCCAAAGTATCCTCGAATCTCCTGTTGTCTCTGAAGGCAAAGGAATCCTTCCCACTCCTGTTGTGGAGGCTCCCGTTTGTGATGAGGCAGTCTCTACTTCAGTGATGTACCTTGGACGTAAAAACCAGTCTCCCGTTTGTGACATGGTAGACTCTCAAGTTTTATGCTCTGCGTGTAAAAATCAAGTTTTACGCTCTGCACGTAAAAATCAAGTTTTACGCTCTGCGCGTAAAAACCAGCCTCCCGTATGTGACGTGGTAGACACTCAAGTTTTACGCTTTGCGCATAAAAATCAAGTTTTACACTCTGCGCGTAAAAATCAAGTTTTACGCTCTGCGCGTAAAAGCCAGTCTCCCGTCTGTGACGTGGTAGACACCCAAGTTTTACGCTCTACGCGTAAAGGAAAATCTCCCGTCTGTGACGTGGCAGATACTCATATTTTGCGCTCTACGCGTAAAGATAAATCTCATGTCGGTGACAGAGTATATAAAGTTCACAATGATGCCTTTGCATCTAAAGTGAATTTGCCTGCACGCATGCAGCGTAAAAACATGAATTCTATTGTTGGTAAAACTTCAGTTTTTCACCAACAACCTTCTTATACTGCTTTACGCAAGGTACCAAACCTTCGAATTACGCATAATGCTGATGGAGTCTTTGTGCACAAAAATCTCAGTATTTACGCACGCAACTCCAGGCACGTAAAAATGCCCAGTTTGGTTCTGCTAATGCAACCAGTAATCTTCTTTGTACACAAGGGACTAAACGATTCTCTGTCCCAAATATAATAAAAAAGACTACTCCCTCCACTCCTTCTGATTTACGCGAGTTACTTGTACAAAAGCGTAAAGACAGAAAATCTTCTGTTACACATTCCCAAAGGAAATCATCATTGTGAGTGTCACCAGATTGTAATCAAATATTGCTGTTCGGCTTCTAAATGGTCAGTTTTTGACCGATTAAGCTACAATGTGCCTCAGCAATCAGTTGATGACCAAGAACAGGAGTTGTCATATACATCAGTCAATATGGCATCTCATACCAATAGAGGACAACGTCCAAGACGCAACTCGTCCCAGACTCCTGGTCAACAACAGTTCAACCGACTTCTTAATACCTTTGAAGGGGTATATCAGCACACCCGGTCAAGATGTCAAAGACAGTTGCAATCTTCAGATTTAGAAGCTAGGGGTACCCAGTCTTTTGAGTCAGAAACTGATAGTGTTGATTCATACCTCTATACTAATCCCTCTGTATGTTCAAGAGAGGTTGAATCCAATGCTATCGGAGATGAACCGGAGACGTCAACTGCTAATATAGAACAACGTCTCTCTGCAGTTGAGCAATCACTGAAGGACATGCTTGCTATGATGCAAAGTATGCATCAAATAATAATGACTCAACCAACTGCTCAGCCAGCAGTAGTAACACCGGTGCAGGTAGCAGCACAAACTTAAGATAGTCAAGGGGTTGATATACCTTTGAGTAATCTTAGTCAAGAGCCTGCTGTCAATCAAAATTCTGCATCTCCAGATCCTCTCATTTAAGAAGATATACCACCTCCGGTGGGGGTTATGGTACATCCAGCAACTATTCAATCGAATGTGCTTCCTCAAACTAGTGAAGCTATTCAAGCAGTGCATAAGCTAAAAGCACAGTTTGAAGTTCTGAAGCACAAGGATCAGCTCCAGAGGTTAGGGATTAAGCAACCTTATCCTCCTCATTGGAATGATGTGCCTTTTCCTCCAAAATTCAAGCCACAGTCTACGGTGTTATTTGATAGAAATGCTTCTCCCAGTCAATATATCAATTATTTTGATATTATGACTGTACATCTGCAGAAGAATGATGCTCTTCTCACCCATGTTTTCATTGGGTGTTTGACGGGTTCAGCTTATGACTGGTATCGCAGTCTGCCCGACAATTGTGTATCGTCCTTTGACGAGTTTAAAGCAACGTTTCTCTCCCTCTTTTATGAATGAGGCATGGACATGAATATGTCCTCCTTAATAGAAATCAAACAAAAGGAGAAGGAAGATACTCGGACGTTTATTGAACGTTTCCGACAGGCAACTTTGAAAATGCCTCCTGGTATGCCAGATTCAGCATTGATTGATAAATGCAAAATGAATCTGCGACCAACCATTGCTGTCTTTACGGGTTCTCAATTTACAGATTACGTCTCGTTCATTATAGCAGCAGTTTCAACTGAGACCAATGGTAGGTTGGCTCGTGAACACGGGATGATCTTTGCTTCAGAAGACAAAGGAAAGAAAGGCTCTTCTGGAAATAATTCTGGCAATCGCAATAGAAAAGGGAAGGAAACCCTAGTGGTTAATCATTCAAAATCCAAAACGACGCCGAATAATTCGGAGTCTTCCAAACCAAAAGAAGGGTACTCTTTTGATGACAGTGATATCCCAGGGATATTCCAATGTCTTGTAAAGAGTGGCAAACTCCAGATTCCAGCGCCAAAAAGGCCTAATGAGGTGAATCTGACTGACAATCCCAAATATTATATCTATCATAGATACATAAATCATCCTACCAAGGCTAGCTGTGTCTTAAAGAAGAAAATCCAAGAGTTGATAAATGCCAATGCCATCGCTTTAACCAATAATGAGCATACGGTTACAACTAATATAATTTCTCTTCAATTTGGAGGTTTTCCCCTACAGCAAGTTCTAGATGGGATTGTCCCAATTCCTAAGGTGACAATGAATATTATGAATCTCCCGCCTGCTAGAGTGTAAAATGAAGGATTATTGCCTCTCACATTAAAAAATGGTGAAATTATGTGGGTACATCCTGACTTAGTACCTGAAATGGAAGATGAAGGTAAAACTTCAAAACCAAAAAGGTAGGAAAGTCAAAACCTGCAATATGATGTCTCATATTGTTACTCCAGATCATGATGATTTGGGTCATCTTTGGGATGGCATTCCTTTGGAGGATAGACTAAGGGGTTTGAATATATGCCCTCCAAGTTTGGCTCCTCCTACCAAACTCAAACTTACTCATCGACAATGGTTAGCAATGGGTAGTGTCTCCTTATACAGGGCACAACAAGTCTTTGCTGCTTATGAGAAAGCACCTGTAGGGATTTTTCCTCATATCCCGAATATTCCTTCTCCTGTAGCTACAAAGGTTTCTATTCCTCCTTCTCCTATGGCTACAGAGGTTTCTATTCCTCCTTCTCCTATGGCCACACAGGTCTCTGTTCCTTCTTCCTCTGCTGAGTTTTTTATTGAAAGTCCCGCTACCTATACACATGTATAGTCAACAATCAGTCCATCTCATGAAAAAGATGGGCTATGACTTTCAAAAGGTGGAAGGTTTGAACTATGATAAATGAATACGACTTCCTTTACAACTTCAAATTCAAAAATCCACTGTTGGATTGAGATTTGAGGTCCTTCATAAAAATCCTCGCAAGAAGAAGCCTAAGGAAAATAAGAATAAAACCTGTAATATGGTACTTCATTCTCCTGAGTCTGAAGAAGAAACCTTTGCTGGTACAAGATCTGGGAAAGAGTACCACAAAGATTATGAGGGATCTTCCAAAGAAATGGAGGATATTGCTGAAATACTACCAGCTCAACCATCTCCTGTTCCTACCGAAGTAAGACCTTCTAAACCATCTGTGGTTGAGAAAGGGAAACAGAAAGCAGTACGCTTTGACGTTCCATTGAAATCTGCTTTAAATCAAGGGGTGGGGATGAAACCCTACAAGTTTGATATTTTAGCCCAGTTAGCTAATACTCCAGCTAGACTCTCTATCTTTGAGCTGCTTCGTCTTTCTAAAGAAAGCCGAGAAACTTTGAGTGAAGCTTTGCTACAGGCAGACTCATACTTAGCTCAACTCAAGAATCCTAACAATATACCAGTGTCGTGTTCACAATGTCATAGTGTGATAGAAGCAATTCCTAATATTACCTTCACACAAGAAGATATGTTGTTGAAGCATAATAAGTACGACAGGCCTCTGTGCTACACAAGGTATATTGAATCTACTGAAATTGATAGGATTTATATTGATCCTGGGTCTTCTATTAGCATTCTTCTTTAGAGTATGCTACGACCCTTGAGGATTCCTACTAGTGATTTGACTTACACTAGTACAACAATAGTTGGTTTCAACTCTGGAAAGAGTAAACCACTGGGGAAGATTCGCCTGAAGATTCAAATTGGTGATCTTCGAACTATGGCGACCTTTTATGTTATCAACTCAGATGTATCTTGCAACATCCTCCTTGGAAGACCGTGAATACATGAGCATAACATTGTGCCTTCAACTCTCCACTAAAGCTTCAAGTACGTAGATTCTCAAGGGGTTATGAAGACCGAATTTGCAGATATTAATCCTTTTAAGGGTGTTGAAGCCTATTTCTCTGACTCAATACTGTACAAACAGGAGCAGGTGAAAGAAATATCTGATATGGCTGAAGACCGGTCGCCTGCAGAAGATCAATCTGTCAATGAAGATCCTCCAGAAGATCAACCTTTAAAGATTAAAGTCAAAGGAAGAATTCAACCCCAACCTATCAATGATCAACCTCTGATGATCAAGGTTAAAGGAAGAACTCGAGCTTCGTCTAAGGAATCTATGAAAATTCCAATCAAAAGCCAAATTCAACCCCTTATGATCAAGGTCAAGTGACGTACTTCTCGTACGAACGATCCAGAACCACCATTGATTATCAACCTTGACAAGCCTACGCAGAAGACTGATGACGGTCCGTTAATGATCAATCCAAAGTGTAGTAGTCAATTTGTAAATGATGTAAATATTGATCATTCTGTACTTTCTAATATCAATGAAGATTTCCTTTTGGAGTATATGGCTGTCAAATTTATTCAAAGAATGACTTTATCTTCTGATGATCAAAGTCATCAATATAAAAATAACATAAATACAGAGGAAACCTTATATATTAATCATAAGGAAAATTCCTTTTCTTCTCATGTCGATGTTGGACCTTATGCTCAAAGGTTCTTAATATCTTCTCCATATCTTCTTCCTGTAGCCGCTTCATCACAAGCTTGTGTAACTTATAGACGTCATGAAGAATCTTATTGTGTGATTCCGTCTAATAAGAAAAACAAGCGCCAAATTGTGTTTGGTTTGGCTAGAATTATCCCTGTTATTTAGACAGATGATCTCATAGAGAAAGATAAAAGAAGAATCCGAATTGATAAATACAGTCAACAATCTCTTAAGATTATCCAGAATATGGGATATGATTTGAAAACTATACAAGGTCTTAATCAAGGCAAAGGTAGACGGTTACCAATATATGGTGATCCATTTTATCAGAAAACTCGGCATAGGTTGGGATACGATCCATCCCACATGTTTAATGAAGATATACAAGAAGAATTTTCTTTCAGTTCTTTACAATCCTCAGATTCGGAAGAAATCCAATTCATCGAATCAGATACATCCCACATGTACAAAGAAGATATGGAAGAATGTTCTTCTAGTTTTTTTATAATCCTTATATTCTGGAGGAGACTATTATGATGAATCTGAGTGTGTATTCTCAGTTAACATGGTTCAAATTGATGGTGAATCTGAGCCGTTTGAAAATGACCATTGGGCACAACAAATGGACACTCAGTGGGAGCTTCGTTTCGAACAGCGACAACCACCTACAGAAGATGAAATCGTCCAGATTGACGTCGGAGACGGAACTACGTCTAAGCCGATATTCATCAGTAAAAACCTTTCTGAAGATAAAAAGGAAGAGTTGATACAGCTGATTAAAGAATATATTGATATCTTTGCATGGAGTTATGAGGATATGCCGGGTCTAGATCCTAAAGTAGCTACTCATAAACTCAATATTCTTTCTAATGCCAAGCCTGCAAAACAACAGCATCGGTGTTTTCGACCAGATATGATGGATGCAATTGAAGCAGAAGTCAAAAAATTGATTACATGTAGCTTTGTTCGTGAAGAACAACACCCAGACTGGGTTGCCAACATTATACCTGTTATGAAGAAGAATGGAAAAGTCCGAGTTTGCATAGATTTTCAGGATCTTAATGCAGCTTGTCCGAAAGACGAATTTTCACTTCCGATTACCGATGTCATGATAGACAATACATGTGGTTTTGAACGCATGTCTTTCATGGACGAATTTTCAGGATACAATCACATTAAGATGCATCCAGGAGATGAAAAGCATATCACTTTCCGTACACCCCTTGGAGTTTACTGCTCTACGGTTATGCCATTTGGTCTAAAAAATGCCGGTGCTACGTGTTAGCGGGCCATGAGCAATATCTTTCAAGAATATCTACAGAAAATAGTTGAATGTTATGTAGATGATATTGCTGTCAAAAGTCGATCAAAAAATAATCATATTCAAGACTTAAAGACAGTATTTGAGTTGATGCGTCAGCATCAACTGAAGATGAATCCTACTAAATCTTTCTTAGGGGTTTCTAGTGGCAAGTTTTTGGGATTTGTCATCACTTCTCAAAGTATCCATGTTGATCCTGACAAAATTAAAGCAATTCTTGAAATGCGTCCTCCATGAAATCTAAAAGAACTACGTGGCTTCCAAGATCGCATTGCTTATATCAGGAGATTTATATCCAATCTTTCTGGGAGATGTCAACCTTTCTCCCGTCTATTAAAGAAAGGTGTATCATTTGTCTGGGATGAAGCATGTCAAAAATCCTTTAATGACATCAAGCAATACCTTACAAATCCATCTGTTTTGGTACCTCTAGTGGTAGGAAGACCATTTTTGCTTTATGTTCGAGCCTTGGATCATTCACTTGGTGCTCTTCTTGCACAGAAAAGTGATAAAGGCCATGAACAAGCAATTTATTATCTTAGCCGAATGATGGTCGGAGCTGAACATAGTTTACTCCTGTGGAGAAAGAATGTTTGGCCTTAGTTTTTGCTGTTCAAAAGACACGACATTATGTGTCAGGACAGACTATTCATGTAATCTCCAGAATAAATCATATTCGGGTATTGATGAGAAAGTCGAGCATTCTTAATTCCAGGTTAGCCACCTGGGCTATGTTGCTTACTCCTTATGACATGGTCTATGTACCTCAAAAATCAGTGAAGGGTCAAGCATTTGCTGATTTCTTAGCAGCTCACCCTATACCTGAAACATCTAAGCTTTATGAGGACATTCCAGATGAAGTCGTGGATTGCAACATGACTTTAAGGGATGACATTTGGCAACTATATTTTGATGGAGCATCATGGGTTGGACCTAAAGGCAATATTGTCTCCGGAGTAGGCATCGTCTTGGTCTCTCCTGACAAAATAATCATATACCGTGCTTATTCTCTTAGTGAGCCATGCTCCAACAATGTGGCAGAATATAATGCTCTGCTAATTGGTCTCCAAGTAGCAAAACAATTGGACATTGAGTTTCTGGAAGCTTATAGAGATTCTCAACTGATTGTTAATCAAGTCATAGGGACATATGAAGTCAGAAATCCCGACCTCATCCCTTATCATCAAGTGGTAATTGAATTGGTCCTTTCATTCAAAGGGTTCTTTATTAAATTCGTACCACGTTCTCAAAATTTGGAAGCTGATGCTCTTGCTAGTCTAGCTACAGACTTAGCTGTTCCAATTAGAAGACAAAATACCATTACTTTGTTGGATCGAGACTTATTCTGTGTCAAGAAAAATTTGTATATCGAACAAAGTTATACCACAGAATCAAGCTCTCAGCAAAGGGATTGGAGAAGTCCATTCATCGATTATGCAGTTCATGGGATTTTACCTAAAGATCCAAAAGAAGCTGTATCAATCAAGAGACGATCATGTCGATTCTACTATGATTCTTCTTTGCATATGTTATATCGTCGTTCTTATGATGGACTCTTGCTGCGTTGTCTCTCTGAGAGTGAAGCTAAGCAAACACTCTGCGGTGCTCATCAACCAGGTCCAAAATTATAGGATCGTATTCGAAGAATGGGGTATTATTGGCCTTCCATGATAGCAGATGCTGTGGATTATGCCAGACGGTGTAAAGCATGTCAGATTCATGCCGATTTTATTCATCAACCATCTGAATTCTTACATCCTATAGCAGCTTCTTGGCCCTTCGAAGCTTGGGGCATGGATATTGTTGGTCCGATTAATCCTCCTTCTACCAAGGGACATAGGTTTATCTTGGCTATAACGGATTATTTCTCTAAATGGGCGGAAGAGGTTCCCCTTGTTTAAGTGAAAACATATAATGTGATTAGCTTCATTAAACACCATGTCATTTATCATTTTGGGATTCCCCGAAGGATAATTCATGATAATGGACCCCAATCTGCTAGTCAAGCATTTTATCGATTCTGTGACAAGAATCAGATCCAAAATCTGGCTTCTACGGCTTATAATCCAGCTGCTAATGGTTTGGCCGAAGCTTTCAACAAGACAATCATTAAACTTCTTAAAAAGTTCGTCTCTTCAAATAAACGTGATTAGAATGAAAAACTCGAAGAATGTTTATGGGCTTACCGATCGACAATCATTGCTTGGAATTCCTACTGGTTTTACACCATTCTCAATGGTTTACAGATATGAGGCTGTTCTTCCACTTGAAATCCAGATTCCATCCCATAGAATAGCCATTGCTAATGAGCTAACTACAGAGAATAATGATCGGTTGAGACTTCAAGAACTTGAAGATCTAGACGAGAAGCGTCATCAAGCGCAACAGCACATTGAGCTATATCATGCCCGCATATCTCGTTCTTTCAATCATAAAGTTAAAGAGAGGGTATTCAAAGTCGGTGAGCTAGTTCTAACTGTTCGAAGACCGATGGTGATGACTTATAAGAGCAAAGGGAAATTCCAAGCAAAATAGGAAGGTCCTTATGTAGTCGTGACAGTCTTCTCTAATGGTGCCTATAGGTTGTCTAAACCTAATGGAGATTTGCTCATGATGCCAATTAATGGCAAATTCTTGAAAAAATATTATGTCTAAATTTCTTCTTTATTCCCCAGCTACCAACGTTTGGTTAAGCTGATTATTTGTTCTCATAAAAGAGAATTTTGATCTTCTGTCTTACCAGCAGATTAAGAAAAAAAGATTTATTATTTATCATGTTCTTATGACCTCTGAATAAATATTAAGTCTACTTCTTTTCCTATCTATCATGTCCATATGGCCTCTGAATAGATATTAATCTATTTTTCTTTGGGTTGTTACGATCTGTCACGTTCATATTACCTCTGATAGTATCGTATACTCTAAACAGAAAATGAGATTCATTATCTATCATGTCCACATTATCTCTGGATAGATATAATTTATTGAGTTTAGAAGACTTGTCATATCCATATTACCTCTGATAAGTGTTTTCTATCTCATACCTATTGTTTAAATTCAAATTAAATGATGGGGTCACAAAATAAAATATTTCATTCATGTCTTGAAAATATTATAGAATGAAAAAGACAGAAGAATACATAATTCTTTATTGATGAACAAAAAGAAGAATACAAAAGCTCTTTATTTGTCTAAGGCGGAGCAGATACATCTTCTAGCAGTTTCTGTAGCTCTGCTAGACGTTTCTAGCGAGAGTTCATCACAGTTGTAGTAGCTAAAGTACGCCGAGCTTCTGGAGTACAAATATGGGAGAAGTCGGCGAAAGTAGCTATCATCTTATCTTTGGCTTCGTCAAGGGTTATGATGGTAGCTTCGGCACCGAAGACTTGCTCCTCCAATATTGAGCTCTGCGTCAGATGCTGGTCTCGAGTTGTGATCAACTGCTCCCTCTTCGCCTTTAAGCGAGCCAAATCTGCCTCCACTTCACGAATTCAATCATTCTGTTGATGAATTCTCATATTTGAAGTTTCATAGGCTTCTTTCTGGGTATCCAGCTGGGGCTTAGCTTCAGCCAAAAAGGCTTTTTTCTTTGGCGACCTTCCTACTGTACTCTTGGAGAGCTTCATTGAAAGTAGTCTCTCGAACGGTGTATTCAATTGATAAAGCGTCATACTCGCTTTGGATAAAACTTTTAATAGTTTCGCTTGACAGCCTTAGATATTCTCTAATGGGCTATTCAAGTTCCTCCACGACCTTCTCCAGCGCCGCTGCTCTTGCTGTATCATTGAACATGGCGACGTTCCTGATAGTAAGAGCGATCGTAGCCTTCAGACTTTCATAATTGTGGCCCTTCTTCAGGACCATTTTGATCAGAGCTGTCAGGGTCTTGTAGAAAGTTTCAGTATGAATCTCAACTAAGAGATTCATTTCTGCATTCGAGCTCGGTGTTGCAGCAATGTCTACCAGATCCCTTTTCTGAAGACTAGGAGCAGGTGTTGTTGCTTTGGTAGCAGACTGAGATAAAGTCAATATTGTCGTTGCTACCGAAGCAAACTGATCTCCAGGAGCTTCAGGGACAATGTCTTCATCACTTGTTACTCCAGCCGTTTCTGGAGTCGAAACTACTTGAGTTTCGGTGGTGGTGATTGGTGTGGGAGGAATGATAGTTATAGTAGCTGGCTCAGGTTCAGATACTATCTTCTCATGAACTTGTACCTGATCAGTAGCAATAACTGAGGATGTTATTACGACGTCTCCAGCTTCAGTTGATGGGTCGACTATATCCTCATCACCTTCATAAGCTACTGGCTCTTCAGGCTCTGGGAGTACTTCAGTTTCTTCATTGAAGTCTATTTCTTCCTCAGCAGCCGCTTCTTCATCCGCAATTGGTTCTTCTGCACTTTGTTTTTCTTCTCTATTTTCAGCAAGAGAAGATAATTCTGGTCGAGCCTCTACTTCGGGCTCTTGTTGTACTTCTTCCTGGACATTATCTTCTTCTGAAGAAGAATCCACTTCCTTAGACTCCGTGTTTTCCTCATAAATAGTCTCTTGAGGAGGAGGAGCCACATGCTTTGCTGTAGTGATAACACCTACAAATTAAATAAAATAAGTTAATATACAAAATTATAATACATAATCTTGTATAGATTTTGTGTGATATATATTTACCTGGAGTAGGTGCAGGACGTGCCAAGTACGAGTCATAGTCCCCATCCCAGTCCTCATCATCGAAGGTAATAGCCGGTTCATCTGATGGGATGAGCTCTCGATCAACATTATGTGTAGTGGCAGCGTCTTCAGTAGCTTGTGTCTTTTGTGGCAAAGATAGGTGAAGTGATGAGCTGAGGCATCCCGGAGATAGAACCCCCACACCTTTTGTTGTTATTGCCGGTTCAGATGCAGAGGATCCTTCTCCAGGATGAGTCAAAGAAGATACAATATGTTGTGGCTCCTCGACTGAAGTGTCGCTCTCTGGAGTAGCGGCTCTCTGTCTAGAAGGCCCTTTGACAATAACCTTCTTCGTCTTCTCTGGGAGAGTCTTCTCTGGAAGGGTAACAGCTGCATCTTGTTTCCGTTTCCGGATCTTGTCGATAATGATTGGTCCCGCAGCTATTTCCCCAGCTCCCATAGGGATGACTTCCAGATACTCATGTGGAACAGCAGCGTCATCGGGTATGTCTGGAAATACCCTGACTGGCTCTTCAATATTCCCTTCCTTGGGCCATCTAAGACTCCCTTTCATGTTGTATCCATGGGCGAAGGAGCGGATGGACGCATAAAAGCGAGCATACGTATGAAGTGTACGTAGCTCGGTTGTGCTGGTAGCAGTCGATACTCTAAATTTAGCACCGGTACAAGCAGTGCTAAAGTATCTCCAGGCTCTCGCACCATCAATTAGCTTCCCATAATGGTAGAAGCTGGTGGAGGGATTACCAACATGAAGTTGGTCATATCCAAACTGGCGAGCGAACCGACTTGGTAGATATCGTTCGAACGCACAGTCGTCTTCATTTCTGCACATCAGATGTGAGGGTCTGATGCACATTAGCCATTTGAGAACTGGCACAGGCAATGAAGTCCTCCCTTCTCCTCTATCTTCAAACTGTTCGCCGAGGCAGTCGGCTGGAACTGGTGGCCTTGTGCAGAAGAAGTTCCATCTATGGGAATAGTTCAACACTGCTCGGGTATCTGCCACTGTAGTTGCAGTCCATGTAGCTTTGTTGAATTTCTGGGGGAAGACCTCCATATTATCTCCAGGGCCTGGTGGCAATAAGCTACAGTTATGATGCAGCAGCCAGCCCATTAGATAAGTGTAGGGCATCTCCACCCTCGAAAAATCTTTTCGGTGAGGAGCATTATTGATTAGTTCCTCACCAAAGGTCCACAAACCTGCGTTTATTCGGCACACCATTGCCGATAGCAGGTTGATTCTGACCTTGAACACCAAATGTACTGCCGACCATAATACATTTTGGTGAATTCTGTCTACTGTGCTGATCCCGGGCACAACCCAACTCCGCAGCCACAAAGACAGAAAGCCTGCCAGCAAGGCTTCCCTTGAGATCTTCTGACTGCCCCGCCTCAGGTTGCTCAAGGTTTCAGTCGCCGCAGGGATGTCTCCGATCTTTTTGAACAGATACTGGTCCGGAGACTTATGTGAGATCATCAAACTGTGGATCAGATCTGAAAGGATTATTGAACAAGGGTTGATGGTTGGAGCCTTGTTTTCTTGGAATCTTCCCTTCTCGTTCTTGGGTATCCTATTCTCATGGTAGAATAGATAGGTTGTCCATTTATTTGTATATGCCAAGTGCGACCCACTATCATACATACTGGTACAAATTAAGTAATGGCACATCAGTTCTTGGTAGACCTCAACCAATTAAGGATGTTTCTCTCTGATTTCTGCTAGTTCATGCTTAGAGATGAATTGTATCTCGTGCAAGGCAAGACCCATCTCACCTAAGGGAGTTGCAAAAGTTCCTGTTGAACTCATATACAATTCCATCAAAGCCAAGAACAGGTTACTTTTCATCGGTATAACTTGGCTTGTAGAGGCTACCGCTTCATAAAGGCCGATGGCTTCCAGGTCTGTCTTGAAGTTCTTCATGATCCAGGCACTAAGCTGAATCCAGTTCTGGTTATATGGAGTCAACCATCCTGGTAGCCTAGGGTTGGCCTGAGGATATAATACTGCAGCCGCTATGAACTTGTTAATAAACATTGGGGTCTGCACCGGCTGGATCAGAGCTGAATCTTCGTTCGGTGTGAATCCAGGCAAGAGACCGGAGAAAGGGACAACACCACCACTAGGAGTATTGACGTGATACCCCATATCATTGGCTCTATCCCTCTTGAAGATGATTCTGCCTGGCCTACCATGACTGCTGGGAGTCAGGTTCCATAGCATCTGCCGGGGATGGGTGGCATGAAAAATGCCGATAAGGGATAATCCCTGGGCATGTCTGGGAGATACATTGCCCTCTCTCCAAACTTGAACACCCAGGACTCCTTCTTGGGGTGTGTTTGTGACTGGAAATCTATCGCATCCCCGAACAAGAAGGCTGGCTTCAAAAATTGTTGGTCATCTAGCGATACCAACAATTCTCTATTTATCATAGACAACAGCATCCGGTCCCCCTGGGCAGCTATCAGTTGTTGTCTCCCTTCAGGGTATTCTGGATTTGACTGAGGGAACTCCACGTGGGACAAATTTTCCAAGTAATTTGAGCCCGCCATACCAGCTGGCGAGCCGAATATTTCTGCAAGCGAATAAATTTGCAAGTCCACTGCCAAAAGAAAAAGGAAAATCAAGTTAGTAAAAATCAAATTTGAATTTTTACGCCGATGACTTAATCTGAGTTTTACGCATAAAGATTAAAGACTATACAAACTTTACGCTTATGCACAAAAATTAAATTGATAAAATTTTAAAGTGTAAAAGTTCTTTGTTTTACGCAAAGTCTTTCACTTGTGAAATTTTACGCCGACACGTATTAACGTGAGCGTATTTTGAATTTTATGCTGGCACATATTGATGTGAGCGTATTTTGATTTTTTACGCTGGCACGTATAGACGTGAGCGTATTTTAAATTTTACGCTGGCACGTATAGACGTGAGCGTATTTTGAATTTTACGCTGACACGTATTGACGTGAGCGTATTTTGATTTTTGTGCTGGCACATATTAATGCGAGCGTATTTTTAATTTTACGCTGACACGTATAGACGTGGGCGAATGTTTTTACTTTTACGCTGACACGTATAACGTTGGCGTATTTTATTATTTCAATTTCTACGCTGATACGTATAACGTGGGCGTGAACTTTTAAAGTTCGAAATTATTCTTCTCCTGCGAACTCACGGCCGAAGTTAGGTAGTGTTCCACCTTTCATGGCTGGAGCCACAGCGGGGTAGATTTGTCGGGGTGCTGCCGATGATGGGATGTTGGCTTCTGCGCGGTCGGCCGTCGATGAAGCTGTGCGGGCTTCTTGCCCTTGCAGCCGGCAGCGGTCTTGCTCTTGGGGGCCATAGATTTGAGTCGGGATTTCGAAGAAAGAAGAGTAAAGGAGTTTGGGATTGCAAAGGACGAGTAAAGTTATCTATGTACTCGAAGAGCTCTATTTATAGAGGATTTTGAAATCGTTTCAAATTCCCAAAATTTACGCTGACTGTTGGATATCTCGACTTTTACGCAGATGACCGTTGGGTATCCCGAATTCTACGCGGACTGTTGAAATCCCGAATTTTACGCTTCTATTCAAAGTATTTCAAATTTTGAAAATAATTTAAAAACTTTGAAGGGGGTCTTGTAGGAGCATAAAAAGTACTTTATAGACCAAGTCAAAGAAGGTGAGAGCTTTACGCAAGTCAAACAGAGTCAAACTCAAATTTACGCAAGCCAAACAGAGTAAAACTCTGCACGAGCTACTTTACGCGAGAGCCATCCTCAAAGCTTTTACGCGAGGGACAGACTGTCAAATCATCGCATTTAATACGAGTGATACTGTTCTGACGTAATGATTTTCTGACAGCGGATTACACAGAAGCCGAGAAGATTATATTTATACTAAACCCAACACTTGTCGTTTAGTGTGCAGATGGGCTACTTTACGCTCAAGAGATTGCTTCTTTTACGTACGAAAGCTATTCGAGCTTTTTACGCTCAAGGCTGTTGTGCGCGTAATGTTTATTTGAGCTAATTTTATGCTCAAGGCTGTTTTTCAGCCACTTTACGCGGGAAGTCTATTTTGGGCTATTTTACACCCAGTCTGCTACTTTACGCAGGAAGTTTATTTTGGGTCATTTTTACGCCCGATCTTTTTTGGCTACATGAGAACATGGTCTGCTTACGTGGCTTTTATGCAGCACTTATCGAGGAACGTGTATACGTGCTCTTCCCATTTTGTTGAAGTAGTGGGACACGTGTCATCATGCATAGAGATCAAAACTCTACTTGGGACATGTGTCATCACACGTAAAGGTTGATTCTCATCGTGGGTGACAGTTACCAAATATTGTTGTTTTTTACGCACAGAGCGTCTAGTCTATAAATATACTTATTTTTAACAAATCGAGGGCAGAGATGAGAGACAGAAGAGGAGATTCTGAGAAAACTCATATTTTTAGAGTGATATTCTCAGAAGCATTTCTTCAACTTTTTCTCAAGAACAGGGTGAAGCAAAGCAGGAAAGCATTCGACTGTGCCATCAGTGCCGTTGCTCGATACCTTTCTGGTGACTTAGTTCTTCCGATTGTTCGTCTTCTTCAAGCAGTTTTCTTCATCATCATCGTATGGTCCAAGGAACAAAGTGATTGCTCTCAGATCAGACTTCCAAAGCAATACTTCCCAGAAACAACTTGTACTTTTGTACTTTTTCTAGTTTTCTTTCAAAAGCCAATTTTAGGCATTTTGTTAAGTGAAACAGATCCGAAATACTGTCATTATCTTCGGTTCGTCGAGCATCCAACTCGAGACTGTTACATAATGAAGAACTACATCCAACGCATGATCAATGCGAATGTCCTCACTCTCGACTATGAGGACAAGACAGTCTCGACAAATATGGTGTCCCTTCAGTTTGGCACCCTACCGCCTACCGAGGCCCAAGATGGGGTCGTCCCCATTCCAAAGGCGACAAAAGAAGCAACCAACCTTCCTCCAACTCGTGACAACATGAGTGGACTGGTGCCAATCACCACTTCTAGAGGGGAGATCATGTGAGTTCACCCAGATTTAACTCCAAAACTGACTTTATCGGTGGTACGCTCTACCACCAAAAGCAAAGGCAAAAACTCTAAATTCTGTCGTATGGTCACTACCTCCTCAGAAGAAGTCTTGCCAATTGTGACAAGGTTAAAGAAAAATACCCAAAAGGAGGAGGTTCCAGTTGAAGAAGCGCCTCCTGCTGCTTCAGGGGAGGGTCCGTCCCAACCTCCGACGATAGACAACAAAAATAAAAAAGGAGGCTCGTTTTGACAAGCCTCTAAGAAAATATGGTGCTTCGGGATTGATCAAACCCTATAATTTTGACATATTGGCACAATTAGCCAATACTCCATCTCGACTGTCACTGTTTGAGTGTCTCCGACTCTCTAAAGATACACGGGATGCTCTATGTGAACCGTTGATATACGCTTAGTCTATCATCAGTCAGGTCCAGCAGCCTGAAGAGGACCCAACCGTATGTCCATACTGCCATATTATGGGAGACATCATTCCTAACATTACATTCTCTCAGCAGGACATGCTACTCAAGAATAACAGGCACAACAGACCACTGTATTATATAGGGTATATTGGTACCATAAAGGTTGTAACGCCCCAGTCCCAAAATACGTAGGACTAGGTATATCGACATGTCAGCTGTATACATACGAAGTACACTCCAATATATGGAAACCTTGTATGTATACATAAGCTGTAAAATGCAGTAGAACCCTAATAACTAAATCTCATCCAATAGATAAATAAATGATATAAAAGCAACTTTGAATTTGTCATGTATACAATCGTTGGGCGGAGACAAAGTCCACTACCAACTATCTCAAATAGAATGTACAAGAAGTGATCGATAAAATAACGAGACGAACCAAGCGCAATCGTCTTCGAAAGAATAGAGAAGATCACGGCCTTGGCTAGAACACCTGCAAAATCACAGAAGCACACACCTGGAGAGATAACCAGGTCCTCAGATGGACGTAACAAAACACATAATATCATGCCATATAAACTGAATAAATATTGCTCAAATAAATAAGTCAATTGAATTATAACATGGTCCAACACGCACCTATTGAACTAGCGTACCATCCCCCCAACCAAACAAGGATAGGAGATGGTAAACTAATTCACGGTGACGTATCTTTTCATGCTATGAATCCAATAAGATATCCAGAGCTCAACAAGGTTCAATACCTTCTCATCAAAGTAGTAAGTCACACCTACAACCAAACAAGGACAAGATGAGACGAACTAATTCGCGACAAGTAATAGTTCCAAGCTACGGTCGGATACAAGTACCCAAACCAAAAGTACTCATACCTAACGGATAGGGTAGCCTAACCGTTCTAAGTGAATGCAGTTTTAAGAACAGTTCATGGTCGCATGACTACCGGGTCAAGTCAAGAAAATACCAATACAGTACCTCAGTAGCGAGTCACAACACCATATACTATTCCTCCGTATCGAGCGAGTCTATAGCATATAGTCTAGCTATCGTTCCTCAGTAGCGAGCGAGTCTACGATAGATAGGGTGGTAGTCAACTTCCAATCATGTTCTTTCCGTCCAATGCCAACTCATAATTGCTAAGTCTTCTAGCATGCAATTCTAATAGCAGTTATTTCCTAACGCACGACTTATACGTACTGGTGGCCAGCCAATCATGCATGTCCGCGTCCTATATGTGACTCACAACAACGTGGTATAAATGTGTCAAGGCCTATGTATGCAACACACAAGGTGGTCCCTTAAATCTAGGTTTAATGTGTAAGAAAAATAATACATAACAGGAGAATATAAATGAACAGTAAGTTCTAACAGGTTATGCCATGTATCACAGTTTATTTTGCATATAGAAAATAATGAATAATGCATGAAATATGAGCTAAAATAATTAAACAGCAAATGGCAAGGTGTCTTGCCTGAGGGTGGTGCGAGATGTAGCAAAATCCAACAGTCAAAATCGTCAACACGAAAGTCAAAATCCACAAGGAGCTCTGGATGCTGAAACAAACATCATGAACGAGTTTGGAATAAAAGGTAAGCCTCGGAATCGCCTGTCCAAAAGTTAAATTCTGGAACAGGGGCAAAATCGTAATTTCGGGTCAAAACGATGTCCGCCGTTGGACCCGCCTTGCAACGAAATGTGCGCCAGAACCTACGGTCTCTAAAGTCGTCAAACTATATGTCTATGAATTTGTTTTGATGAGACGAACCCAACGGTATGTCCAATTTTGGATTTCGGTGGGCTGTGCACAAAATCGCCCGTTGAGTGGGATTGTGGGCCCGCCAAAATAGCGTCCCGATCAACTGTCTCAGAATCGGACCAAACTTGGCTCACAGGACCAAAAAAATATTTCGAGTCCAATGGCGCAAGTTTCATCGCAATATGATGAGTGTGCACAAATTTGTGACTTAATTTGCAATGGATCGATACGGGATATCTTGACGGATACGCACTGATTTCGTCGCGCACATGCAACAAAATCGGGTTCCGTCAGTTTCCACACGTCGACAACATCCATACGCGCCTTTCGATGCATATAGTGCATGACCACGTTGCCCGGTTTGTCGGGACGCACGCCGTATCGGATGTTTTTCCACTTTTTGAAAACAGAATTTTATAATTTTTCGTAAAACTTTAACAACGTGTAACTTTTTACACACTAGATGAAAAGTGAATCTAGAGGGTGCGTTACAATCTTGGTTATGTTGTCTTTGACTGTGTTCAATTAGTTTCTATGAAAGTTTAATGGACAGCGAGAAAAGTGGCCGACAAGTTGGCGTTTTGAAACAGTTTTTAATATTCCAGAAAAGTAGTTTTTCTCCAACTTCGTCTCGATTTTTCGAGCAAGTTGGACGGCTATGTCAAAATCCACCTGGGGAATCTCGAAGAGGGTCATGTCTACTTTCCATAAAATCTTACGGATCGAAAATCGGTGCTACGAGTAAAAAGTTACGTCGTCGGGAAGTAGGGTACCTTGAGTGGGAAAACTGCTCTGTGGATGACGAGGGGCCGACTTCCGATGCTCTATTCGTCGTGCACACAACTCCGTCGCTGGTGAAACGAACTCGTAGACGAAGAGGGTATAACAAGTGGGACAAAAAACCTAATACTACCACTATTACTAATAACCCGTTTGGTCCTACCCACGGTTGCTCGCGGAATAAGCATGCTGTAGCAGCAGCGCTAAAAGGGAAGAGGGGCCCGCCCACTTATGTGGGTGGGTGGTTTTTTATTTATTTTCTTTTTCTTTTTCTTTTTTTTTCTTTTCAAAACTTTTTAAATCAAAAGCTTAAATCATTATATGTATATATCTATACAAATATATATATCCATAAATACACCAAAAATCTATTAAAATCCAAATACCATTTAAAAGTCAACTATCCAATTATTTAATATATTTGAGCATATCTACATATATATATAAATTCAATCCTTAATAAATCAACTCAAAATAACAATAATATTTAAATAGGAAAACATGGTTATTAAATCTCCACAAAATAAATTAAATTATAATAAAATAATAATAATTTTCCCAATGGGTGAACTTTACCGCTCACCCATCTATGGGTCCAGAAAATTGTACCATCTTGTAAAATATTATTTTATTAATAGAACATAAATTTTGTACCAAAAGTCAATAAATATTCAACAAGTTCTAAAAATAATTTAAAAATATTTGTACATACACAAAATATTCCTATATGGCCACCTTAGTCATCCCACATGCTCACATGGGCTTAAAATTTTGTTCGGACCCTGTTCGGGCTGAATTGGCCAAACCGGGTCATCAAAAAATAAATAAAACCATAAATTGTATAAATTCATTTTTTGAGTTTAATAATAAAAAATAGGGGTTTTACATCCTACCCAACTTACAAAAATTTCGTCCTCGAAATTTAGGATTAATAGGGTCGATAGGGTTGAGGGATAGGAAGAGTTCGTCAATACCAAAATACAATTAAATTTTGGAGGAGGCGATAAAACGGCGTTCAACACCACCATGCAATAGAGAATTGTAGAGTCGATATATACAAAATATATCATGGTTATGGAATTGAATAAGGATCGCTAGTGAAGGTAACAAAATTTTGAATATCCAATTTTAGAGAACAGTAAGGAATTGAGTAGGCCAAAGAGAATAACTTAGACATTCAGGCGATGTGATTCCTTAAGGGAGAACTGGATACTAATCGTCTTGGTTGAGGGTTTGATTAAGTGATGATTAGAATCACTCTCGTGCGTTCAAGAGGGGTTGGAAGGGCACAATAAAATTTCTAGGATTGGGAAGAAGAAGAGTTTAAGGTGAGGATATAGCCACATGAGTTAGTCGGTGGCTATCTAAATTCGTGTTGAAATAACTGATAGGAAAACAAAAGGTGATATCTTGCATCTATCTATCATGCACAGTGCCTAGTCTTTCTAATAAAAACAATAAAGAGTTCAAGGACGATGTTATCGAGTACGAATACGTGGTTCATAGGCGACAGAAATAATTCAAATAAGAGTTGTCAATGTTGTCGCGGATGAGACTCTAAGGCAAGTTTACTATGTCTCCATCCACGTAGAATAATATGTGATAAGCGAACCAAAATACAATAGGTTGATCAGACCATCATGCACCGGTTCTGATTTGACAATATGTTAGTGGGTGTACCCAATAAAATATGTCATGATCAAGCTTGATAATGAAATAAGCTTGCAAAACTGAAGCTACATTAGCAGCATGAGATAGTCAAAATATGAGCAAGGAAGGTACTGATGAAGGAATTTTAAATAGTCCAAGATCTTTTAAAATCAAGGCTCGTCCAAAGTTTGGCCCTATACAGTTGTCCTAGTGTTTCTTCATTTATGGCTTGGTAGACTAGATAAGGTAGGGTCCTCTAAATTTATAGTCTAAGTGAACTTACCAATGCGGTTCACAGGAAAAGAAGTTTGTTAGGTGGTGAGATATTCTACCCAACTTACAAGAGTTATATCATGGGACAATGGGTCAAGCAATCAAGATAGAGTACAAATTTAAGCATTTAAGGAATTTAGTAGAACACAATCACATATCGGTCGAAAGAATTGAGTCGAGGTTGAATCCCTATCCGTGGTCGAAAATATATTGGTATCATGGTAAGGATTACAGTTTGGCCATTTTGACCATAAGGTCATATCAAGAAATAGAGTACAAGGAGATGGGTTTTGGTGGGACATGATATGTCTACAGGAAGGTGGGCTTGTCTAGGTCTTATATATGAATTTGTTGGAAGGAAAAGTCTAGTGTTGTACTCCAACTATCCAGGTCACGGTAAGGGACGCCAAATGATCAAAAATAGTAAGTGGGAGTTCACGAAGTGATAATTAATACTCAAAAATAAAGAAGTTCAAGTTAAAGTATGAAATAAAATTAATTAAAGAATCCAGTAAAAATAATTTAGGAACACAATTTTGGAGAGAAGATAGTCTCCTAGATGAATACTGTCTAGGAGCGATCAATTCGTTATTCAATCTGCAAACGGTTAGTAGGTCACGAGAAAAGGTCGAGTAAGTCAAGATTGGGGTACCGTCGCATAGTTTGGTAGATGACCAACAACACTTGTGTACATACTACTATCATGGTCATGAGTGATATGGCAATTAGTGTGGAGTACATCTATCTTATTAGAGCTATCTTGATGGCCTTCTATTAAAATTTTAACTCAAGCTTCCTCCAAAAGTCTCTAAATAAAATTTTCAAAAATAATCACCCAAAATTTGTATTCACTGCAAGTCGTTCAATTTAATTATGACCAAAATTAAATCACTTTCATAAATCTCAAAGCAAACTTTATCACGTCACTACTAACCTTTTCCAAAATTTACGTTTAAATTCAACTATTTAACTCAAGAGTTCATAATTTACGAATCCATAAAAATTTCACAATCAATCAAAAATTTAACACTCTAAAATTTTCAAATAACTCATAATAAAAATCTGAGCATATTAAAAGCATCTAAAAATTTAAGCTCAATGCTCTCATCAATTTTAACTTCTATTCATGCTAAGTTATTCCAACAAAATCACAACTTTTAAATGGTAACTTCCTTTAATCAATCGAAATAACTTTCCATCACATCCTTCGAAATTCTTCCAAAATTTTAATATTAGCAATCCCTCATTAAACTAAATTTTCAAATAATCTTATCAGTCAAAATCTTTTTTTTTATACCAAAAATCTAAATCGATTTGTAAATCCTCAATCATAGGACACCATTTAAAATAAAAAATTTCTCAAAAATTGTTTTCATAACTTTCAAATATTTGAAACCAAAATTCACCGTCATTACTTTCACTTAAAATTCAAAATTTACTAAACACGAAATCGCAAGTTGTACAACGCAAATTTAAATAATTCCTATGGCCATTTTTAAAAGCTAAGATCATTTTCAAACCAAATTTATAATTGTTCAAAGGTGTATAACTATAATACAATAAATCATAAACATCAAAACTCGAAAATCAAATGAATTTTATATTTGTTCAAAGATGTATATCTATCACCCAAAACTCATAAATATCACAACTCGAAAAGCAAATCAATTTTATACTTGTGCAAGGATGTATAACTATAATCCAATAAATCATAAATATCAAATCTTGAAAATCAATCAATTTCTTAAACCAAGTATGAAATTCTATAAATCCTCTGGTGTTTACTATTTAGAAATCTCAAGGTTGAAACTTTCCGTGGTAATACCCTACTTTACCAATTACAAATCATTAAATCACACTAACAAGCCTTTTTAACTCAATTAGAGGCTTGAATGTATTCCAATTACCAATATAACCATTCTAGCCATGTGTTTGACCTACGAGCATATACTAGTGTAGTCACCTTCCTAGTTGACACTAAGCACGAAAATAAGAATCAACGGTAGAAAGGAATCAAGCAAGATGCAATTCAAGGAAGTCGAACGAGAGTTCAGAATTTGAAGCCAAGGGAAGTGGTCAAGCTGTATGGATGATATTCCTAAATTCTAATCCTATGTTGCAGGCTCACATCGGTAAAGTAACGTAACCGAAGTGACAAACTCGACCTGCATGGGCCACCACAAAAACATGTAACACCTCAGTCCCAAAATACGTAGGACTAGGTATATCGACATGCCAGCTGTATACATACGAAGTACACTCCAATATATGGAAATCTTGTATGTATACATAAGCTGTAAAATACAGTATAACCCTAATAACTAAATCTCATCCAATAGATAAATAAATGATATAAAAGCAACTTTGAATTTGTCATGTATACAATCGTTGGATCGAGACAAAGTCTACTATCAACTATCTCAAATAGAATGTACAAGAAGTGATCGATAAAATAACGAGACGAACCAAGCGCAATCGTCTTCGAAAGAATGGAGAAGATCACGGCCTTGGCTAGAACACCTTCAAAATCACAGAAGCACACACCTGGAGAGATAACCAGGTCCTCAGAGGGACGTAATAAAACACATAATATCATGCCATATAAACTGAATAAATATTGCTCAAGTAAATAAGTCAATTGAATTATAACATGGTCCAACACGCACCTATTGAACTAGCGTACCATCCCCCCAACCAAACAAGGACAGGAGATGGTAAACTAATTCACGGTGACGTATCTTTCCATGCTATGAATCCAATATGGTATTCGAACCTCAACAAGGTTCAATACCTTCTCATCAAAGTAGTAAGTCACACCTACAACCAAACAAGGACAAGATGAGACGAACTAATTTGCGATAAGTTATCGTTCCAAGCTACGGTCAGATACAAGTACCCAAACCAAAAGTACTCATACCGAACGGATAGGGTAGCCTAACCGTTCTTAGTGAATGCAGTTTTAAGAACAGTTCATGGTCACATGACTACCGGGTCAAGTCAAGAAAATACCAATACAGTACCTCAGTAGCGAGTCACAACACCATATACTATTCCTCAGTATCGAGCGAGTCTATAGCATATAGTCTACCTATCGTTCCTCAGTAGCGAGCGAGTCTACGATAGATAGGGTGGTAGTCAACTTCCAATCATGTTCTCCCCGCCCAATGCCAACTCATAACGGCTAAGTCTTCTAGCATGCAATTCTAATAGCAGTTATTTCCTAACGTACGACTTATACGTACTGGTGGCCAGCCAATCATGCATGTTCGCGTCCTATATGTGACTCACAACAACGTGGTATAAATGTGTCAAGGCCTATGTATGCAACACACAAGGTGGTCCCTTAAATCTAGGTTTAATGTGTAAGAAAAATAATACATAGCAGGAGAATATAAATGAACAGTAAGTTCTAACAGGTTATGCCATGTATCACAGTTTATTTTGCATATAGAAAATAATGAATAATGCATGAAATATGAGCTAAAATAATTAAACAGCAATGGCAAGGTGTCTTGCCTGAGGGTGGTACGAGATGTAGCAAAATCCAACAGTCAAAATCGTCAACACGAAAGTCAAAATCCACAAGGAGCTCCGGATGCTGAAACAAACATCATGAACGAGTTTGGAATAAAAGATAAGCCTAGGAATCGCCTGTCCAAAAGTTAAATTCTGGAACAGGGGCAAAATCGTAATTTTGGGTCAAAACGATGTCCGCCGTTGGACCTGCCTTTGCACCAAAATGTGCGCCAGAACCTACGGTCTCTAAAGTCATCAAACTATATGTCTATGAATTTGTTTTGATGAGACGAACCCAACGGTATGTCCAATTTTGGATTTCGGTGGGCTGTGCACAAAATCGCCCGTTGAGTGGGATTGTGGAACCGCCAAAATAGCGTCCCGATCAACTGTCTCAGAATCGGACCAAACTTGGCTCACAGGACCAGAAAAATATTTTGAGTCCAATGGCGCAAGTTTCATCGCGATATGATGAGTGTGCACAAAGTTGTGACTTAATTTGCAATGGATCGATACAGGGTATCTTGACGGATACGCACTGATTTCGTCGCGCACATGCAACAAAATCGGGTTCCGTCAGTTCCCACACATCGACAACATCCATACGCGCCTTTCGATGCATATAGTGCACGACCACGTTGCCCGGTTTGTCGGGGCGTACGCCGTATCGGATGTTTTTCCACTTTTTGAAAACATAATTTTATAATTTTTCGTAAAACTTTAACAACGTGTAACTTTTTACACACTAGATGAAAAGTGAATCCAGAGGGTGCGTTACAATCTTGGTTATGTTGTCTTTGACTGTGTTCAATTAGTTTCTATGAAAGTTTAATGGACAGCGAGAAAAGTGGCCGACAAGTTGGTGTTTTGAAACAGTTTTTAATATTCCAGAAAAGTAGTTTTTCTCCAACTTCGTCTCGATTTTTCGAGCAAGTTGGACGGCTATGTCAAAATCCACCTGGGGAATCTCGAAGAGGGTCATGTCTACTTTCCAAAAAATCTTACGGATCGAAAATCGATGCTACGAGTAAAAAGTTACGTCGTCGGGAAGTAGGGTACCTTGAGTGGGAAAACTGCTCTGTGGATGACGAGGGGCCGACTTCCGATGCTCTGTTCGTCGTGCACAGAACTCCGTCGCTGGTGAAACGAACTCGTAGACGAAGAGGGTATAACAAGTGGGACGAAAAACCTAATACTACCACTATTACTAATAACCCGTTTGGTCCTACCCACGGTTGCTCGCGGAATAAGCATGCTGTAGCAGCAGCGCTAAAAGGGAAGAGGGACCCGCCCACTTATGTGGGTGGGTGGTCTTTTATTTATTTTCTTTTTTTTTTTCAAAACTTTTTAAATCAAAAGCTTAAATCATTATATGTACATTTCTATACAAATATATATATCCATAAACACACCAAAAATCTATTAAAATCCAAATACCATGTAAAAGTCAACTATCCAATTATTTAATATATTTAAGCATATCTACACATATATATAAATTCAATCCTTAATAAATCAACTCAAAATAACAATAATATTTAAATAGGAAAACATGGTTATTAAATCTCCATAAAATAAATTAAATTATAATAAAATAATAATAATCATCCCAATGGGTGAACTTTACCGCTCACCCATGTATGGGTCCAGAAAATTGTACCATCTTATAAAATATTATTTTATTAATAAAACATAAATTTTGTACCAAAAGTCAATAAATATTCAACAAGTTCTAAAAATAATTTAAAAATATTTGTACATACACAAAATATTCCTATATGGCCACCTTAGTCATCCCACATGCTCACATGGGCTTAAAATTTTGTTCGGGCCCTGTTCGGGCTGAATTGGCCAAACCGGATTATCAAAAAATAAATAAAACCATAAATTGTATTAATTTATTTTTCAAGTTTAATAGTAAAAAATAATAAAAAATAGGGGTTTTACAAAGGTGGAACGGATCCATATCGATCCGGGTTGTTCTCTCAGTATCATCCCTCGGAGTCAACTCCAGACTCTAGCGACACTGATGCATCTATTGACGGCGTCCAATACTATAGTCAGTGGATTCAACGCCAATAAAAGCAACCCTTAGGGCAAGATCCCCTTGAAATATCATATAGGTGATCTCCAGACAGAGGTGACCTGCATGTCTTAGACGCTGACATATCCGACAACGTCTTATTGGGACGCCCCTGGATACATGAGTATATGATCGTGCCATCCACTCACCACCAGTGTATGAAGTATGTAGCTGGCAATGACATCGTTAGAACAGAGTTTGCTGACGTTGATCCTTTCAGAGGAATCGATGCCTACTACACCGACGCCGATATGTACAAGACAATCCACTTGGACGACGATGCTAATGATACTGTTGATGAAGCAAAAATTGAAGCAGAAGCCGAAGTAGTGACTGAAGAACCATTGAGAGTATGGCTTAAGGGGAAGGCCCCGGCTTCCCTGTTCGTCAAGCTTCCAGGTAGGGCCCATGAGCCCATCAGGGTCAGATTACCAAGAAGGTCTCCAGAAACTCATTCTGCTAGGATGTCAGCGCCTCTGGTAGATAAGATACGATGAAAGGCCCCCGCACCTCCTCCAGCAGCTATCTCAGTTTTGACAGATGAAGTGCTAGGAGATATATCTGCCCTTATTGAGGCACCCTCACTTCATGATGTAATCCTACAGAATAAAATCCTTTATTTTATTAATAAAAGGCTATCTTTGAGCTACTCTAATCTTTCATATTGGAATGCTATGTATGCTCTAGATAATGCCTTAAGAGCGTTACAAACACAAGTAACGACTATCATTACTATAAATCGGGTTATCCTATACCGAGGCGTATGTTATATGGTTCTACCTAGAAAAAAATATGAAAAACCTATTATCTTCGGCAAAGTGGAACGTCATCAGGACCTCCTTCTGGCTGAACCGGAGCCAAATAATGACAAGATGCAAATGTATCGTTATACCACTCAAGCAAAGTACCTCATCCAAAATATGGGTTATGACTTGAATATCGGTAAAGGTTTGAACTACGACAAAGTTCGATGCCTCCACATACGACTTCCTATTCCAAAGGGGAAGCCTCAAGACTACTACCATCGCAGTTGATGGGGGGGCTACGTAACACCTCTAATAACCCCAAAAAGTTTGGAGACTGAGGCTGTGGTGCATTCTCATTCATTTGAAGCTTCCACTTGGGATTCTGATACCAGCATCGGCCTAATCTTCAGGAAAGTGTTATTGGCCAATATGACATTCACACAACCTCTAGAAGAAGACGATGGTCAAACGTTGGAATTCTTTGAGGAAGAACCTTGGGCTCAACGCCTAGGATCTTAATGGAAATCTTGTTTCGAACAAAGGAAACCTCCTACCGAAGATGAAGTCAAACAAATCGACTTGGGGAATGAATCCTCGTCCAAACCCATCTTCACCAACAAAAACCTGTCAGGTAAAGATCGGGAATCCTTGGTACAACTTATCAAGGAATACATCGACTTCTTCGCCTGGAGTTTTGAAGACATGCTGGGGTTAGACCCATAAGTCGCATACACAGATTTAACATCATATCCAACGCTAAGCCAGTTAAGCAGCAACAACGACGCTTCCGTCCTAATATCATGGATGCCATTGAGAAGGAAGTGGACAAACTCATAACAAGTGGGTTCATCCGCGAGGAGCAAAATCCAGATTGGGTGGCCAACATCGTTCCTATTATAAAAAGGAATGAAAAAATTCAGGTCTGTATAGACTTCCGGGATCAAAACTCGACTTGTCCGAAAGATGAATTTTTCTCTCGATTACTGATGTGATGATCAACAATACATGTCGTTCCGAACCCTAAAAGGGATCTACTATTATACAGTAATGCCCTTCGTATTAAAGAATACAGGTAAAATATACCAGCAAGCTATGAGCACCATCTTCTACAAACATCTTCGTAAAACAATCGAATGTTACGTTGATGACATCGCTGTTAAAAGTCACTTTCGAGGTGATCACCTGCAGGATCAAAGGACAGTCTTTGATCTTATGCAAGCACATCAACTCAAGATGAACCCAGCAAAATCCTTCTTGGGGTCTCTAGCGGCAAGTTCTTGGGCTTCATCATTACTAAAAAGGGTATCCATATTAATCCGAAAAAGACCAAGACTATCCTTGATATGCGTCCTCTAAAGAATCTAAGAGAACTTCGAGTCTGACAAGGACGTCTCGTATATATCAAAAGATTTATAGCAAATCTTTCTGGACGATGCCAACCCTTCACCAAACTTATGAAGAAGGGTGTTTCGTATGTCTGGACCGAGGAATGTCATAAGGCGTTCGACGATACTAAGGCTTATCTCACGAACCCTCTGGTCCTGGTAGCCCCAGTTGTGGGTAAACCATTCCTACTCTACGTCTGCGCAATGGACCATTCTCTCGACGCCCTGCTAGCTCAGAATAGTAACGCAGGTCATGAAGAATTACCTAAGCAGGACAATGATTAGGGCCGAACATCGATACAATCCCGTCGAGAAGGAGTGCCTAGTTTCATCTCCCGAGTCAATCTACTCAGAGTCCTTATGATGAAGCCGGAAGCACTAAAATCTCGATTAGCTACATAGGTAATACTGTTGTCACCATACGATATGGTACTTATTTCACAAAAAGCTGTCAAGGGCCAAGCAATGGTCGACTTTCAACCATCACACCTGATACCGAAAACATCAAAACTCTATGAGGACATTCCGGACAAGGTGTTAGAATCTAATATCATCGAAGAGAACTTCGTCTGGAGGATGTTCTTCGACGACACTTCAAGAACAGGCCCTAAGAGTCGGATCTTCGCAGGAGTGGGGGTAGTCTTAGTTTTTCCAGACAACCTGGCCATTCAGCGTGCTTATTCCCTCACAGAGCCGTATTTTAATAATGTGGTTGAGTACAATGTTCTCATTATTGGGCTTCAATTAGCAAGACAACTGGGGGTTGAATACCTTGAGTCCTATGACAATTCGAAACTCATCGCCAACTAGGTTCGAGGGTAGAACAAGGTGTAATACCTGTTGTTCGTATTACGTATTTGGAATACGTATACGTATTTTATCTTATATTTGTATATCTCCTTGGTTTGGCTTGGCTTGGTTATTTCTTGGCCCGGGGTTGGCTTGGTTCAGTTTGGGATTGCTGTTGGTTCATGATGAACCCATGGATGAACCTCCTACCTACCACCACCATTCATATTTATTACCCTTCTCCTTTCTCTCTCTTCATTTATCATCTTCTCCACCATTACTTCCTTACCTACCAGAGAGAGGGAGAGAGAGGTCTAGGCAAGTGCAACTTGCTTCATGGAGGAACTCTAATTTTATTGCTTCATTCTCTTCCTTACAGTATTTTAACTTACTTTAGAACTTGGCATTTTCACTTTCCAAGGCTAGATTCTTCTAGATCTAAGTTTACTTTATTTTTGGATTTCTTGGGTTTTGATCTACTTAATCCTGTTATTTCTAAGTTTTGAGGGTTCTATGTTGTAGAGAATCTCGTTCTACCCCATTTTGACCTATGGAAGTTCGGATTTGGGCTCCGGATGATAGAGTTATGCAGCTTGGAAGCCATGGCTTATGGTGTACTTCTTCTCGGAAATTTGGAAAAGAAGCACAGTCCCGAGCCGCATGGTGTACTTGACCGCATGAACATTCATGCGGCAAGGCAGTTCCAACCGCATGCACTATTGCCTTGACTTGACCGCATGACAAGTTCATACGGCAAGTATTCCCGGCCGCATGGGACCCAGTCAGTTCAGCCGCATAGGGCTGAGGACCTTATCCTGCCGCATCAGCTTATCTTGGCCGCATGAGTTGGACCCAGCCGCATGTGCACAGCCTTGACGAGCCGTATGAACCAGACTCACTCGCTGGCCGCATGAGTCCTATATCCGCCTGCCGCATGAGATCCTGAACCTTATATCCGTATGAATCTCTCTCCAGCCGCATGAACCCGACTCCTTTCCCAGCCGCATGAGAACCTTCCTCTGCTGGCCGCATAGGCCCACTTCTTTCGAGCCGCATAAGGCTCATGCCCCATCAGCCGCATGCGCCCTTGAGTGAACCTAGCCGCATGCGCCCCCTTGCTTATGCAGCCGCATGTGCGCCCACCTTATTAAGCCGCATGAACTCGGCCGCCAGCCGCATGGACCTACATCTTAATCTAGTCGCATATGCTCCTGCCCCATCAGCCGCATGCGCCTGATGCGCCTGACCCTATTAGCCGCATGGGGTGTTCTCTCCGCATGAGATCAATCCTGGCCGCATATGCTTTAGCCGCATGGCTCTCCTATAGCCCTGTGTATTGATATTTTATTATATATTTTATGCCCATTTTATATCCTTACGCCTTTTGTCATGAACTTGATAATCACGAATTTACTTAATATGTTTGGACATGATAATTGAGCCTGACACGATAGTGACCCGTAGTGGTACATTCTTGACAAGTAACATGACATGACCTGATAGTGGCCCGTCGTGGCGCACTCTTGACCAGTACACTTGACATAAAACCTGGCATGATATATCTTGATAAGATGTTGCGACGGCTACCTGACATGACATGACCTGTATAATTAATCCTGGACACCGTGGGCGATTGTGCTTGTACAAATAATCCAGTCCTGTCTTGCATCATGTCTAGGAGGGGACTCCTGAGTACCACGGTCAGGAGTACCTATTGAAATGGACTAAGGCTAAATAACTAGATTAATACATTAGTCATAAAGAGATCTCCCAGCTATAGGCAATCCCGTTACCTGGGCACGCCTTGGATCTGTAGCCTGCCGTCGAGTAGGGCACATTTCCAGCACACTGTCATGTGTTGCACCCTTCAAGCTATCTAAGGGTACATTCGTTTCCTAGACGATGTACCCACCTGAATTCAACTCTAATCTTTCAACCAGGGTAACCTGGATGGTCTGCAGGGCTTGTGGCTGTGGAGTAATCTCACTGCATCTTGCTAGTAATTAGACCTGTGATAACCCTAGTTAGTTAAAGTATCAAGCCGTAATTCTTGCTTGGCCGTGAAATGATTGAATGGAGTCTGACCTGTCTAGTCTTGTCCTGATTCTATTCCAGATTACTACACGACCAGAATGCCTGTATTTATTTTACTAATAAATGGTGAGAATTCCAAGTTCTGTTCATATGAAGGGTTATAACCCCGGTCCTTGTTTGGTTTGCGGGTTGTAACCTGGTTATCGGAATAGTTCCATGGTTATCTCGTCGTATATCATCCTGATGTATTTTCTTATTTCCAGTTCTTAACTTTATTTATACTCTTGTGTTGATTGCTGGTTTAGTGAAGCTTCCTTTGTGGCACTTGCTCTTTCTGGGATCTGACCCAGCTGGTTTTGTATGGCCAGATTTCGGAGCAGCTCCAGAGGATCTACCAACCTTCCAGCCAGATGGTGGCCACTAGACGAAACCCTAGCAACGAGTGGGTTTATTTTTGATCTCCCACTTATTGTAAAAATATTCTTTTGAGACGTTTAGCCGACGAGCACCTGTTAGCTCGGTTGCACTTTACTTATTGTCTGCCTACGGGCTGTAACATGATTGACAGATCCTAGGGTTGATCATGTATGACTAAACTCTTGCTAGTCCTAACATTTTGTAACGACTAGCTTCATGATCAGCTGAATATGTAATATTTGGGACGCCTTATTATTATATATTTAATGATCATACATCTTGTAACCTTCATTTACTTGCTTGTGATTGAGATACTAGGCTTGTTCATGACCTTAAGAGACTGTTGGCTTGTAGTTAAACTCTCATGTATCTAGACAGCCGTGACCGTATAGCGAGATGGAATCCATTTCATATATGTAGCTGGCTATGTCTGCCCCCGCTCTCCAGTATTCTGGTTCTGGGGCGTGACATGGTTTAAGTGGTGGCCCATGCAGGTCTTGTAAATCAAGATTTGTGAGGGTTTACCGAATAGATATCTCAATCAGTATTCGTCCTTGATCTCTGCTCGTATCTTCTGAATCCCTGGATTCTTGTCCTGATCATATGCTTGTATCGTTGATCTGTCCTGGTCCTTCCTTATTGTTTCCTATGTCGTCTTCTTCAGCGGCATTGTTCGTGGACCTACCGACCAGCAATGCGGAGCACCTTCCGCGGACCAGCAGCAACCTGGAGATCAAGCCCAGCATTCCGGAGTAGCCTCCAGAGTCGTGTCTTCTGGCGGAGAGCCACCAGTCCAGCCAGTTCAACCTGTAGAACATGATGACGGCACTTTGGTAGGACTCGTCAGGACCTTGATAGTTTCCCAAGACCGGCGTGGAGATGCCTTGCACCAGGCAGTGACGGATGCTTTGACCCGGGGTGGTCATCAGGGTAACAGTGCGGCCAACAGCTTCAAGCGCTTGAACCCTCCATTTTTCGACGGTAGTAAAGATGCTATCGCAGCAGATGCATGGCTTCAGGACACAGAGGTGATTCTAGAAGCAGCCAGGACCCCAGAGAACGAGAAGGTGGCCGTTGTGTGCCAGTAGTTGTTAGATCTTGCCCGCAGCTGGTGGGCAGCGCAAGCCGTTGGATTAGCAGCACCTATTGCTTGGGCAGTATTCAGGGAGAGATTCCAAACCAAGTATTTCGATGCTGTAGCTCGATACGATCTACAGACGAGGTTCACTAATCTGAAGCAGATGGGCAGGACGGTCGACGGATATGCGGCCGAGTTTTCGAGACTCAGTCGGTTTGCTCCCACCTTGGTGGCAACCGAGTATGATAGAGCCCAGCAATTTCAGCAAGGACTTCACCTGGAGATTTTGTTGACAGTTGAGCAGTTTGAGCATCAGACTTTTGATGCAGTCTTGAGAGCAGCTAGGAGGCATGAGTATACCTCCCAGAGGATTGTGGATAGGGCCGGAGGTCGGAAGAGATCCCACGGCCAGATGAATCAGTCTTCAGCACCAGCCCCGGCAGCCAGGGCCTTGACTATTGGAGCTCCGAGGCGAGCGGCCTCAGTAACGTCGGTCCAGCATTCCACCCCGACGTACCCTCAGCAGCAGCAGCAGAAGCAGAAGCAGTCTTCCGCAGTAGGATGTTCTCATTGTGGGAAGCCAGGCCATGTGGTGGCAGAATGTCGCAGGACGCAAGGATTGTGCCTGGCTTGTGGAGCACCAGACCATAGGGTTGGGTCCTACCCGAATAGGGGTGGTTCATCATCGTCCAACCTTTCTAGCTCTTCGGTGAGAGGACCAGCTCCGATCCAGCAGCAGCAGTATCCATTGCCGAGGCCCTTCCCGCCTCAGTCCCAGATGTTCCAGCAGCAGAACCCCCAGCAGCATGTTCAAGCCCAGAGTCAGAATAGGCAGCGAGGATTTCAGCAGCGGGGACCAGCACCCCGAGGGCATGGTCATGCTATGGTGATGACCGCAGAGGAAGGATTGGCACCAGGAGAGGTAGTGGCATGTACTATTCTCGTCAACTCCTTTCCAGCTTCAGCTTTATTTGATTCTGGTGTATCGCATTCTTTTATGTCTGCACGATTTGCGACACGGATAGGATTAGAGCCCGAGTCATTATCAGTAAGGCTCAATATATTTACTGGTAACGGACTTGTGGGAGTCGATAGAGTATTTTCCTCATGTCGGATCGTAGTTAGTGGCAGAGAATTTCTCGCTAGATTGATAGAGTTCCCGATGGCCGATTATGATGTGGTCTTAGGGATGGATTGGTTGAGGAACCAGTATGCTAGAATAGACTGCCACATTGGTAGGGTTGTTTTTAGCATTCCAGGAGAGCCAGAGTTTTCATTTTCCCGAGGCGCAGTTGAACCTTCTCTACCAGTGTTGCGGATGGCAGCAGCGGCAGTTCAGTTGCCCAGGATAGTGGATGAGTTCCCAGATATTTTCCCTGAAGAGCTTCCAGGTATGCCTCCGGAACGGGAGATCGAGTTCACCATAGACTTGATTCCCGGAATAGCCCCAGTGTTAGAGAGAGTCTACAGGATGGCACCGTCAGAATTGGAAATCTTGTACAAGATGATTGAAGAACTTCGAGCCAAGGGATTCATTCGTGCTAGTGGATCGCCTTGGGTAGCCCCGATGCTTCTTGTAAAAAAGAAGGATGGTACATCCAGGTTATGTGTTGATTATCATACCTTGAATTCAGTGACAATCAAGAACAGATATCCTCTTCCGAAGATAGATGACTTGTTTGATCAACTCAAAGGGGCATCAGTATTTTCGAAGATCGACTTGCGCTCAGGATATCATCAGATCAGAGTCAGAGAGCAGGACATCCCAAAGACAGCTTTTAGATCGAGATATGGGCATTGGGAGTTCCTAGTGATGCCCTTTGGAGCGACCAATGCGCCGGCAGTATTCATGGATCTCATGAATCGCATCTTCATACCCTATTTGGATCAGTTCGTGATTGTGTTTTTGGATAACATCCTGGTTTATAGCAGGAGTGAAGCGGAGCATGAGCAGCATCTCCGTGTGGTTCTTTAGATTCTCAGGGAGCACCAGTTATATGCCAAGTTCAGTAAATACGAGTTCTGGCTCGATCGTATTTCATACTTGGGTCATATCATCACCAGAGGAGGAGTAGAAGTGGATCCCCAGAAGATCGTGGCTATTGAGTCATGGCCAGTGCCCAGCATAGTCGTAGAAGCCAGTAGTTTCCTTGGATTGGCCGGTTACTACCGGCGGTTTGTTTCAGATTTTGCTCGGATTTCAGCGTCATTGACCCAGTTGACCCGTAAGGAGGTGCTGTTTGCTTGGACAGCAGAGTGCCAGGATTCTTTTGAGAGGTTAAAGCGAGGCTTGATGACGGCTCCCATTCTCGCGCTTCCAGATGGAACCGAAGGATTCTCAGTGTATTGTGATGCTTCAGGCAGAGGCTTAGGGTGTGTTCTGATGCAGCATGGGAAGGTAATAGATTATGCTTCACGACAACTTCGTGATCATGAGAGAAATTATCCAACCCATGACTTGGAGCTGGCGGCAGTAGTGTTTGCACTTAAGTTGTGGAGGTACTACTTATATGGAGATAGGATGGAGATTTTCACCGACCACAAGAGCCTGAAGTATGTTTTCACCCAGAAGGATCTTAACATGCGTCAGAGGAGGTGGCTGGAGCTTCTTGTGGATTATGACGTCAACTCGCAGTATCATCCTGGGAAGGCCAACGTCGTTGCAGATGCATTGAGCAGGAGAGCCGGAGTTTATTTCCTAACAGCGCAACCGGAGCTGTTAGCAGATCTTTAGAAGATGGGTATAGAAGCTGTTCTCCCTTCCAGTATGGCATTGATGACCAGCATGCAAGTTCAGTCCACTATAGTCGAGAGGATCCGGATGGCGCAGTCAGCAGATTCCAGGCTTCAGCGACTCAGAGCAGAGTGTGAGGCAGGCCGAAGACCGGAGTTACGCATTCATGAAGACGGTACACTTAGGCATGGTAATCGTCTTTGTGTATCCAGTGGAGATATCAGATAGGGGATCATGACGGAAGCTCACAGTTCTCAGTATTCTATTCATCCTGGTGGTACGAAGATGTACCGTGACATTCGTCAGTACTTTTGGTGGAATGGCATGAAGCGGGAGATAGCTCGGTTTGTCTCTCGGTGTTTGGTTTGCCGACAAGTTAAAGCTGAACATCAGAGACCAGCTGGACTTCTTCAGCCCTTGCCGATTCCAGAATGGAAGTGGGAGCATGTGACCATGGATTTCGTGACTGGATTACCTAGATCCCCAGCTGGCAGAGATGCTATCTGGGTTATAGTTGATCGGCTCACGAAGGTAGCTCACTTCCTCCCGTTCAGAGTTGGTCAGTCGACAGCTCAGTTAGCAGAGATGTACCTCAGGCAGATTGTCAGGTTGCACGGAGTGCCAGTCAGTATCACCTCAGACCGGGATTCAAGATTTACGTCGCACTTTTGGCGTAGCTTACAAAAGAGTTTGGGAACTCATCTCCAGTTCAGTTCAGCATATCACCCGCAGACAGATGGCCAGTCGGAGCGCACGATCCAGACTCTTGAAGACATGTTG
Source organism: Iris pallida (assembly GCA_029216955.1). Lineage (NCBI taxonomy): Eukaryota > Viridiplantae > Streptophyta > Magnoliopsida > Asparagales > Iridaceae > Iris > Iris pallida. Next base: position 39,217,847 of record JANAVB010003400.1, on the reverse strand, counting down.
CGGTCTTGCATACTTGACTTTGGTGGTTCATGGGAAGGTCACTTGCACCTGGTGGAATTCTCGTACAACAACAGTTTCCAGGCCAATATCCAGATGGCACCGTTCGAGGCACTGTATGGCAGGAAGTACAGATTCCCGTTAGCCTGGGATGATGTTGGAGAGAGGCAGATGCTCGGCCCAAAAATGATTGCCCAGACAGTTGAAGTGGTTCGAAGAGTCAGAGATCATCTTCGAGTTGCCCAAGATCGCCAGCGCCATTGGGTCGATTCTCATCGGCGCCCTCTCGAGTTTTCTGTCGGTGACCATGTATTCCTGAGGATTTCGCCTAACCGTGGCGTCATTCATTTCGACGTGCGGGGAAAGCTTAGTCCTAGATATATAGGGCCATTTGACATTCTGGAGCGAATAGGAGATGTATCCTATCGTCTCGCTCTTCCGCCGTCGCTAAGCGAGGTACATGACGTGTTCCATATATCCCAATTACGACGGTATATCCCAGACCTGAGCCACATCCTGGATCATTCAGAATTGGTTGTTGGTACCAACCTTTCGTTTGAGGAGCAGCCCGTGTGTATATTGGACCGGAGAGAGAAGATCCTCAAGAATAAGACTATCAAGTTAGTCCGAGTTGCTTGGGGTCATCACTCTTTGGGAGAGTCAATGTGGGAGCGTGAGGATGATATCCAATCGCGATATCCCGACCTGTTTGACTCGTGAGGTATAATGTCTTTCTTATGCCTCGTGCCTTCGATTCTTGCTTGCATGATTGATTGATTGCCTAGTATAGCTCGCTTGTTATTATTGTAGCTTGTCATTGCCCTCTAGCCTCTTGATTAAATTCCGAGGACGGAATTCTTTTAAGGTGGATAGAGTTGTAATGCCTGTTGTTCATATTACGTATTTGGAATACGTATACGTATTTTATCTTGTATTTGCATATCTCCTTGGTTTGGCTTGGCTTGGTTATTTCTTGGCCCGGGGTTGGCTTGGTTCGGTTTGGGATTGCTGTTGGTTCATGATGAACCCATGGATGAACCCCCTACCTACCACCACCATTCATATTTATTACCCTTCTCCTTTCTCTCTCTTCATTTATCATCTTCTCCACCATTACTTCCTTACCTACCAGAGAGAGGAAGAGAGAGGTCTAGGCAAGTACAACTTACTTCATGTAGGAACTCTAATTTTATTACTTCATTCTCTTCCTTACAGCATTTTAACTTACTTTAGAACTTGGCATTTTCACTTTCCATAGCTAGATTCTTCTAGATCTAAGTTTACTTTATTTTCGGATTTCTTGGGTTTTGATCTACTTAATCCTGTTATTTCTGAGTTTTGAGGGTTCTATGTTGTAGAGAATCTCGTTCTACCCCATTTTGACCTATGGAAGTTCGGATTTGGGCTCCGGATGATAGAGTTATGCAGCTTGGAAGCCATGGCTTATGGTGTACTTCTTCTCGGAAATTTGGAGAAGAAGCACAGTCCCGAGCCGCATGGTGTACTTGACCGCATGAACATTCATGCGGCAAGTTAGTTCCAACCGCATGCACTATTGCCTTGACTTGACCGCATGACAAGTTCATACGACAAGTATTTCCGGCCGCATGGGACCCAGTCAGTTCAGCCGCATAGGGCTGAGGACCTTATCCTGCCACATCAGCTTATCTTGGCCGCATGAGTTGGACCCAGCCGCATGTGCACAGCCTTGACGAGCCGTATGAACCAGACTCACTCGCTGGCCGCATGAGTCCTATATCCGCCAGCCGCATGAGATCCTGAACCTTATAGCAGCATGAATCTCTCCCCAGCCGCATGAACCCGACTCCTTCCCCAGCCGCATGAGAACCTTCCTCTGCTGGCCGCATAGGCCCACTTCTTCTGAGCCGCATAAGGCTCCTGCCCCATCAGCCGCATGCGCCCTTGAGTGAACCTAGCCGCATGCGCCCCCTTGCTTATGTAGCCGCATGTGCGCCCACTTTATTGAGCCGCATGAACCCGGCCGTCAGCCGCATGGACCTACATCTCAACCCAGCCGCAATGCTCCTGCCCCATCAGCCATATGCGCCTGATGCGCCTGACCCTATTAGCCGCATGTGCTGTTCTCTCCGTATGAGATCAATCCTGGCCGCATATGCTTTAGCCGCATGGCTCTCCTATAGCCCTGTGTATTGATATTTTATTAGATATTTTATGTCCATTTTATATCCTTACGCCTTTTGTCATGAACTTGATAATCACGAATTTACTTAATATGTTTGGACATGATAATTGAGCCTGACACGATAGTGACCCGTAGTGGTGCACTCTTGACAAGTAACATGACATGACCTGATAGTGGCCCGTCGTGGCGCACTCTTGACCAGTACACTTGACATAAAACCTGGCATGATATATCTTGATAAGCTGTTGCGACGGCTACCTGACATGACATGACCTGTATAATTAATCCTGGACACCGTGGGCGATTGTGCTTGTACAAATAATCCAGTCCTGTCTTGTATCATGTCTAGGAGGGGACTCCTGAGTACCACGGTCAGGAGTACCTATTGAAATGGACTAAGGCTAAATAACTAGATTAATATATTAGTCATAAAGAGATCTTCCAGCTACAGGCAATCCCGTTACCTGGGCACGCCTTGGGATCTGTAGCCTGCCGTCGAGTAGGGCACATTTCCAGCACACTGTCATGTGTTGCACCCTTCAAGCTATCTAAGGGTACATTCGTTTCCTGGACGATGTACCCACCTGAATTCAACTCTAATCTTTCAACCCGGGTAACCTGGATGGTCTGCAGGGCTTGTGGCTGTGGAGTAATCTCACTGTATCTTGCTAGTAATTAGGCCTGTGATAACCCTAGTTAGTTAAAGTATCAAGCCGTAATTCTTGCTTGGCCGTGAAATGATTGAATGGAGTCTGACCTGTCTAGTCTTGTCCTGATTCTATTCCAGATTACTGCACGACCAGAATACCTGTATTTATTTTACTGATAAATGGTGAGAATTCCAAGTTCTGTTCAGATGAAGGGTTATAACCCCGGTCCTTGTTTGGTTTACGGGTTGTAACCTGGTTATCGGAATAGTTCCATGGTTATCTCGTCGTATATCATCCTGATGTATTTTCTTATTTTCAGTTCTTAACTTTATTTATACTCTTGGGCTGATTGCTGGTTTTTGTTCCTAAGTGAAGCTTCCTTTGTGGTACTTGCTCTTTCTGGGATCTGACCCAGCTGGTTTTGTATGGCCAGATTTCGGAGCAGCTCCAGAGGATCTACCAACCTTCCAGCCAGATGGTGGCCACTAGACGGAACCCTGGCAACGAGTGGGTTTATTTTTGATCTCCCACTTATTGCAAAAATATTTTTTTGAGGCGTTTAGCCGACGAGCACCTGTTAGCTCGGTTGCACTTTACTTATTGTCTGCCTACGGGCTGTAACATGATTGACAGATCCTAGGGTTGATCATGTATGACTAAACTCTTGCTAGTCCTAACATTTTGTAACGACTAGCTTCATGATCAGCTGAATATGTAATATTTGGGACGCTTTATTATTGTATATTTAATGATCATACATCTTGTAACCTTCATTTACTTGCTTGTGATTGAGACACTAGGCTTGTTCATGACCTTAAGAGACTGTTGGCTTGTAATTAAACCCTCATGTATCTAGACAGCCGTGACCGTATAGCGAGATGGAATCCATTTCATATATGTAGCTGGCTATGTCTGCCCCCGCTCTCCAGTATTCTGGTTCTGGGGCGTGACACAAGGTCCGACATAAAGACCTACTTCCCTACCATAAGGCAGCCATGGACCTCATCTCCACGTTTGTCAAGTTATTCATAGAATATGTACCTTGGATACAAAATTTAGAGGCCGATACTCTGGCAGGCCTCGCTGCCTCTTTGGCAGCTCCTATCGGGACCCAACACTTCGTCACAGTGATCGGTCAAGAACTTGTGTGCCCCAAAAATAACTTATGCATGTGCCTAAACCACACCCTGTAGACGAACACCAATATCAATGTCAGGGACTGGCAATTTTTGTTTATAGACTACGCAGTCTATGAAATCCTTCCAAACGACCCAAAGGAGACGATGGCCATTAAAAGACGATGTGTTCGATTTTACTATGATACAACTACCAAGATGCTATATTGTCGTTCATATGATGGGCTTCTCCTCTGATGTCTATCAAATGAAGAGGTGATCGAAGCTCTCCGTGAAGCCCATGTTGGTATCTGTGGAGCTCATCAACCCGGTCCTAAGTTACAGAACCGACTTTGACGCATGGGTTTTTACTATCCTACCATGATGGTAGACACTGTTGAATATGCCAAGAAATGCCGATCGTGCCAGTTGTATGCTGACTTTATTCATCGCCCTTCAGAGTTTCTATATCCCACGGCCGCCTCTTGGCTATTTGAAGCCTGGGGTATGGACATAGTGGGGCCAATCACTCCTCCATCCTTTATAGGACATCGTTTCATCCTAGCGATCACCGACTACTTCTCTAAGTGGGAAAAAGTAGTACCTCTGTCAGACATAAAAAGCTCAAACGTGATTAGCTTCATCAAGCATCACATTATCTACTGTTTTAAGGTACTCCAGAGAATAATCCACGACAATGGTCCGTAATTCATAATTCACACATTCAGCAGATTCTGTGATAAGAATTGTAACGCCCCAGTCCCAAATACTTGAGACTAGATACGTATCATGCTAGCTGTATACATACGAATAAATATACGACTCGTATATATACATAAGCTGTAAATGTAGTAATCCAAGACAACTAAATCTCATCCACAAAGATAAATAATGATATAAAGCAACTTTGAGTTTGTCAAGTACACAATAGTTGGGCGGAGACAAAGTCCACTACCAACCAAATTAATTATGGAAAAATATACAAGGAAATAATTTAGCAAGCGAGAGCAATGGCGAGACCAAGAGCAATCATCACGAAGGAAGGAATGGCCTTAGCTAGAGCACCTGCAAGAATTCACGAAGACACACACCTGGGGAAAAACCAGGTCCTCAGAGGGACGTAACAAGACACATAATATCATGCCAATAAACTGAATAATAAAGCTCAACAGAAAAGTATGCATGGGTAAAGGTTCCTAACCATTCTACGTGGATCTCAATTTAGAGGACAACGTTCTACGCAGGGGCTGTCTCAAGCATGTAATAAAGAGTGGCCAACAAGTAGCGCTCATCCGAGACACTATCGGCCGGGTAACACGTAGTGCTCATCCGAGACACTATCTCCCAAATGTGTAAAATAAAAGTAGCCCCTACGCTAGTAGCTGCCCCCCCCAATGATACTATACGTGTGTCGTAACCATGACACACAAACACGTGTCGTTTCCACCACACTGTTTTAATATAGATAACTGTCAAGTCTTCTAATCATGCATCTATTGACAGTTATTCCTACGCATGCGCATGGGGGATCAACCCACACGCAGTCCAATATCTTATTTCAATTGTACAAATACAACTCTCCTCCCCAGCGCCGCGCTGACCTCCGCCCGCCGGTGAGGCCCTCCGCCTACGTGCTGAGCGCCGACTCGGAAAGAGTTGTATTTGTACAATTGGAATAAGATATTGGACACCGACACGATGTACCTAAGTTGGTTGTGAAATTTGGATTGTGGAAAAATTCTGAAATTTATGGAGGAGTACCTGCCTATTTATAGGACGTGGGATTTATTGACTCTATTTGATTAAATATGGTAAATTAAGTTGCAAAGGATTTATTGACTCTATTTAAAAATAGTTTAAATGAAGAGTAATATTTTTTTAGATTTGATTGTATTGGATTGAGTTATTTTAAATCGGTTTAAATAAAAAGGGTGATTTATCTAATTGGAATTTAAACAATTCCAATCCCTATCTAACTGGGAATTCCCACATCCTATAAATAGGCAGGTACTCCTCCAATTTCTCCACAATAACCCAATGTGCACCGTGTCTGTGCCTTCCATCCACTATACTTTTCCCCCTTTACAAATACAATAATCTCCGTGTCCGACAGCTTCGGACACCGACTCGTCCCGTGTCTCGCAGGACACGTTTACCGACTCCCCATGCCGACGAACCTCCAGCACCACAAAAATCGTGTCCCCGTGTCTGTGTCCCCGCTCATCATCGCCACCACCATTTCCCCGACGCAACCACCAGACCACCATCTACATCACCCTCGCCACAACAACAGCAACAACAACAACTCCGCCATCATCCCGACACCACCTCCACAGTCAAACATCACCTGCCGCCCCACCGGCATAACCACCACCATTGCCGGGCAGCCTCCGTCCGCCGCCACCACGGCAGCCAACACCGCCATCATCGTCCCTACCACCAACGACGGAAAGGGGAAATGAGGGAGGGGAGAGCCTTACCTCCTTCGCGCCGGCCGCGCCCCCGTGCGTGGACCACCAGCCGCATCTCCGCCGACCCTGGGCCTCCGCGCCACCACGGCCCCGGCAAAACCCTCATCCACTTCCTTCTCCGCGCCTCTCTCGCAGGACCGCCTCTTCCCCTCGTCCACCGCCAGTCCCGACCCTCTCCGCACTCTAGAGAACGGCCACTCCGGCGAGACCCCCTCTCGCGCGGCCGCCCTCGGCAGTGTCGTCCAGACCCCGGCGAGCGTGCAGCCTCGGGAGCAGCCGTGCCGTCCACCGGAGACCTGCCCCCTCGCACGCGCTCGCCAGTGGTGCTCCTCCTCCGCCCCAAATCGGTGGTGCAAGCCTATCCACGCACCTCGACGGGAGCCCGCGGTGGACTCTCCGCCGCAAGGCCGTCGCCTTCCACCGCCGAGAACCCCGCGAGCCACCGCCCCGCTTCTCCTCCGCGGCGGATCGGCAGCCGCGCCACTGGGAGACCTTCGCGCCGCCCCTCTCCGACTTCATCAGCCGCGGCTGCGTCACCGCCGCCGCCTCACGATCGCCGAACCGAGTTCCCTGGGTAAACCCGCTGACTTCTTCTCTCTCTCTCTCTCTCTCACTCGGAATCAATTGGGGGGGAGCATTGTTCTGTGGGTTATGATCCCACTGATACTTGTTACTATTATTAAGTTGTTTTGTTTTTACTGTTAACAGATGGTTATTACTTATTATTAATTATTACTATTAGTTTTTAACTATTATTAGTATTATTATTATTATTAGTATCAAATATTAATGGTTTTTTTATTATCTATTATAATTAATTATTTATTATATTATTAAGGAGGATGGTGTTGTTCTTGGTTTAAATTTTTATTATTAATTATTATTAGTGTTATTATTTATAATATTAGCTTGTTAAATATTATTATCTATTATTTTAATTGAATTAAGCAAATACTTTAGCAAAATTTTAAGTTAATTTTAAACACTAAAATATTTTTCGATTTATACATTTGACCAGTTATGCTCTTGGTCTAAAATGATTTAGAAGTATTACTAATATAAATATTTTAAATTGTGAAAAATAGTTTCCTCCTTAAATCAAATTTTATAACTTATAATATTTTGATTAATAAGATGAAATTCCAAAATTATTATATATAAATATTTCAAGTATTTTCGTAAATAAATTTTACAAGCAAACATGTTTTTTTTAATATAAATTTTTTTTAAAGAAATTGTATATTTATCTATTCCTTAAATTCTTCCAACTATCCTCATTTTCTCATGACTAATGACCCGTTCATATTTTCTCGTGACTCTTGGACCATTACACATCGAACATGGCTACTGGACAAATATAACTTGTCGGATATTCGCACCACACCAGGCGACATAACAGGCAAGATACCTTGCCATTATACTGTTTATATTCAGTCTGCATTTATTCATATATCACTGTTCATTTTGTTCTTGATTTACTACATGCTCAGTGATTATTAGTTTACTTTGTTATTATCCTTTGGTTGCACATGAACCTAGAGTTAAGAGACTACCGTCTGTAGTGTATATCATATACCTTGACACAGTTGTACCACGAGGATGTGTGAGATGAGTATCATGTAGAGGTTCTTGCGTGTGGGTTGATCCCCCATGCGCATGCGTTAGGGATAACTGCTATTAGAGGCGTGTTAGAGACTTGGCAGTTAGTAGAGGTACATGGTCGTGGATGCGACTTAACAGGTACATTGGGTGGGGAGAACATTACCTGACGTATGGGCTTCTATGCACTTCCCTTATTACATGTGTGCTCCGCCGGAGACGCAGGCTCCAGGTGCCCTCTGACGTTATCCAGAGCGTTATGGACGTAGCCCCTTGCATGGTGCCCTCTGACGCTTCCCGGGCGTTATGGACGTAGGCCCCTGGTGCCCTATATGGGAACTATGCCGATCCTATTTACAGCCAGGGCTCATGCGTCGAAGGATTGTTTCTCAAACTGCATATTCACTTTAGTTGGTTAGTTTACCTTAATTCAGTCATATCACTTTCTTTGATTGTGGCATATTTTATATTCAGTATTATATGGCATGTTGATGTATCTTGTTACGTCCCTCTGAGGACCTGGTTATCTCGCCAGGTGTGTGTTTCGTGATTTCTTGCAGGTGCTCTAGCTAAGGCCATTCCTTCCTTCGTGGTGATTGTTCTTGGACTCGCCATTGCTCTCGCTTTGCTAAGTTCTTTCCTTGTATATTTTTTTATATTTAATTTGGTTGGTAGTGGACTTTGTCTCCGCCCAACTATTGTGTACATGACAAATTCTTAGTTACTTTTATATCATTATTTATCTTTGTGGATGGGATTTAGTACCTTGGTTACTGCATTTTACAGCTTATGTATATATACGAGGGTCTATATACTTCGTATGTATACAGCTGGCATGATTACGTACTAGTCCTACGTATTTTGGGACTGGGGCGTTACATGTTTTTGTGGTGGCCCATGCAGGTCGAGTTTGTCACTTCGGTTACGTAATTGTACCGATGTGAACCTGCAATATAGGATTAGTGTCTAGGAATCTCATCCACAAGCTTGGCCTCCTCCCTTGTTTCAAGTTTTTGAACTCCCGTTGTCATCCTTGACTTGCATCCTGCTTGAACTCTTTCTACCGTAAATCCTTATTTTTGTGCTTAGTGACAGTTAGGAAGATGACTACACTATTATATGCTCATAGGTCAAACACATGGCTAGAATGGTTATATTGGCAATTGGAATACATTCAAAACTCTAATTGAGTTTAAAAGTTTTTTTTGTGATTTAATGATTAGTAATTGGTAAAGTAGGATATTACCACTGAAAGTTTTAACCTTGAGATTTCTAAATAGTAAACACCAGAGGATTTATAGGATATCATACTTGGTTTAAGAAATTGATTTTTTTAAAGGTTTGATATTTATGATTTATTGGATTATACTTATACATCCTTGCACAAGTATAAAAGTGAATTGCTTTTCGAGTTGTGATATTTAGGAGTTTGAGTGATAGACATACATCTTTGAACAAATATAAAATTTATTTGATTTTCGAGTTTTAATGTTCAAGATTTATTATATTATAGTTATGCACATTTGAATAGTTATAAATTTGGGTTGAAAATGATATTAGCTTTTAAAAATGGTCGTAGAAATTTTTACGGAGTTGTACAAACTTACGATTTTTGTGTTTAGTAAATTTTGAATTTTAAGTGGAAGTAATGACAGTAAAGTTTGGTTTAAAATATTTGGAAGTTATGAAAACGATTTTTGAAATTTTTTAAATGGTGTCCTATGATTGAGGATTTACAAATCTATTTAGATTTTTGGTAAAAAAAAAATGACTGATAAGATTATTTAAAATTTTAGTTTAATGAGGGATTGCTAATTTATGGGAGAATTTCGAATTGATGTGATAAAAGGTTATTTTGATTGATTAAAGTAAGTTACCATTTAAAGGTTGCGATTTTGCTGGAATAACTTAGCATGAATAGAAGTTAAAAATTGATGAGAGCGTTGAGCTTAATTTTAAGAATGCTTTTAATATACTAAGAGATTTATTATGAGTTATTTGAAAATTTTAGAGTTATAAATTTTGATTGATTGTGAAGTTTATGTAGATTTGTAAATTATGAACTCTTGAGTTAAATAGTGGAATTTAAAATTTTTTGGAAAGGGCTAGTAGTAACATGATAAAATTATGCTTTGAGATTTATGTAGTGATTTAAATTTGTTATGATGAATTTGAAATACAAATTTTGGTGGTTTATTTTTGAAAGTTTATTTTTGAAATTTTCTTGAGGAAGCTTGAGTTAATTTTTTTTTTTGGTAGGCTATCAAGATAGCTCTAAAAAGATAGATGTACTCCATACAAATTGCCATGTCACTCATGACCATGATAGTAGTATATACACCAGTGTTGTTAGTCATCTACCTAGCTATGTGACTGTATTTTCACCCTGACTTATTCGACCTTCCTTCAATTCTAGATCTTTTTATTACGACTTTCTAACCCTTGCATTTGTATAATGATTTAATTGTTCCCAAACTGTATTCATTAGGATACTATCTTCTCACTAAAACTGTGCCCCTAAATTATTATTCTTATGGATTCTTTAATTAATTTTATCTCATGCTTTAAACTTGATTTCCTTATTATTATGCATTAATTATCACCTCGTGCACTCCAACTTTCTATTTTTGATCATTCGGCGTTCCCTATTGTGACTTTGATATTTGAAGCACCACACTAGACTTTTCCTTCCAATAACTTTCACATGCAAGACCTAGACGAGCCCACCTTCATGTAGGTATATCACGTGCCACTAAAACACGTCTCCTTGTACCCTAATTTCATGTTACGACTTTCAGATCGGAAAGACTGGACGATAACCCCTACCGTGAAACCATATACTTGTTAACTATAGACTCGACCTCGGTATATGATTTTGCTCTATTTCCCTTACATGCTTAACCTTGCACTTATCTTGATTGCTGGACCTATCGTCCCATAGCCCCATTAGTTTAATCCTTTTAAGTTAGGTAGAATATCTCATTACCTAACTAACTATTTTTCCTAGTGAATCATATTGATAAATTCATTGGACTATAACACTTAGGAGGACCCTAACTTATCTAGTCAACCGAGTCGACTGCATAGACCAAATTTCGGGCGGGACCGAGACTTTATAAGATCTTGGACTATTTGATTCTATCATCATTACCTTTACTTCTAATTTTATCTACCTATGATGCTAAAATAGCTTAGTTTTGCAAGCTTATTCTTTATCAAGCTTGATCATGACATATGTTTAAAGTGGGCGCCTACTAATACATTGTCTAATCAGAACCGACGTATTATGGTCTGATCAACCATAGTGCACTTGGTTCGCTTTTGTCTATTGTTCAACGTGGATAGAGACATAGTTAAACTTGGCCTTAGAGTCTCATCCACGACTACCGTGGCAATTCTTTTGGAACTTATTCAGTCGTCTTTGAACCCCTCATTTGAATTCGATAACGCCTTCTTCAAATTCTTTATGTTTGCCTTCCGCCTGTTTTAGAAAGACAAACACCCGTACGTGATATTCCCTTAGTTGTCCACTATCTATTCCCAAGATAGTTAACCAGTTACCAACAGATTTGACTGTAACCCCATCTTGAATTAACCAACCTCCTCGTGACACTAGGTTCATTATCACGACTTTCTAATCATTCATGAGACGTAAGGATGAATCAAACCAATTCCTTCAACAAACCTAAAACCCGACAACCATATCTTCTCAAGGAACCACAACTCCAAGTCCCTAGGTTATTCTTTTTGATCTACCCAATGCCTTAATATTTCTTGAATTGTGTTATCATGATTATCTTAGCTAGCGACCCTCGTCCATTACCATATTCGTGATTTTTTTTAACATTTATGTTAAACACCGTTTTCTTGCCTAGCCAAAAGAATTGTTCATACTTTCTTATCATTAAACTCTTGAACCCTACCTATTCCTAAATTTCGAGGACGAAATTCTTTTAAGTTGGGTAGGATGTAAGCACCCTAATTTTCTAGTTCGTTTTTTTTATTTAAAGGATATGTTTGTATTTATTTTTTTGTACTTCGTATCTACACGTCGCATACGACTTCGCATTTTCGTATTTGCGTAGCATGCGAAGTTGCGTTCGTAATTTCTCGACGAATGCGAATATGTGTCGAGGTACATATTTTTAGAAACAAAATATTTTTATAAAAATTTTATGTTCAAATGAATGTGATAAATATTTTTATTTTCAAAAATAGTTATTCGTCGTTTATAAGTAGTGATTTGGAAACTATGGGTTATATGAAATATATTCCGAATATTTTGCTAATATGAAATTTTTATTAATAGGTTTGTCATTTACAAAAGCTAGTTTATGATTTAATATTTAAAGTAATTATAGTGATTTTCGAAATTAATTATTTCCATAATTATTTAACTATGAAAATGATATTTTGGATTTGGTTAATTTAAATATTTGATTAAATATGGTAAATTAAGTTGCAAAGGATTTATTGACTCTATTTAAAAATAGTTTAAATGAAGAGTAATATTTTTTTAGATTTGATTGTATTGGATTGAGTTATTTTAAATCGGTTTAAATAAAAAGGGTGATTTATCTAATTGGAATTTAAACAATTCCAATCCCTATCTAACTGGGAATTTCCACATCCTATAAATAGGCAGGTACTCCTCCAATTTCTCCACAACAACCCAATGTGCACCGTGTCTGTGCCTTCCATCCACTATACTTTTCCCCCTTTACAAATACAATAATCTTCGTGTCCGACAGCTTCGGACACCGACTCGTCCCGTGTCTCGCAGGACACGTTTACCGACTCCCCATGCCGACGAACCTCCAGCACCACAAAAATCGTGTCCCCGTGTCTGTGTCCCCGCTCATCATCGCCACCACCATTTCCCCGACGCAACCACCAGACCACCATCTACATCACCCTCGCCACAACAACAGCAACAACAACAACTCCGCCATCATCCCGACACCACCTCCACAGTCAAACATCATCTGCCGCCCCACCGGCATAACCACCACCATTGCCGGGCAGCCTCCGTCCGCCGCCACCACGGCAGCCAACACCGCCATCATCGTCCCTACCACCAACGACGGAAAGGGGAAATGAGGGAGGGGAGAGCCTTACCTCCTTCGTGCCGGCCGCGCCCCCGTGCGTGGACCACCAGCCGCATCTCCGCCGACCCTGGGCCTCCGCGCCACCACGGCCCCGGCAAAACCCTCATCCACTTCCTTCTCCGCGCCTCTCTCGCAGGACCGCCTCTTCCCCTCGTCCATCGCCAGTCCCGACCCTCTCTGCACTCCAGAGAACGGCCACTCCGGCGAGACCCCCTCTCGCGCGGCCGCCCTCGGCAGTGTCGTCCAGACCCCGGCGAGCGTGCAGCCTCGGGAGCAGCCGTGCCGCCCACCGGAGACCTGCCCCCTCGCACGCGCTCGCCAGTGGTGCTCCTCCTCCGCCCCAAATCGGTGGTGCAAGCCTATCCACGCACCTCGACGGGAGCCCGCGGTGGACTCTCCGCCGCAAGGCCGTCGCCTTCCACCGCCGAGAACCCCGCGAGCCACCGCCCCGCTTCTCCTCCGCGGCGGATCGGCAGCCGCGCCACTGGGAGACCTTCGCGCCGTCCCTCTCCGACTTCATCAGCCGCGGCTGCGTCACCGCCGCCGCCTCACGATCGCCGAACCGAGTTCCCTGGGTAAACCCGCTAACTTCTTCTCTCTCTCTCTCGGAATCAATTGGGGGGGAGCATTGTTCTGTGGGTTATGATCCCACTGATACTTGTTACTATTATTAAGTTGTTTTGTTTTTACTGTTAACAGATGGTTATTACTTATTATTAATTATTACTATTAGTTTTTAACTATTATTAGTATTATTATTATTATTAGTATCAAATATTAATGGTTTTTTTATTATCTATTATAATTAATTATTTATTATTATTATTAAGGAGGATGGAGTTGTTCTTGGTTTAAATTTTTATTATTAATTATTATTAGTGTTATTATTTATAATATTAGCTTGTTAAATATTATTATCTATTATTTTAATTGAATTAAGCAAATACTTTAGCAAAATTTTAAGTTAATTTTAAACACTAAAATATTTTTCGATTTATACATTTGACCAGTTATGCTCTTGGTCTAAAATGATTTAGAAGTATTACTAATATAAATATTTTAAATTGTGAAAAATAGTTTCCTCCTTAAATCAAATTTTATAACTTATAATATTTTGATTAATAAGATGAAATTCCAAAATTATTATATATAAATATTTCAAGTATTTTCGTAAATAAATTTTACAAGCAAACATGTTTTTTTTAATATAAATTTTTTTTAAAGAAATTGTATATTTATCTATTCCTTAAATTCTTCCAACTATCCTCATTTTCTCATGACTAATGACCCGTTCATATTTTCTCGTGACTCTTGGACCATTACACATCGAACATGGCTACTGGACAAATATAACTTGTCGGATATTCGCACCACACCAGGCGACATAACAGGCAAGATACCTTGCCATTATACTGTTTATATTCAGTCTGCATTTATTCATATATCACTGTTCATTTTGTTCTTGATTTACTACATGCTCAGTGATTATTAGTTTACTTTGTTATTATCCTTTGGTTGCACATGAACCTAGAGTTAAGAGACTACCGCCTGTAGTGTATATCATATACCTTGACACAGTTGTACCACGAGGATGTGTGAGATGAGTATCATGTAGAGGTTCTTGCGTGTGGGCTGATCCCCCATGCGCATGCGTTAGGGCTAACTGCTATTAGAGGCGTGTTAGAGACTTGGCAGTTAGTAGAGGTACATGGTCGTGGATGCGACTTAACAGGTACATTGGGTGGGGAGAACATTACCTGACGTATGGGCTTCTATGCACTTCCCTTATTACCTGTGCGCTCCGCCGGAGATGCAGGCTCCAGGTGCCCTCTGACGTTATCCAGAGCGTTATGGACGTAGCCCCTTGCATGGTGCCCTCTGACGCTTCCCGGGTGTTATGGACGTAGGCCCCTGGTACCCTATATGGGAACTATGTCGATCCTATTTACAGCCAGGGCTCATGCGTCGAAGGATTGTTTCTCAAACTGCATATTCACTTTAGTTGGTTAGTTTACCTTAATTCAGTCATATCACTTTCTTTGATTGTGGCATATTTTATATTCAGTATTATATGGCATGTTGATGTATCTTGTTACGTCCCTCTGAGGACCTGGTTATCTCGCCAGGTGTGTGTTTCGTGATTTCTTGCAGGTGCTCTAGCTAAGGCCATTCCTTCCTTCGTGGTGATTGCTCTTGGACTCGCCATTGCTCTCGCTTTGCTAAGTTCTTTCCTTGTATATTTTTTTATATTTAATTTGGTTGGTAGTGGACTTTGTCTCCGCCCAACTATTGTGTACATGATAAATTCTTAGTTACTTTTATATCATTATTTATCTTTGTGGATGGGATTTAGTACCTTGGTTACTGCATTTTACAGCTTATGTATATATACGAGGGTCTATATACTTCGTATGTATACAGCTGGCATGATTACGTACTAGTCCTACGTATTTTAGG
Organism: Iris pallida; assembly: GCA_029216955.1. Lineage (NCBI taxonomy): Eukaryota > Viridiplantae > Streptophyta > Magnoliopsida > Asparagales > Iridaceae > Iris > Iris pallida. The sequence continues at coordinate 39,202,286 of JANAVB010003400.1, read as the reverse complement.
ACTGGGGCGTTACAGCTGCTCTAAGACATTCCTTCGTTATTTCCCCAGTAGAAGATATCCATGTCCATGTTACCTCTGTGTTGACTTCTACTAACATACAGAGTTCTATCTTACCATGTTTTCATAACCTCTGAGTAAGATGACTCTAAATGAAAGTTTATCACGTTCATATTATGTCTGAGTAAACATTCTAACCTAGCAACCTCTGTGTCACTATACTTCTGACATAGAATATCCAAGTCCATATCACTTCTGAGTTGTTTCCTGTGTCTATACAGAGTTCAATATTACCATGTTCGCATAACCTCTGAGTAAGAAAGCTCTACTACAAATCTCATGTTTACCACATCCACATTACCTCTAAATAAATATGCTTACCAGTCAAATTTCCATTATCATCTCCACTTAATATCTGTGCCTAAAACTAAGGTGCCTTAAAGACGTTAAGTCTACAAAAAAATTCATGATAAGAGCAAACAAATAAAATTTCTTTATTTCTTTTCTCATGAAGAGGAACAAAAGGCTACATTTTCAAGAAAAGGAAAAAGCGGTAAAATATAATAAAAGAGCAAAAAAAGAGTTACACGTCGGCATACAGCTTGTCAATACGGTGCTTTAGAGCTTTGGCCCAGGACTGAACATTCGCCATAGCCCGACGTTCAGCCTCACGAAGCACTAGTTCCTCGTCCTTGAAGGTAGCGAAGTCTGTATGTTTGGCATCTAGCTCCGCCTTCTTCTCGGTCAGGTTGGCTACATGTTGAGTAAACTCCGTCACCTCATGGCTAAGGAAAACCTTCTTGGCTGCCGCCTGCTGAGACCCAGCCATGAGTTGGGACCGCTATTCGTGGAGTAGACGGATCTTATCATCGACTTCTGTCATGCGCTCACCGAAGATCTCCTGCAGGCTAACCTGGGTCTCCATAGCCGTTACAAGTTCATGCCCTTTGTCTTCGGCCTCGGCTAAGTCATATTCCAGGACGGCTCGCCTAGATGAATAAGCTGACTTAGCCTTAGCAACTTCAGCAACCAACCTATTCCGTTCCTCCTCTATCAGGAAGGAGATATCGTTCTTTTGGAGGCCCTGGAGTTCAGTTAGACGGTGATCGAACTCGCCAACTGATGCCTCCAAGGATTCAGCCATAGCCTCACAGCCTTGTTGAGACCTTATGGAGGCAACTTGTAAGAGCGCTGACATCTTGGCCACTGCAAAAGGCCAACCCTGCTCCAAAACGGTTGAGACCCCTCTCTTCAAAATCTTATAAAAAATCTTGACAATAAACATTATATAGTCATCTGCCTCAACCAATATTTGAGGCATCATAGGAGGCATTGTCGAGAGTCCTGTGGAAGCTGGACGGATAGTGGAGTAAGAGGTAGCATAACTCGGTAGCAATATGGCCTTATGAGATCCAATACCCGGCAGAGTAGCCACCACCTTGCTAGTCGAACCCCAGCTATCGGGGTGTCGGTGTCAGCTCCTATCCGGGGAGACTCTGACCTAGGTACCTTCAAGATCTGAGTATTTACAGGTACGATCTGACCTCCAACAACACTAGAACTAGGTTCTACGGAGGTCTATTGGGCCACCCTATTTACAGTTTCCCAGGGGACATAGACGACAATGGGGTCTTCTATAACTAGGATCTCACCCTGATCAAGACCTGTTCTAGAGGACTCACCAGCGTCAAGTCTTGCTGTTGCTGGAATAAGGGTAGGACTTGGCAGCAGGGGTCGGTTCCTCCATTTTGCTTTCTGTAGCCGGGGCAGGCGTAAAACTCGACAGCGGAGCCGGTTCCTGCATTTTTCTTTCTGTCGCTGGGGCAGGCGCAGGACTCGACAGTGAAACCGGTTCGTCCATCTCATTTTGATGGGGGCAACTCAACAATGACCACCCTTTATCTGCTCCAGGCTGGTTTCCAGCCTCGGTCATTAGTTCTCCTTCAACGACGTTAGCAGTAACATCTGGGACATCAGTCGGAGGGGGCGACTCTCGAGCTTCTTCGGTCTCAACCTCGAGAGGAGCCCTCAAAACTTCCTTCTCCAGAGGTTGGTCAGCGGTTTCATCAGTTGCCACGTTAGCATCAACAATCAGTTTGTTTAGGCCCCGCGAAGATCCTCTTGATGTGTATCTACGAACAAGATATGATTATTACCACCATTAAAATATATAGTTATGTATAAACGAATGTACCGAGTACGCTCGACAAGGGTTAGTCAGTATTCAGCGCCTTTAATAAGTCACCAAAGTTATCCTCTTCGAAATCAAAAGAAGAGGGAGTATCGACCCGGTTATCAGCTTCTTGGGGATCTACGACCGGAGGGACATGCTTTTCGGAAGAGCTGACGACTTCTTTCCCGAAGGATTCATCCAGGTATCGTTTCGAAGATGTAACCACCACTTTTCTAAAATGAGGGTAATTTTGAACTTTTATAAAATTGATTATTTAATAATAGGTTTAAATCATGTTATTGATTTATTGGTAAATTTTAATTATTTTAATATCATTAAATCAGTGTTTTTGTGATTTTGTTCTTTGGCTAGTGTAACCTTAGAGCTGCTTAGCCTATAGACTAACCATAACCATGGAGGCCTAACCCATGTGGTTAGTTTAGCTAATTACCACTTTTTAGGCTAAGGGTATTTTGGTCATTTTGTGACTTTTGAATTATTTAGAATTTTGATTAGTTGGTAAATTTTAGATTATTTTAATAATATTTAAATTGATGTATTATGATTTTGCTCATTTTTTATATTTTAATATTTTGGGAATTTTTATATTTTAATATTGATTTTATGGGATTTGTTAAGCCGGGTTCGATTTTCATCTTGTTCCGACTTGTGTTAGTGACCTGGGTAGCTTAGACTCTAGTCGGAACCCCAAGATTAGTTAGGCATGGCCCGCAAACCCCACTAATTAAGTTAGTATCATTAGACTAATCCTACTTGCTTAGAATGGTTAAATTAGAGACTTAAACTTGACCTTTTTGACCACAAACCTTGTCATGACTTAAGTTGACCCAAAGGAGACTTGTAGGGGCATCTTGGACTTTTCACATAGGCCCATTAGGGCATGTATGGACATCCACCTATAGGGGGAGAGGTGTCCCTCTCTTTCATTTCACACTTGCCTCTTTTTTCCCCAAATTTGTTCTTCCCCAATCGTGAGAGCTTCCTTATTGATTTTGATCTCCAAATCCCTCCATTCTTCTTCCAATCTTCCATCATTTCTTCTCATTCAACCAAGGAGGAGGTGCTGGCAAGGATTGGGAGCAAGGAGCAAGAAAGGGTGTCTATTTTGGAGGAGCTTTCGTGTCGGCACCGTATCCTTTGAGTGTATCATTGGGATCCCACTTCCAACAGGTATAACCATCTCTCTACTTCAATTTCTCTTACATTTTAGTTAGATTTGAATCCATAGGATCCACCCCCATGCATGTACAACAATTATATTTTAAATTGAGGCTCTTTGGAGTCCTCTTTAGGAAGTTTGAATAGGTTTGGTGTCCTACTTGTGGAGTTTCCAATATTGGACATCCCATGTGTTTGTGTTAATGTAAATTGGCTATTTGTGGTTTAATTTCAATTTTAGGATGGTTAGAGAGTGTATTGATCTTAGTTATGATGGTTAGAATGAGTTTTATTTGGATAGCTATGTTGGTATCCAAGTATCTTGGCCTATATGTGTTTCTTTTGTCCAAAATAACCCAAATTCGTCATAATTTTTATCCACGTTTTTAGTAGCCAGAGCAACTTAGAAATGCCATAACTCCTAGCTCAAGACTCCGATTAATCTCCCTTTTTTCTAAAAGAAGCATATCGAAGTTAGATTTCAAATATATATTTTAATAGAGTAATGCTACAGTTACAACCAAATGCTTACAACCCACTTACAACCTTCACCCATTGCTGACATATGGGCCATGGCCTACATGTCAGCAAATGGGTGAGTGGTTGTAAGTGGGTTGTAAGCATTTGGTAGTAAACTTAGCATTATTGATTTTAATAAGCCAAATTTGTTCTAGAACTTTCTGTAAAACTGTTTGAGTGTCAGCTGTCCGAAAGATGAACGCGTTTCGGAATTTTCAGTGATTCCGGGAGCTTTCGGACACGAAAATGCGATCCGTTTAAAGTTTCAGAAAGCTACACGAAGAGCTACAACATAATTTAATCCTAGAATTTAGTGAAGGTCCAATTTGTAGAGTATTGGTTTTAAGTAAAAGAGTGACTATGAGACATAGGCATTTTGTGTAACCTATGAGCCTAGTATGGATATCATATGAATGTAGGTATCATAGGTTGTCAAAAATATGTATGATATAGTACATATATGTATATATATTATTGTTATGAAATATATGTTAGTATAGTGTGTGTGTTTGAATGAGATAAGGATGTGTGTAGTTAGTGGAAAGAAGTAAGATTGATAGAGGATATGTGCTAATGTGTTTGATGTTGTATAGATGGTACTGTAGTGTGTGTGTGTTGTGAAGGTAAGAGAGTTGGGAGGATCATGCCAACCTATTTGACTTGAGGCTAGTGTGGTTTGTTGAATGATTTGTGTTTTGGTTGAGTGGTAGTGTGTTTGTATATAGATGTGTGTGGGTGTGTTAGAAGAGAGGGGGTAGATTGGTATATGTGTTTCTGTGTGTTAGTATTAGAGTGGAGAGGAATTTAAATATTGTATGTATGGATATGTTAGTATGTTAGTGGTTATGTTAGAATCTATGTAGAGGTTAGAGATATCTTAGAAGTTAGATAGTGATATCTTGTATAAGTTAGATAATTAGTTGTGTTAGTCTATATTATTGTTAGTTAGAGATGACATATGTTAGTTGGTTAGAGTTAGAGATGGATATATATACATATATGTTATGGTTAGATATTAGTTAGTGGATGTTAGTTGTGTTAGGTTTCTATGTTAGAATAGAAGGTTAGAAGTTATATGTTAGAGTTGGTTATTATCTTGTATTAGAGGTACAAGTTAGGATATAGAGTGATATCTTGAGATACCATAGTGGTATCTTAGGATATTTTGGGTATTTGCCTAGTCCCTTAAGGTAATGTATTTACCTACAAGGTAAAGAGGACTTACCTACAAGGTAGGAGAGTTTACTTTATACTAAGGTATTAGCTACTAAGGTATTGTCTATCTAATATTTAGGGTGAATGGTTATAGGCTAGATATTTATGGTATTAGTATTAGAGGTTAAGATATTAGTTTCCAACCAAGGTAATGGTTTATCTTACCTTAAGGTAATGGTTTACCTTATTACAAGATAAGGTATTGGGTTTACCTAGATAACTAAGGTTAGATATCTAAGATATTGGTTAGCTAGTAGCTTATGATAGATATTAGATATCTAAGATTGGTATCTTGGTAGTTAAGGTATTTATACCTAGACTAAGGTATTGGGTTTTCAACTAAGGTACTGGTATTATGATATCAATAGGGCTAAGGTATATGGTATCTTGGGTTAAGATATAGGTTGGTATCTTACTAGTATCTAGTATCTATGTTAGTTGTCTTAGGATGTAGATGAGTGGGTATCCGAAGATACAAATCAGTATCTTAGAGGGTAAAAGTAGGATTTTGGGGTAAAGTCTAATATGGGGTTTTGATTGTTAAGATGGGGTTAGAAATAGGTTGTCTTGGTAGGTAATGGTTAGATAAGGGTAGTTTAGTCTAGTTTTGACCCCCATTGACCAAGAGTTGATTTTTGACCAAAGTCAACTACGAGTCAACACTTTACCTAGAATTGACTGCAAAACCAAACCAGAGTTGACCAGTTGACTGAAAGTCAACTGTTAATCAAGATTTGCCTAGTTTGACCTAGGGTTGACCTAGAGTTGACCATAGTTGATCAGTTGACCAAAAGTCAACTGTAAGTCAACCCTTGGCCCAAATTGACCTAGTTTGACTTAGTTTGACTTCTTGTAACCTTGTTTGTTCTAGTGTGACTCTGTGTGACCTAGTTTGGTTCAGTATGACTTAGTTTAGCCTGATGTGACCTAGTTTGACCTAGTTTTGACTTAGACTTGCATATCATAACTTGATTAGCATTTCCTTTATTTTTAAATCCTGTTTTGACTCATGGTATCTCATCTTTAGGTCTGTGATTACTCTGAGCATCTGTTCACCGTATCAGCTCAGGACCGCAGGCGAGTACATTTACTGATAGTTTTCATTGTTTTTATATCTTGTATATTCGATTCAGTTGTAGTATCTTACTTGATTCCTGACACGATGGTTCACGGACGAGTATATGTTGGATCTTGTCATGAGATGTTGTTCCTGGATTACTTGGTATATTGGTACATTACTCGACTTGTTACCTGTACTTGTATAGACATAGACTTGGGAGCGGGCTGGCCTCCTGCTCTTGAGTCCCGTATCATGATGTGTCATGTCCGAATCCAATATACTATTCGGGGATGGGGAGTTATTAGTGGTTGTGTGATCAAAATCCCTACTTGTTCTTCACACTTGTACTTGTTACTTGTTCATAGCTATACCCTCGCCTCACGATAGGTAAAGCCTGACCCTACTTGTTCATAGCTTTCCATGGTGGCCGGCCTAGTCCTGCTCCATTGTACACTTGTTCATAGCCGGTCAGATGGAAAGCCTGATCCTGATTCCCAAGCCGATCACATAACGCACTAATAATTCATGGCATCTTTTATCTTTATTTTATTACATCATATATCCTACTCAGTTCTACATTCAGTACTTTTCTCACCATATTATGATATTCAGTACTCACATATTCTACATGATCTTATGCTAAACCTTAATTGGAGGCTAAGTTCTGTTCGGGAGAAGGGTTACAACCCCGGTCCTTGTTTGGTTTACGGGTTGTAACTTGGCTTCCAAATAGTTTCCAAGTCATCATATATCGTTGTCTGGTATTTTATTATAATTATCTCTTATAGAATTTGTCAATTCATATGGAACTGCTATTAGTGTTTGTACTTGCTCGTTTTCCTGACAGGATAACCGTTGATGTTTACAGAGTACATGTTAGCTGATTGCTCTACCTTTTACGGGTATGGCCAGGATAGAGTTTGATGAGATATTACCTCTGGAGCCCGTAGATGATGTAGTCCCTATTTAGACTGTTAGATAGGTTTGCCTGGACTGCGATCCAGCTAGTGTTTTCAGACTGTAGTTTTTATATTATATTTTGAGTTTCTGTGATGTGTTTATATCTCTAAGCTTGTGTTGGATCTTGAACTCCTTTCCAGTTTTCCTTTCTATCATATTTCCATTTCTTGCTATCTATCCTAGTTTGTCTTGTGATTGAGTTATGCCATATTATACCTCCGTACGGAGATGACAGGTACACTTATATTTTGCCTAGTTGTAGTATTTATAGACGACCTATACAGCGTTCTACCGCCGATTCTGTGGTGTAGGCTGGACATAACCACGTACTCGTGCCCTAATCAGGGTGCGGGTCGTGACCCGTTTCTGTGGTGGCCCATGCAGGTCAGAATCGCAACTAGTGCGATTTTGTTGTAGTGCTTGACTTAGAGCGCTGCTACGATCCTGCTATTAGGATATAGGTTTTAGGTTATGATAGGAGTTGCTCAATCACAGTTAGGAACTCTTGATAGATTCCAGGGTTAACCCCTGAGAATCTTATTTCGAAAACTCTTGAATCTGTTCCCGCTTGCCTCCCTTTACACTTTCTTGATTTTTTGTTGATTTTGATTCCTGTTGTTCGTTGTTGACTTTGATCTTGCATCGAGATAAATTTTGTTGATTAAATTAAGGTATATCCTGATAAGGTAAATGTCTGCTTTATTTATGAAATTTAGAATTTATCGCAGCCATACAAGCTAGCATGACAAGGACATAGAGCCTGATTTTAGATATGCTTATCCTAGTTATGGAATTTGGATTTTCTTGCAGCCATACCGGTTGGCGTGGTGAGAATTCCAGATGACATAATTTTAGGGTGTATACCTTAGTTATGGACTCTATCGTTTATTGCAGCTATGCTTACTGACGTGGCAAAAATTCTGGCAACATAATTTCAGGAAGACGTGTATGCTTATCAGATTATATCTTAAATTGGATCACTTCGTTATGACCGGATGAGCTATGGAAATATTTTACGGATTTGGCCAAGTTAGGTTCAGGAACCTATATTATCTGGCGTGGCAGCTGTGCACTGCAGCCATCCGTCGTATTATGGAACAAGGAAGTTAATCGCAGCCAGCTGCACACTAGCGCGATAGTAACTTCATGTGACATAATTACGGAGGTATATGATTCTTGAGTTTTACTTCGGCTACGTCCTATGCATCTCGTTTGGCCTCGTACTATTCTTGAAAATATTTCGACAATCTTTCCTGTCTTGTTTGACCCTTACCTTGTCTGAATATTGATATGGATTGTTAGACCCAGTCTTAGGCCCTTGTTACATTCTATTTAATTGATAACTGAAATAGCTAAACCTTGTTAACAGATTCTGTAGAGTAACTATAATATGTTATTATGTGTGATTGTGATGAGTATATTTTTCCTAGGGATTTATTGGGTTAAGCTTATAGGGCAGATATGAGTGACTGACAATAGTAGACTTAGAAACCATTAAGAATGATTAGTTAGATACTATAGTGACCTAATCAAGATCGTGATATCACGACCAGTAGGACCATAATTTGCGTATTTTAGATATAATTTTCTTGACCTTGATTGTTGGGGGTTTAACCTAGAAGGAGTTGACCATCTTAATTTCGAGGATAAAATTTTTCTAAGGAGGGTAGATTTGTAACCACCACTTTTCTAAAATGAGGGTAATTTTAAACTTTTATAAAATTGATTATTTAATAATAGGTTTAAATCATGTTATTTATTTATTGGTAAATTTTAATTATTTTAATATCATTAAATCAGTATTTTGTGATTTTGTTCTTTAGCTAGTGTAACCTTAGAGCTGCTTAGCCTATAGACTAACCATGACCATGGAGGCCTAACCCATGTGATTAGTTTAGCTAATTACCACTTTTTAAGCTAAGGGTATTTTGGTCATTTTGTGACTTTTGAATTATTTAGAATTTTGATTAATTGGTAAATTTTAGATTATTTTAATAACATTTAAATTGATGTATTATGATTTTGGTCATTTTTATATTTTAATATTTTGGGAATTTTATATTTTAATATTGATTTTATGGGATTTGTTAAGCCGGGTTCGATTTTCATCTCGTTCCGACTTGTGTTTGTGACCCGGGTAGCTTAGACTCTAGTCGGGACCCCAAGATTAGTTAGACATGGCCCGCAAACCCCACTAATTAAGTTAGTGTCATTAGACTAATCTCACTTGCTTAGAATGGTTAAATTAGAGACTTAAACTTGACCTTTTTGACCACAAACCTTGTTATGACTTAAGTTGAACCAAAGGAGACTTGTAGGGGCTTCTTGGACTTTTCATATAGTCCCATTAGGACATGTATGGACAGCCACCTATAGGGGGAGAGGTGTCCCTCTCTTTCATTTCACACTTGCCTCTTTTTTTTCCCAAATTTGTTCTTTCCCAAACTTGAGAGCTTCCCTCTTGATTTTGATCTCCAAATCCCTCCATTCTTCTTCCAATCTTCTATCATTTTTCAACCAAGAAGGAGGTGCTAGCAAGGATTAGGAGCAAGGAGCAAGAAAGGGTGTCTATTTTGGAGGAGCTTCCGTGTTCGAACCGTGTCCTTTGAGTGTATCATTGGGATCCCACTTCCAATAGGTATAACCATCTCTCTATTTCAATTTTCCTTACATTTTAGTTAGATTTGAATCCATAGAATCCACCCCCATGCATGTACAACCATTAGATTTTAATTTGAGACTCTTTGGAGTCCTCTTTAGGAATTTTGAATAGGTTTGTGTCCTACTTGTGGAGTTTCCAATATTGGACACCCCATGTGTTTGTGTTTATGCAAATAGGCTATTTGTGGTTTAAATTCAGTTTTAGGATGGTTAGAGAGTGGATTGATCTTACTTAGGATGGTTAGAATGAGTTTTATTTTGATAGCTATGTTGGTATCCAAGTATCTTGGCCTATATGTGTTTCTTTTGTCCAAAACAACCCAAATTCCTCATAATTTTTATCCACGTTTTTAGTAGCCAGAGCAACTTAGAAATGCCATAACTCCTACCTCAAGACTCCGATTAATCTTCTGTTTTTTTAGAAGAAGCTTATCGAAGTTAGCTTTCCAAATATATATTTTAATAAGCCAAATTCATTCTAGAACTTTCTGTAAAACTGTTTGAGTGTCAGCTGTCTGAAAGATGAATGCGTTTCGGTGTTTTCGTGATTCCGGGAAGCCTTCGGACACGAAAATGCGATCCGTTTGAAGTTTCAGAAAGCTAAAACGAAGAGATACAACATACTTTAATCCTAGAATTTAGTGAAGTCCCAATTGGTACAATATTGGTTTTAAGTAAAAGAGTGACTATGCGACATAGATATTTTGTGTAACCTATGAGTCTAGTATGGATATCATGTGAATGTAGGTATCATAGGTTGTCAAAAATATGTATTATATAGTACATATATGTATATATATATATATATATATATATATTTGTTATGTAATATATGTTAGTATAGTGTGTGTGTGTGAATGAGATAAGGATGTGTGTGGTTAGTGGAGAGAAGTAAGATTGATAGAGGATATGTGCTAGTGTATTTGATGTTATATAGATGGTAGTGTAGTGTGTGTGTTGTGAAGGTGAGAGAGTTGGGGGGATCATGCCATCCTATTTGACTTGAGGCTAGTGTGGTTTGTTGAGTGATTTGTATTTTGGTTGAGTGGTAGTGTGTTTGTATATAGATGTGTGTGGGTGTGTTAGAAGAGAGGGGGTGGATTGGTATATGTGTTTGTGTGTGTGTTAGTATTGGAGTGGAGAGAAATTTAAATGTTGTATGTATGGATATGTTAGTATGTTAGTGGTTATGTTAGAATCTATGTAGAGGTTAGAGATATCTTAGAAGTTAGATAGTGATATCTTGTATAAGTTAGATAATTAGTTGTGTTAGTCTATGTTATTGTTAGTTAGAGATAACATATGTTAGTTGGTTAGAGTTAGAGATGGATATATATACATATATGTTATGGTTAGATGTTAGTTAGTGGATATTAGTTGTGTTAGGTTTCTAAGTTAGAATAGATAGTTAGAAGTTATATGTTAGAGTTGGTTAGTATCTTGTATTAGAGGTACAAGTTAAGATATAGAGTGATATTTTGAGATACCATAGTGGTATCTTAGGATATTTTGGGTATTTGTCTAGTACCTTAAGGTAATGTATTAACCTACAAGGTAAAGAGGCACTTACCTACAAGGTAGAGGGGGTTTACTTTATACTAAGTATTAGCTACTAAGGTATTGTCTATCTAATATTTAGGGTAAATGGTTAGAGGCTAGATATTTAAGGTATTAGTATTAGAGGTTAAGATATTAGTTTCCAACTAAGGTAATGGTTTATCTTTCCTTAAGGTAATAGGTTTACCTTATTATAAGGTAAGGTATTGGGTTTACCTAGATAACTAAGGTTAGATATCTAAGTTATTGGTTAGCTAGTAGCTTATGATAGATATTAGATATCTAAGATTGGTATCTTGGTAGTTAAGGTATTTATACCTAGGCTAAGGTATTGGGTTTTCAACTAAGGTATTGGTATTAGGATATCAATAGGGCTAAGGTATATGGTATCTTGGGGTAAGATATATGTTGGTATCTTACTAGTATCTAGTATCTACGTTAGTTGTCTTAGGATGTAGATGAGTGGGTATCCTACGATACAAATCAGTATCTTAGAGGGTAAAAGTAGGATTTTGGGGTAAAGTCTAATATGGGGTTTTGATTGTTAAGATGGGGTTAGAAATATGTTGTCTTGGTAGGTAATGGTTAGATAAGGGTACCAGTTGACCAAGAGTTGACTTTTTGACCAAAGTCAACTACGAGTCAACACTTTACCTAGAATTGACCCAAAACCAAACAAGAGTTGACCAGTTGACTGAAAGTCAATTGTTAGTCAACATTTGCCTAGTTTGACCTAGGGTTGACCTCGAGTTGACTAGAGTTGACCAGTTGACCAAAAGTCAACTGTAAGTCAACCTTTGACCCAGATTGACCTAGTTTGACTTGCTTTGACTTTCTGTGATTTTGTTTGTTCTAGTGTGACTCTATGTGACCTAGTTTGGTTCAGTATGACCTAATTTAGCCTGATGTGACCTAGTTTGACCTAGTTTTGACTTAGACTTGCATATCATAACTTGATTAGCATTTCTTTCATTTCTAAACCCTGTTTTGACTCATGGTATCTCATTTTTGTGTCTGTGATTACTCTGAGCATCTGTTCACCGTATCATCTCAGGACCGCAGGCGAGTGCATTCACTGATAGTTTTCATTGTCTTGATATCTGCTATATCCGATTCAGTTGTAGTGTCTTACTTGATTCCTGACACGATGGTTCACGGACTAGTATATGTCGGATCCTGTCATGAGATATTGTTCCTAGATTACTTGGTATATTGGTACATTACTCGACTTGTTACCTGTACTTGTATAGACATGGACTTGGGAGCGGGCTGGCCTCCTGCTCTTGAGTCCCGTATCATGACGTGTCATGTCCGGATCCAATATACTATTCGGGGATGGAGAGTTATTAGTGGTTGTGTGATCAAAATTCCTACTTGTTCTTCATATTTGTACTTGTTACTTGTTCATAGCTATACCCTTGCCTCACGACGGGTAAAGCCTGACCCTACTTGTTCATAGCTTTCTATGGTGGCCGGCCTGATCCTGCTCCGTTGTACACTTGTTTTTAGCCGGTTAGATGGAAAGCCTGATCCTGATTCCCAAGCCGATCACGTAACGCATTAATAATTCATGGCACCTTTTATATTTATTTTATTACATCATATATCCTACTCAGTTCTACATTCAGTACTTTTCTCACCATATTATGATATTCAGTACTTACATGTTCTACATGATCTTATGCTAAACCTTGATTGGAGGCTAAGTTCTATTCGGGAGAAGGGTTGCAACCCCGGTCCTTGTTTGGTTTACGGGTTGTAACTTGGCTTCCGAATAGTTCCCAAGTCATCCTATATCTTTGTCTTATATTTTATTATAATTGTCTCTTATAGAATTTGTCAATTCATATGGAACTGCTGTTAGTGTTTGTACTCGCTCATTTTCCTGACAAAATAACCGTTGATGTTTACAGAGTACATGTTAGCTGATTGCTCTACCTTTTACGGGTATGGCCAGGATAGAGTTTGATGAGACAGTACCCCTGGAGCCCGTAGATGATATAGTCCATTTTTAGACTGTTAGATAGGTTTGCCTGGACTGCGATCCAGCAAGTGTTTTCAGACTGTAGTTTTTATATTATATTTTTAGTTTCTATTATGTGTTTATATCTCTGAGCTTGTGTTGGATCTTGAACTCCTTTCCAGTTTTCCTTTCTATCATATTTCTATTTTGTGCTACCTACCCTAGTTTGTCTTGTAATTGAGTTTTGCCGTATTATACCTATGTGCGGAGATGACAGGTACCCTTATATTTTGTCTAGTTGTAGTATTTATAGACGACCTATACAGCGTTCTACTGTCGATTCTGTGGCGTAGGCTGGACGTAACCACGTACTCGTACCCCAAATCAGGGTACGGGTCATGACAGAAGACCTCGACTTTTTCTTTGCATCCAGCAAACAAGGGAAACACGATAAGAGAAGGACAACTTTATCCCTTAAACGGGTATTAATCAATTTTACCTTGACGGAAGAACGCTCTTTCTTTTTATCTGCGGGCAAGGAAGGAGCTAGTATGGTTCCCGTGGCCTTAGACGCCAAGAGTTTCCTTGGTCGCTTTGGCACAGAAGAGCCCACTCCCATTGAAGCATGCCTCTTCAACCGACTATCCGTGGACTCCTGCAGCGGCTCCTCTGTCTCTACTTCCAAAGCAAATGCTGGTACTGAAGCTCCCGACGAAAGATACATCTGGGCCTTCATGATCGTGTCCAGGGATGTCTCAAGCTTGGTCCTAACGATGAAGCTCTTTTCTCGATTGTAATCGCAGGATAGATTGTTCGCCGAACAATAGAACTTTACCGCAGAGTACATAATGTGGGGTCTGGGGGTTCAATAGTGGCACTGTGAAATGCACTCCTATACATCGAGCATTGTAGTACTGCCAAGCTTTGCCTCCATCTAACATGCTTTTAATGTACCCTAGGCAGGTGCTCGAGTTGTCCAACATCAGCTATCTATAGCTGAATTGAGGAGAAAAGTGGCTTGGTAGATACGGCTCAAGGAAGGCATGGTTCCTGTTCTGATAAACAAAATGGGAGGGTCGGCTGCACTGCAACCAATGCAGCCCCCACAAAGGAAGGCTGGAGGCATCTACGTCTGTATCTTCTAACTCTTCATCAGCTTCAAACCCCAAATAAATTGAGGCAACCTTGAAGATGTCCCATCCTTGCAGATATGACAAAACCTTTCGGCAAATGGGAACACCGATATGCAGCCGCTTCCTTCTGTAGTAGCGATGGATAAAGGCATCACTCTCAATGTGGCCCTCTTCCAAGCCAGGGCTCATCACGTTGGGGTGATATAGTATCAACCATCCCATCAAAGAATGATAAGGTAGTTCCACCGGAGGAAGTTCCCACTCTTTCCCTCCATATTGAGGACCTTCTCTATAAATTCATGAAGTCTCTGTTGAAGGTTACACACCATAGCATGGAACAAGGCCAGATGATGGCCAAAAACTAGCTTCACATGAGGTAGAATAAGGTCTTAGGTCACGCTCTCCACAGATCCTGACCCATATCATCAGTTAGGCAGCTAGCACAGCCTTCGGGGACATATTTTGCATGCCATGCCATAAGTAACTATAAACATTGTCAATAGGTTCCCCTTCTTCGTCAATTCGAGGATTCCTCTCGCCCAACTCCTTCATTTGAGCGACGATCACATCACGTGAAGAACCTGAGATAGTGGTGATATGAAGCCTTTTTGGGTCGTCCTTACGCTGGGTAAAGACATAATACCTCCAAACAGTCACATGAAGGGAGGCTCTCGTCTTATTAGTCTGCTGGCATACATGATAGTGGCATAGCAGCTCCTTATACACTACCATCATCTTGGATTCCTTCACATCCATATTGAAAAGTTCTTTATTGGTAGGGGAATACTCCTCATACGGCTCAACACCCCAGGAGAGTTTCGAGACTTCAAACATCTCATGAAGCCAGGCTAGTTCTCCTCCGGGTGTGTAAAACATCCCAGTATGAGGATTTTAGAGCTCCAAAAGAGCCAAAAACATATGTTGGTTCATCTCCACACCAGCCTAGATAGCCCATATGGCATAGTACAGACCCAAATCCTTGAGCTCCTCTTTGTACTTGGTCAAGATCCACAAAGTCAAGTCATCACACTTTGGCTCATAGTGGCACCAACTATCAACTCGAAATTTGCCCTTCAGGTACGTGATCTTGGCTGACAACATAAGATTTGCGAAGGTCGAAGCGCTGAAAGTGAAGGTGTCCGAGGGCACATCACTGAGCAAACTCCTGACACGTAAAACTCGTAGCGTATGATGGCCCACCCCATACGAAAGCAAAAACATCCTTCTGGTTGGAACTAGAGTCAATCTTGAAAGATCCTACAACTGCCCTTCCTAAGTCGGGGTAAGTTTCCAATTCATATGCCTCTTCGAGGCCAAGCAGGTAAAGATAGATAATGGCAGCTGGCGCTCGTCCTTCGGCACGTACATGCGAATACCCTACGTATCAAAAAACTAGTCCTTATTTATCTTCAGGATCTTTGCTTCGTAAGGAGCCAGTCTGTCCGCGAACGGAAACTGGGGCTTCAGATAAAAAGCATCTGCACTCCCTGTAACAGGGATCAGGCCCCTCTCCAACATAGCCTGGAGGAAAGAAGAGGGTTATTCCTTAATCAACTGCCATCCTTTCTGGTGGATGGTCCAGCATGATTACTGTTAGGGTTATATACTAAAAGCATCACTTTTGTAGTAACCTTATTTCCTTAAATTTTGAATGAGAATCATATGGGCAAATATTTGCATATTGTGTTTGTTGCAAGTGTTAATGCAAATGTCTGATATTCTATATTGTAGATAATATGGTGTGTGGTGCCACACAGAAGATTATATTATCAGTTTCCTATGGGGTATATAAATAGTTCACAACCTAGATGGACTTGGACAATCTATTGGAAAGGTTGTAGTGTAATCTGGTATTAGTCTATCTTGGCTATAGGTTTACACTATTACACTTTGTGTGTATTGAACAGGACCACTTGAGGTTGTTCTCTTTGTACTGACTACATAAGAGAACAAACATCTCACCTCTGTTATTATGGATGCTTGTGCTCTTATTCCGGATATAATAAAGGACATGTATATGCAGTGTTCATTACTTTGACTCATAAAAGAGTGAGATTCATTATGGATCAACAACCTCTATGAATTGGGTAATAACATTGTATGTATGATGGGCTGTTGATTATAAATGGAATCCATGTCCCGATACATCGGGTTGATGATGTCCTCTTAAGGAGCTCATAAGGATTGTCATGTAAACCCTGTTGGTGGATTATATCCGACATGACAAATAAAGTTGAGCGGTACTACTTAAGGATAAAAGATGTCGAATCAATATAGTTGTCAGTAACTTAATTTGATCGACGGACATACGATATCTTAACATGGGGAGCCAAACGAGCATATAATAAAAGGAGCCCACAAACATAATTTGGGATTAGGGAGGTAGTGCAACAATAGCTATTAGTGGACCGAGCTATTGTTAATGGGCCTGGATTGTGTGTTCGAGCTGAACACGGGATATCCAGATCCGTTAGGAGGCCTAATCCTAATTTCTCCTCATGGTCCCGTAGCCTATATATATCCTTTATTCTCTGGCCGCCAGATTATTAATCAGAAATCTGAAATTTTCTCTAAATTCGTGATTCACGTAAGGAGAGAAGGAGAGGGCTGCCAAGGAGAAAAAAAGGTTGGGAGATCGTCGCCCACACGACGTCCAACTCGAGGAAGGAATACGTGCAGAATATCTTGGGGTCGTCTGCTCGAGATTGCCAGGAATTACTTGTCTTCTTTCCGCCGCAGGTATAATTCGTGAACCCTAGTTTCCACTTATGAAGGGTTAGAACACTATTAGATCTGTTTAACTTTCTATCGATCAATACGAACACCAAAGGAAGGGTCCTGGGAATCCCTAGTTCCATCAATTGGTATCAGAGCAACTTTGGATCTACGTATTGATTGATACGTCCATGTTGTCCAATAAAATCTGCACTGTGTAATAGTCGGTAGATGTAGATCTGTTCTAACTCGATTTTGCAGGCATCTTAGATCCAACTATTATGGTCCAATGCATGTTTTTGATTGTGTTGTTTAAACCACGGACATGTCGTGGATGTTGTTGTTGCTGTGGATGTAATTAAAATCACGAGGGTTGATCGTGCTTATTATTTTAATTTTGCAATCTAGATTATGTGTGAACTCCTTCGGGAGGCATAGGATTGATGTAATTTTAATTATTTTTGATCAATCGTGATGGCGGTGGTGGATGTTTCTGACGCAGGACGAGATGCTGGTTTTAAGCAGTCCAGAGGCAGACAGATGATTTTCGATGAAAGAATCGACAGCCAAAACCTTAAAAAAAAATTCGGGGCGCTGCCCCGAACCCCGCGACCTGACCGGGCACGTCGAACCCCGTATAGATCTGCGCAGTGCCAGATTTTGGATTCTAATAGTTGAGGACGGAGCAGCAAAGATCACCATAATAGTTAGATATTTTCTCTTATTTTGCTTTTTTTGATTATGCATGTTTATTATTGTGTGGTTGTTTTTTTGAAAAACCAAGCCTACATTAATAATGGACAACATGGACATAATATCAACTAGTAGAAAAACCCTCATTGTTAAATAACTAAGTGGAAGAGGATTTCTATTTAGTATAAATTATATGGTCTCCATTACTGGTTTGTAGGTGATGTAATTATACTTGCGTGTTGGCTTTAGTGCTTTCCTCCATATCGGATGAGTATAATTATGGATCACCAGTACAAACTTCCTTAGGGATAATTGTAGAAAGTTACCTAGTATGTGTTCACTTCTCCTTCTGAAGGAACTCATTACAAGGTAATGGACTTAGTATTAAGTAATGGTATACACTTAGATACAAATAATGGTATCCTCCCCATCGGAGTCACTGCTATTATTTGTATGACCAGAGCAAGACCAGCATATTAATTTTATTTGTCATAAAGTTATATTGACATGATAGTAAAATTAATAAGAAAAATCTACTTTAACAAAGTTGAATTTGTATACGTCCACACTATCGTGGCATGCTAAATTCATGGTGTTCAAGGTGTTGGTGAATTTCTTATTATTGTTTTAAGGGAATCAATATTTAGTTAATTCAAAAAGTTTTTTTTGTCCTACATAATTTTATTTATGTGATTCTCAGGATTTCAAAAATGGGTTCTTTCAGTCCACTTATGGTGATTCTTAAAGAAAACAAACTTACTGGACCTAATTATATTGACTGGAAACGTAATTTAGATATTGTTCTGACTGCTGAGGAGTACAAATATGTACTTGTTGAGGAATGCCCACCTAAGCCTGATGCTAACTCTGATGAAGAGGTCAAAGAGACTTATAAGAAGTGGAAAAAGGTAGATGAGATGGCACGGTGTTACATTCTGGCATCTATGTCAAATGTACTGCAACATCAGCATCAGGCCATGGCCACAGCTTATGACATGATGTATAACCTCAAGGAACTCTTCGGACATCAGAGTAGAGCAGCTAGGCAGTTTGCTATGAAATGTTTGATGAATACAAAAATGGCTGAGGGTACACCAGTAAGGGATCATATTCTCAAGATGATGGGTCATCTGAATGAAATGGAGATCCTTGGAGCTGAAATCGATGGGGGAAACCCAGGTCGATATCTTTCTCGGGATTCTGCCTAAAAGTTTTGACAATTTCTGCCTTAATTATAACATGAACAAAAGGTTGTATAGGTTGGCAGATCTTGGAAAAGAGCTACAGGATGCTGAATCTCTCTTTAGGCAGAGTGGTCTTGTTTTTGTTTCTGAAAAGGCTTATACATCTAAGACAAAAGGCGGTAAGAAGAAGAATAACATTCAGAAACAGGCAAACTCAGCAAAGAAGGGCATGGGACCTCAAGGCGCGGTGAAAAAGCCGAAAGGCAAATGTTTCAAGTGCAAAGGGTCAGGACATTGGAAGACTGATTGTCCACTTCTCAAACAAGGGAACAAAGAAGGTATATCTCATTTACTAGTAGTTGAAACATGTTTAGCGGTGTTATCTACCGGCACCTGGTGTGTAGATACAGGAGCCACTAATCATGTCTGCAATACGTTGCAGGGGTTCCAGGAAACCAGACGGCTCAGTGATGGAGAGATATGCTTGTTCATGGGTGATGCTACAAAAGTATCGGTCATTGCATTAGGAGATGTTACTTTATCTTTTGGTAGAAATAAGTCTTTGACATTGAAAGATTGTCTTTATGCACCTTCACTTAGAAGGAATTTAGTTTCGGTTTCTATGTTAGTTAAGGATGAATATTCAGTTTATTTTAATGACAATATTGTTATTAGAAAGAATAAACATTTTATCTGTTCTGGTGCATTGGTTGATAATTTGTATCTCATTAATCCTATTTCGCCCACAATACAACTTATGAAAATGAATAATATGTCATCTAACTTAAATAAGAGAAAAGAACCTTCTTGTATGAACCAAACATATCTTTGGCACTTGCGATTGGGGCATATTAACCTAAGAAGGATTCAAAGACTGGTTGAAGATGGACCTTTGAGTTCATTGGAAGTGGAGGCACTACCAGTCTGTGAATCCTGTTTGGAAGGTAAAATGACCAAAAGGCCTTTTACGGCAAAGGGATATAGGGCCAAAGATGTGTTGGAATTGGTTCATTCTGATTTGTGTGGACCCATGACTATCCAAGCTAGAGGTGGCTTTGAATATTTTGTCACATTTATTGACGATTATTCAAGGTATGGATACATTTATTTGATGCGCCGTAAGTCTGAGTGCTTTGAGAAATTCAAAGAGTACAAGGCTGAAACGGAGAAACGTCATGGAAAATGTATCAAGTCATTACGATCAGATCGTGGTGGTGAGTACCTCTTTGGAGAGTTTAAGGATTATTTATCAGAGGCTGGGATTGCATCCCAATTGACTGCACCTGGAACGTCCCAGCAGAATGGTGTAGCCGAAAGAAGGAATAGAACTCTTATGGAGATGGTTAGATCAATGATGAGTTATTCGGATTTGCCAGATTCATTTTGGGGATATGCCTTAGAGACTGCAGCTTATATTTTGAACTTGGTTCCTTCTAAGTCAGTACCTCTTACTCCCACAGAGCTGTGGATTTTGAGTAAGCCTAGTCTGAAACATGTTCGCATTTGGGGTAGTCCAGCACATGTGCTGAATGGGAAAGCAGATAAGTTGGAATCTCGTACAGAAGTACGCTTGTTTGTAGGCTATTCAAGAGGAACGAAAGGAGGTTTATTTTATAGTCCTAAGGATCAGAAGGTCATTGTTAGCACCAATGCCCGATTCTTAGAGGAGGACTATGTGATGAACTATGTGATGAACCATAAACCCACAAGTAGAGTTGTTCTAGAAGAACTGAGACGTGAGACACCAAGTACTTCAGTACCAACAGTACAAGAGGATGAACCACAAATAACTGCACAACGTGTCACAAATGTTACACCACAACCGATAGTGCCTCATCGTAGTGGGAGGGTTGTGATACAACCTGATAGATATATGTTCTTGGGAGAGTCGTCAGACTTCGTCCCTGAGGAACAAGATTATGATCCCTGTACCTACAAGAAGCACTCCAAGATAAAGATGCAAAGTCTTGGCAAAAAGCAATGATATCTGAAATAGAATCTATGGATTCTAATCAGGTCTGGGAGCTTGTAGAACCACCCGTTGGTGTAAAAGCCATTGGATGTAAGTGGGTCTATAAGAGAAAAAGAGGATCAGACGGTAAGGTTGAAACCTTTAAAGCTCGGCTTGTAGCAAAAGGTTTTACTCAAAGAGAGGGTATCGATTATGAGGAAACATTTTCTCCTGTAGCCATGCTTAAGTCTATCCGGATTCTTTTATCTATTGTAGCTCATCTCGATTATGAGATTTGGCAAATGGATGTCAAGACAGCTTTCCTTAATGGAAGTCTTGAGGAAGACATCTATATGAAGCAACCAGACGGGTTCATTGAAAAGGGCCAGGAGCATCTTGTTTGTAAGCTCAAGAAGTCCATTTATGGACTTAAGCAAGCTTCCAGATCTTGGAACATATGTTTTGATCAAGTGATAAAATCCTATGGATTTGATCAATGTCAGGATGAATCATGTGTATACAGAAAATATGACGAAAACGTGGTGGTTTTCCTAGTACTTTATGTGGATGACATCTTACTCATTGGAAACAATGTGAAGGTGTTATCTGATGTATGGGTATGGTTATCCAAACAGTTTGATATGAAGGACTTGGGAGAAGTAGGTCACATCCTTGGGATCAAAGTTCTACGAGATCGCAAGAAAAAGATGTTGGGCTCATCCCAAGCTTCCTATATCGATACTGTACTAACTCGTTTTAGTATGCAAATTTTTAAGAAAGGTTTCTTACCTTTTAGACATGGAATTGCTCTATCAAAGGAGCAGTGTCCGAGGACACCTAAAGAGATAGAGAACATGAAGGCAGTTTTTTATGCTTCAGCAGTAGGAAGCTTAATGTATGCAATGCTATGTACGAGACCAGACATCTTCTTGGCCGTAGGCATGGTCAGCAGATACAGTCTAACCCAGGACAAGAGCACTGGACTACCGTAAAGCATATTTTGAAGTACCTGAAAAGGAGTAAAGAGTATATGCTAGTTTACCAGGCAGATAGTTTAGTTCCCTTGGGGTATACATACTCAGATTTTCAGTCAGATAGGGATTCCAGGAAATCTACCTCAGGTTATATGTTTACTTTGGGAGGTGGAGCCATTGTGTGGAGGAGTATCAAGCAAAAATGTATTGCTGATTCCACCATGGAAGCCGAGTATGTGGTAGCCTCTGAGGCAGCCAAAGAAGCGGTTTGGCTCAGAAACTTTCTGTTGGACTTGGATGTGGTACCTAGTTTGCCTAAGTCTATTACACTTTATTGTGATAATAGTGGTGCAGTTGCAAACTCGAAGGAACCATGAGCCCATAAGACTGGAAAACACATCGAGCGCAAGTACCACCTGATACGAGATTTCGTAAAGAAAGAAAAGTTGCTGTGATCAAGATAGCATCAGCCGACAACCTAGCTGATCCCTTTACAAAGAGCTTACCAGCTAAGGCTTTTGATAGTCATGTTGAGGGAATGGGAGTCAGATGTGTAGTAGCATGGCTTTAAGTATAAGTGAGAGATTTGTAACAGTATACTGAAAAGCAATGCTTTGAGTATAAGTGGGAGATTGTTAGGGTTATATACTAAAAACATCACTTTTGTAGTAACCTTATTTCCTTAAATTTTGAATGAGAATCATATGGGCAAATGTTTGCATATTGTGTTTGTTACAAGTGTTAATGCAAATGTATGATATTCTATATTATAGATAATATGGTGTGTGGTGTCACACAGAAGATCATATTATCAGTTTCCTTTGGAGTATATAAATAGTTCACAACCTAGATGGACTTGGACAATCTATTGGAAAGGTTGTAGTGTAATCTGGTATTAGTCTATCTTGACTATAGGTTTATACTAGTACACTTTGTGTGTATTGAACAGGACCACTTGAGGTTGTTCTCTTTGTACTGACTACATAAGAGAACAAAAACCTCTGTTATTATGGATACTTGTACTCTTAATCCGGATATAATAACGGATATGTATATGCAGTGTGCATTACTTTGACTCATAAAAGAGTGAGATTCATTATGGATCAACAACCTCTATGAATTGGGTAATAACATTGTATGTATGATGGGCTGTTGATTATAAATGGAATCCATGTCCCGATACATCGGGTTGATGATGTCCTCTTAAGGAGCTCATAAGGATTGTCATGTAAACCCTGCAGGTGGATTATATCCGACATGACAAATAAAGTTGAGCGGTACTACTTAAGGATAAAAGATGTTGAATCAATATAGTTGTCAGTAACTTAATTTGATCGACGGACATACGATACTTAACATGGGGAGCCAAACG
Organism: Iris pallida; assembly: GCA_029216955.1. NCBI lineage: Eukaryota > Viridiplantae > Streptophyta > Magnoliopsida > Asparagales > Iridaceae > Iris > Iris pallida. The sequence goes on along the minus strand of JANAVB010003400.1, from coordinate 39,178,980 downwards.
AGCATATAATAAAAGGAGCCCACAAACATAATTTGGGATTAGGAAGGTAGTGCAACAATAGCTCATTAGTGGACCGAGCTATTGTTAATGGGCCTGGATTGTGTGTTCGGATTGAACACGGGATATCCAGATCCGTTAGGAGGCCTAACCCTAATTTCTCCTCATGGTCCCTGCCGTAGCCTATATATATCCTCTATTCTCTGGCCGCCAGATTATTGATCAGAAATCTAAAATTTTCTCTAAATTCGTGATTCACGTAAGGAGAGAAAGAGAGGGCTGCCAAGGAGAAAAAAAAGGTTGGGAGATCGTCGTCCACACGACGTCCAACTCGAGGAAGGAATACGTGCAGAAGATCTTGGGGTCGTCCGCTCGAGATTGCCAGGAATTACTTGTCTCCTTTCCGCCGCAGGTATAATTCGTGAACCCTAGTTTCCACCTATGAAGGGTTAGAACACGTATTAGATCTGTTTAACTTTCTATCGATCCATACGCACACCAAAGAAAGGGTCCTGGGAATCCCCAGTTCCATCAATTACAGCCTTAGCGGGATCACAACCTCCTCATTTGAAGTCCAAAGCCATCTGTCAAAAGGAGTAGTAAAACAAGAACTCGTCCAATTTGGGCAAGGTCATAGATACTGCAAAAGAAAAAATAAAAACAAGTTAGCAAAAATATTATCTTTTTTGAAGAAGAACAAAAAGACATGCGTAGCCTGGCATCAGCGCATCTGAAATTATGCGTATTAACAAAAGCTGAGCCTTGGCGCATCTTCAGGACCAAAGTCCATGCGCGTTGGCAATGTTATCCCTTGGCGCATCTTCAGGACCAAAGTCCATACGCGTTGGCAAATTTATCCCTTGGCGCATCTTCAGGACCGAAGTCCATGCGCGTTGGCAAAATTAAACCTCGACGCATCTTCAGGACCGAAGTCCATATAAGTTGGTAAAATAAAGCTTTGACGCATCTTCAGGGCATAGCACTATGAGCTACACCCATTAGCTTCAGGAAAGAGAATGGTTGGCACATGTTCCAGATGGTCACCCAACCACGCGCCTAATCGTGCACAAAGTGGCTATGTGTTCGAGAAAACTCTCAATGACGTCCACTTACCTATAACTTCCCTACGAACGTCGGAATAAGTTGTATCGACGATCTCGGGCTCGTCGGCGGCGACCTCGACAGGCCTCTTGCCCTTGGCCTTGAACTTGCTGGCTGCGATGGCCTTGGGAGCTTTAGGAGCCATCGCATGAAGAACATTGGAGAAGTTAGGGTTTCGGAGAGATAAAGGGTTTGAAGAAGCGAAAGCTTGAGGAGAAGAGTAGAAAAATCTCTCTCCAACCCAAGCACCTATTTATAGGCTTGGGAAAGTGAGTGGCCCGATAACGCATGACGCTTCAAAATTTGTGTAAAGAGACGGCACAAAATCTCTTGAAAGGATTATCACAAGGCGTTATTATTAAAATATACAGGCTGTCAGAGCGATCATGCACCAAGACGACAATGCGCTAGAAAGAGCATGCGCCAGAAAATAATCAAAGCCCATGCCCCTAAAAATTCTACTGTCCATGCTTCTTGTTCAAAGTATTTCAAAACTTGTTTAAGTGTTAAAACTTTGAAGGGGGTCTTGTAGAAGCATGGAATTCATGCGCCCAGAAACCAAGTTCAAAGGAGGTGCATCCCTATGCACTACAAAATGCATGTGCCACACGTCACCAACAGATCTAGCGCATCATAAGAGAACAACAAAGACATAGTGCATAAAAAAAGATTTATATTATATTAAAAATATATTACATGGACACTTCATTTACATGAAAACTCTACTACAACCTACTCTAAAAATAGGCGCATAATTTCCTCATCTCAGCACAACCGCATCACTTCCACGTCACATGCGCATCACTTCCTCGTCGCAAGCGTATCACTTCCTCATCTCTTCCAAACGAGGCACTAGTTGAGCAAAATTTTGGTTGGCAATAAACCCAAACCCGGTAATCAACATCTTGGCACTCAATGTTGTCTCATGGAAGAATAAGGCCAGTAAAGTGCATAAGCATGAACTGCTCTGCCAATAGTTAGCTCGGCGCATTTGAGTTCTCTGATGGAGTTCTTTGTCAAAATTATAGCTTCTTTGAATGAGGAGATCTACAACCCACTACTGACTGAATTGCCAAGGATGAGGCTCACGGTTATCGAAAGTTGAGTTTTTTCTTGACATAAAGTCAAGTGAAACGAGAATGAGCAAATTCTTCCCTCTTCGAACACACATATTTATAAATCAAAGTATGGTCAAACCCATGCGCCAAGTGGCAACCTCTCCGAGATTAGTGGGATGAACCTAGCATTAATGGCAATGAATCTTCCATCTCACTTTTAACTAAGTCAAAGTCGTTAGTCAAGCACCAAAACACTCTATGAGGTAGACCAAGAATAATATGCCACCAAAAGAAGTTCAAACGATGCGCCCAGCAATCGATGCACCCCACATTCGATGCGCCAACAAAGGCTCTTAGCCCATCAAGCATTAAATGCTAAAGTGTCATATATCAGTACGCCTCGAAGATAGTACAAACAACGTCTTGCACAAAAAACAAAGAGTCACCTACGTCAGCACACGTCGACATCATTACCCACTTTTATGGATTGTAGCTGTACCCAGCCACGTGGGTAACCTCACTATCCTTCGTGTGTACAATAAAGCCATGTTCCTAAAACTCGCTACGCACCCCAAATAGACATATGCCCAGTTCTTCCATACGATGAGCCCAGACGGTGCATCAAATCTATCATAAAGATCTTTGAATAATGTACATGTGCCACATGTTATTGACTTAGTCATGCTCATAAACGGGTGCCAACCACCCAAGATCTGAGCAACAAACGAATCTCAATAACTGTCATGTGTCAGCTCATCCGCAAACCAACAATACAGTTACATCGGATTCAGTTCAAGCTTCTCGAGCACAGTGTCCCTGCGCCCAAGGAGTCATCCACGTAGCGTTCCTACGTGCCAAATTTCTACGCATGCTTCACATATGCGCACATGAATGGATCATTATATTCTATATAAATAGAAGGATTATTCCTTTATTCAATAGACAGAGATACATAGAAACAGTATCCCAGACATCCAGAGAGTCCGAGCATACTTTAAGAGAGCCAAATTGTCGTCCATCGACGACTTGCATTTGCTTCTTGATCGTCGTCAAATCATCAACAGAGTAAAGAATCAATCCTCCATCCCCAGAAAACAAATTATACTCGAAAGATCCCATCGAGGATCAAAGTTGTACTCTTTTTCGTTTGTTTAAAGTAAAAGTTCTCAAACACTTTTTCTTGGAAAATAATGTCAAAGGGGGAGAAGTAAGTTTAAAGTTAGCATTATATGCTTATTTATAATTTATATATAGCTTCACCCTTTTGTTTCTCTATTTTTTCTTGCTTCACCACTTACGGGGGAGCTATCCTTTTCGATGAAGTGACAAAGGGAAGAAACCGATACAGCTACAACAAGGCAAGCCACAGCTACTGAACCGTACAAGACAAATGCTTACAAAACTACGAAAGAGCACAGGGGAGCATTGTACCAGCATGTAATCGGCATATTGTATCACGTATCGGCTATGGTTTGTCAATTATCTAAGTGGAGGAGATTGTTGGCCTAAATAGTCATTGGTCAACCTGATTTTGATATTGATCGAACCATGACTTGATATGACTCGATATGACTTACTCAACACATTAGCACAAAGTCGGCACTCTATATCGCAACTATTCTTGTGCAACAAGGATATCTGGAATTTATATTTTATTATATATTTTTGTTTCTTTTATAGGACAAGATGTGAATTGGGTTGTGTTGGCACTAAGAATCTTAAACCCAAGTCTAAACAAATATCCTAGTCCACCAATCCAAACTGATAAAAATACAAAAGCCTATACAGACCGAACTCGGACCGAGTTCTGTCCGAACTCTACCCGAACTCGGTCCCTCAGACCCAAGTTTTCTATTTGACCATTCGCTCCTGAAGATCGGGTTCTAACGTTCGAATTTACGAACGTTAGGGAGACCGAACTCTACCCGAACTCGGTCCCCCTCAACCCTATAAATAGAGACTGATTTTTTTATTGTTATTCACTCAATCAATATTCAATCTTCTTATCTATTTCTGAGCTATAAACTTTCTCCATTCCCAATATCAACTACTAGCCTTCTAGTGCCAACCTGGTTCCAATTTTAAAAGTATGACCGAGTTGTAAAGCTTGGATTCCCAAGTGTTAGTCTTTACACTTGAAATCGTGAGTCCTTCGTATTAAAGCTTGTGGTTATTAAGTCGTCGTATCCTTCAGATCAAAGCACGAGGTTGTAAGAAGTCGACATGTCCTTCGGATCAAAGAACGTGGTGTAACTGCTATTTCAATAGCGGGTTAAACATCGAGCAAGAGTTTTCGAGACTGGATTAGTCCTCTTAGAGGAAAACCAGTATAAGCCTCGGTGTTTGCGTTTGCTTCTCTGAACTTGTTTACTTTACGCATTTATTTGATATTTCTTACTTACATATCAGTTTATTTACTGCTATAATTTTTAATTAGTGATTATTTATTCCACTGCACACACACTCTATTTATCCTCTCTCTAGAGGTGCTCAATATTCCTACAAGTGCCACCCTTCGAAGAGTGAAATTTTGGCTTTCTTGTGCATCTTCTGGATCGATGTCAGATATCCAAGTGCCTACGCAAATGAAATGGGTCTTCAAAAGCTCTGCTCGGGGCAGTTGACCTATGTTCCCACATAGGATCTGCTGACAAAAGTTCCTACGCTGATCTTCTAAGAGCATCATTAGTAAGGCCCATCCCATTTTCTAGATTCTAGATTTAGAATGTAGGAGCTAATTTTATAGAATAATAAGTCTCATCTCTAGTCCCAATTTCTACAATTTCGGTCCCAACCCATCCATGGGTGCTAAGGGTTGGGCCTCCCAATTTCTAGATTCTAGATTGTAGAAACTCGTTTTGTAGAATAGTAAGTTCCAATTTAGAGCCCAACTTTCTAGATTCTAAACTTTATATTATTTTTTTCCTACATTAATTTTTGATCATACAATTTTTGGAACCGGAGCTCATTTTATCATTTTCTACTATTCTCATACAAATCCAACCCATTTTACATTTACCTTTTTTTTTGAAATTTTGGGCTCCAAATTGCATTGGAGAGTCCCAACTACTAATGATGCTCTAACAAAAGGAATTGAGCAGCTTCCCTGCGCCACTGATGTCTACGCATACATAGAGAAAGCGATAAAGCGGTTTGAATTCTTTATTTGCTGACAAGACAGTACTGGAGAGCGGGGGAATGACTCAGCCAGCTACGTATTACGGGTAGATGAATATCGTATAATACGATCAATGCTGTCTAACCAGACGAGGGGGTGCATACTACATGAAAGTCTTACTATGGTCACTTCACATCTATTGTCTCAATCATTCAAACAAGAAGCAAAAATAGAGAACATGTAAGATAAAGCAGTAAGGCAGTCCCAAACGCTCAGTCAAAATGTTCTTGAGATCTGGCTTTACAAAACATAGCCAGATGGTATAGTAACATATACACATTTGTTATCAGCTGCAGTCTGACTTAATTATAATCATGTAAAAGTAAGTGTAAGACAATCCGACTAACATGTCGGTGCCAAACGGCTAAGTATGAAGTAAATAACAAAACGAGTGGTGAAGTAAGGAACCCACTCGAGTCCTCCTGCGATCATTTCCCTAGTATTGACCATCTTGGAGGTAGAAGTAAGCTGGATCCTCGGGGACCGGCTCTAAATCTGGCCATGCAAAACTAGAGAGGTTAGACCTCTAATAGCAAGTACCACAAGGGAGCACGATATGAATGATTAAACCAGTAAGTAAGAGAATATAATAATAGATCTCTGCTCTCCACTAGGATTCACATAACATCACGACACTTCGAACCAACCTCCCAACCAAACAAGGACAGAAGTTGGCCCGTCATGTCCTGACATTCTGATCATCTCAGTTATGCAACAGAGTAGGTACAGTACACAAACAAATCATCTTGAACGGCTAATCAACTACTACGGCTTGCTATTGTGAGTCCCAAGTTATCCTAGAATTATGCAAATAGGGATTCCTCAGTTCTTACTATGTGTGAGCAAGGCTAGTCTATCCAATCAATCAATTGCGCCAATCATGTAATTAGACGAGTCCCAGCGGGACGCCCGCCGTTAATATAGCATGTACAATAATATAAGCAGATACCGTTCCCTGCCCGTGTGACAGATTTACAGTATCTGTGGGGACCAGCCGGCCCGTCGGGCACTACTAGTCCCAAGGGGGCTGCCATATAAGAACTCGGGAATCCATTCTCTCCTATGCCATCATTATTTTATTTAACTTAATAGTCTCTACGTTGAGTGAAGTCCCATGCCGTAGATCATGGTCATTCAAATGAGTACTTTTGTACGGGGTACGATATGCGCAACTCTACAACGATACCCGTGTGGCTAGGTTGTAGGTCTTACATAGCGTAATGCAACAATCAAATCTAACCACGGAATAATCATGCCTTGACCATAAAGTACACATGCAGTTTTGTAAGATAAATAAATAACTAAATAAATAAATAAATAATTTTGAAGCCTGCATGTGCCTGTATGCCAATATTCGGGATCGGCTAATCGAGTACAATAGTTCATTACATGAACGTGTCTCATTCATTCAATTCAATAAGACGACTAGCCAGTCTCTTAGTTCCAACTAGAAACGCATGATCAATTATTAGTCAATGTCACAATCATTATCAATGGACAAGGCATGAAAGTCAATTAGTATTACATGGGGTCGAGCCTATAACTCCTCAGAGTTAAGTTCTAGTCATGTTGGGTATCCATGGATCAATCAAGACACATGACACATTCCACATAACAATCTGTATTAACAATATTAACATATCATGATTTTCGAGTTCATGCCAAAAGGCGTAAGGATATAATAGAAGAATTATCATGCCATCATTAAATGAATAAGTTATAGAGCAAATAGTAACACCCAGGTTAGAAAGTCACGCTAACAAGTCTATGCTAAGGCCAAAAAGTCATGCCAAGTCTAGTAGGAGTGAGCGTGAAAAGTAATTCACGCAAGGGAAATTCACGCACGCACAGTGTGAGCATGAAAAGTGAGCGTGGAAAAGTAAGCGATAAGAAATTCACGCACGCATGCAAAGATGGTACGTAACTCAAAAGTCACGCTGGCATGTAAAGATGTGTGCGTGACTAAAAATCCACGCACTCATGCAAGAACACGTGCGTGACTAAAAATCCACGCACTCATGTAAGAACATGTGCGTGACTAAAAATCCACGCACTCATGTAAGAACATGTGCGTGACTATAAATCCACGCACTCATGTAAGAACATGTACGTGACTATAAATCCACGCAGACACGTAATAACGTGTGCGTGACTATAAATCCACGCAGACACGTAATAACGTGTGCGTGACTGAAAATCCACGCAGACACGTAATAACATGTGCGTGACTCAGAAACCTTCGTCCCAAGCCAGAAATGAGTTCCCATGGTTCAGAACCCATGGTCAGCCGAGAACACAAAAACTTAGATCTGGGAGAAACTAGCCGACGAAATCAAAAATACTAAGTAGTAAACTCTCTCAGGATCGTGAGAGGAAGAGAAATGAACCATAAAAATGGTTCTCCAAGCAAGAAACAAGATGTACTTGCCTGCTGCTACTGCTGGTAGGTGGAGAAGTGATGAGAGGAAAAAGAAGAAGTAATGTAGAAGGAGAGTAATGAGGAGAGAGAAGGGGATGGAAGCTTTAAATAGGAAGGGTGGTGGTAGGTGGGGTTATTGGGTCGGGTTCATACGGATCCAACCAAGGCTAACCCGAAACAAAGCAGAGAGGTTAAAAGCAGGAAATAAAATACAGATAATAAAATTGCAGGAAATTAATCAACATAAAAATTAAAGAGCAGAGAATTAATTAACATGAACTTATAGGAATTTAAATACAGAATAATACATGATAAATACTAAATAAATATACATGAGTTGTACATGTATAAAAATACATATTCTTGTATTAAAAATATACATTCTGGAAACGGGGAGTGACATGAGCTTTGTGCGCAATGAACGGGGCATCGGAAGTCAGCCCCTCGTCACCCACGGAGCAGTTTTCCCACTCAAGGTATCCTACTTCCCTACGACGTAACTTTTTACTCGTAGCAACGATTTTCGATCCGTAAAATTTTCTTGAAAGTAGACTTGACCCTCTTCGAGATCCTCCAGGTGGATTTCTCAACAACCCATCGACTTGCTCGAAAACTTGAGACGAAATTGAAGAAAAACCTTGTTTGCTGTAATACTAAAAACTGTTTTAAAACGACAACTTGTCGGCCAATTTTTTTGCTGTGCAGTAAAGAATTGTAGAAACTAATTAAACACATGTGAAGATAACATAACCACGATTAAAACGCAACTTATAGATCTGTATTTCGATTTCTGTGTAAGATTTAAATCAATGCTAAACTTGTGCGAAAAACTGTTTTCAAAATAGTTAATTTCAGAGAATTTTCCCCGATACGACGTGCGCCCCGACAAATCGGACGACATGGTCGCTACGCTATATACATTGAAAGACGCGTATGGACGTTTCCGACGTGTGGGAACTGACGGAACTCAGTTTCGTCGCGTGTGCGCGACGAAATCAACGCGTATCCGTCGAGATACCCCCGTATCGGCATTTTGCAAACTTGCCCATAAATTCGTATACATTCGTCCAATCGAGACAAAACTTGCGCCAACAGGTCCGAATTGAAATTTTGGACCTGTATGCCAAGTTTGGTTCGATTCTGAGAAGGTCGAATCGGAACCCCTTTTTGGCGGGCCCGCGACCCACTCAAACGAGCGAATTTGTACACGGCTCATCGAAATCCAAAACTGGACATACCGTTGAGTTCCTCTCCTCAAACTGAATCCATAGACATGTAGTTTGATGACTTTAGAGACCATAGACTTTGGCACACGTTTCGGTGCAAAGCGGGTCCAACGGCAGACATCATTTTGATCCGAAATTACGATTTTACCCATGTTCCAGAATTGGACTTTTGGACAGGCGTTTTCTAGGTATATCTTCTTCACCGAGATCATTTTTGATGTTTGTTTCAGCGTCTGGAGTCATCTGTGATTTGTGAGTTTTGGTGCTGACACTTGCTACTCTTGGATTGCCCTTCTCGCACCGCAGGCAAGTATACCTTGCCATAGATTCTGATTGTGCTCATTTATTTTCAGTATATTTTATTATTGCATATTTTTTCTCTTATTTGTCATTTTGTTTCTATTAGGCGTCCAAGTCATACTTGGGTGCAAGCGGCTAAATTTAGTCGTTATATTTATTTATGTCTTTATTTGCATGTCGACCTTGTGTCAGTTGACTACCCTATGAGTATGTGGGGTATTTTCATATCCCCTATGGCCTTGACACATGTGTATCACGTGATGAGTGAGTTATATAGGACACGGACCTGCGTATTCGACTGACCATCGATACGTACGGGATGTGCGACGGTTAGGAGGTAACTGCTACTAGTGTGTTGAGTTAGAAGCCGTAGCAGTTGCCAACTGGACAGGCTGTGGATACATCTTGGACAAGAGCATTTGGAGGGAGGGGACAGCTACTAGCGTAGAGGCTACATTTATTTTTATACACTTTGGGGCCGAGAGTGACTCGTATGAGTACTACTTTCTACCCTGGCCGATAGCGTCTCGGATGAGCGCTACTTGACGGCCACTTTTTATTGCTTGCTTGCGTGAATCCGTTACAGCCCCTGCGTAGAACGTTGTCCTCTAAAGTGTATCACACATAGACGGTTAGGAGATCTTGTAGAGTCATAGTTGCATATTTTACACATTCAGTTACTTGGCATGTTTTTTGTATCTTGTTACGTCCCTCTGAGGACCTGGTATACATCGGTGACGAGGCATCTCCTGTCCATACTTAGTTTTATTCTTTATTATCTGAGACCATGTATTGGACATCTTTTTATCATCTTTCTTGCTGTTTGAGGAGGTTGGACTCCATTTAGTTGAGACTATTTTTCCATAGCTGTTTGGGTGGGAATGTCTATCCGGCTATATTTTGACATCATCATTTATCTTATCTAGTGGACTTTATTATATTCTCTGTGTTGAGCTGTGGATGAGATTTAGTTATATTATTGTGGCTTATCATGTATCATTATTACAGCTTATGTACCGATACGGGATTACCACATATTGGTGTATTCTTCGTATAAGTACAGCTGGCATGTCTACGTACTTAGTCCTATGTATTTTGGGACTGGGATGTCACATGTTTTTGTGGTGGCCCATGCAGGTCTGATATTAATATTGTTGGGTTACATGACTGTGCCCAACAAGCCTGCAAATAGGAATATGATATAGAATCTCATCCACTTATTAATATCTTTCTTGACTTCCTCTCAACTTCTTATTTGATTGTTTGATTACATCCAGTTTGAAATTGTTCTAACCAACTCAATTCTTCGTGCCAATATAGGATGAATCTACGTAGTGGACGCACTACTCCCCTCGCCCTTACTGACGGGAACGCCACTGCTCAAGAAGGACCGGTGAGTCAGCCACCTATGACCCCTACTACTCCAGCACCATCCGGATTGTAGCCTGTGATGACACCCCCCACTACTCAGCAGCAAGCCCCGACACCTCAAGTGGGGCAGACAGACCCTGGAAACCCTGTAACTCAAGAGGAGTACCTACCGCCACCTTATCCACCTCAGCCCCTAGCACAGATTCTACCCCCATATCCACTATCATCATATCCACCATCCTCATATCCACCACAATAGCCTCCACAATATCTACCATCATCATATCCACCACCACCACCTCCACATATCCAGCATCATCATATCCACCTGTCACGCCCCAGAACCAGAATACTGGAGAGCGGGGGAATGACTCAGCCAGATACGTATTACGGGTAGATGAATACCGTATAATACGATCAATGCTGTCTAACCAGACGAGGGGGTGCATACTACATGAAAGTCTTACTATGGTCACTTCTCATCTATTGCCTCAATCATTCAAACAAGAAACAAAAATAGAGAACATATAAGATAAAGCAGTAAGGCGTCCCAAACGCTCAGTCAAAATGTTCTTGATATCTGGCTTTACAAAATATAGCCAGATGACGAAGCAAGGTATACACAATTGTTTATCAGCTGCAGCCTGACTTATTTACAATTATGTAAAAGTAAGTACAAGACGATCCGACTAACATGTCGGTGCCAAACAACAAGGTATTAAGTAAATAACAAAACGAGCGGGGAAATAAGGAACCCACTCGAGTCCTCCTGCGATCATCCCTCTAGTATTGACCATCTTGGAGGTGGAAGTAAGCTGAGTCCTCGGAAACCGGCTCTAAATCTGGCCATACAAAACCAGAGAGGTTAGACCTCTAATAGCAAGTACCGCAAGGAAGCATAATATGAGGGATTTAAAACCAGTAATGAGAAAATATGATAAATAGATCTCTGCTTTCTACTGGGATTCACATAGTATCAAGACACTTCGAACCAACCTCCCAACCAAACAAGGACAGAAGTTGGCACGTCATGTCCTGACATTCTGATCATCTCAGTTAGGTAACAGAGAAGATACAGTACACAAACAAATTAATTTAAACGGCCATTCAACTACTATGGTTTGCTACTGTGAGTTCCAAGTTATCCTGAAAATATGCAATAAGGATTCCTCAGTTCTTACTATGTGCAAGCAAGGCTAGTCTATCCACTCAATCAATTGCGCCAATCATAAATTAGACGAGTCCCAGCGGGACGCCCGCCAATAATATACAATATTCAATAAATAATATAAGCAGATACCGCTCCCTGTCCGTGTGGCAGATTTACAGTATCTGTTGGAACCAGCCGGCCTGTCGGGCACTTAATAGTCCCAAAGCGGGCTTCCATGTAAGAACTCGGGAATCCATTCTCTCCATGCAATCATTATTTTATTTAACTTAATCGCCCCTATGTTGATTGAAATCCCTTGTCGTGGATCATGGTTATTCAGAATGAGTACTTCCGTACAGAGTACGATATGCCCAACTCTACAACGATACCCATGCGATTATGTTGTAGGTCTTACATAGCGTAATACAACAATCAAAACTAACCACGAAATAATCATGCCTTGACCATAAAGTACACATGCTGCTTTGTAGAAAAATAAATAAATTGAAGCATGCACATGCCTGTATGTCAATATTCAGGATCGGCCAATCGATTATAATAGTTTATAGTTAATATAAACGTATCTCATTCATTCAATTCAATAAGACGACTAGCCAGTCTCTTAGTTCCAACTAGGAACGCATGATCAATTATTAGTCGAAGTAACAGTCGGGGTCAATTCGTGACAAGACATGAAAGTCAAACTAGTATTAAGCATGGTCGAGTCTATAACTAGCATAAAATAGTTGGTAACATATTCTTGAAGCCAAGGAAAAGATCTACAACTTTCATGTTAGGAGTTAGAAGAAATTCTAACTACAATTCGGTCAATTATGGCATATAACAGTCAGAAACAACTAAAATAGGCATTATGCGGCATATTCTACGACATGCATGCGGACCAACTGCAACATGCGGCTCATGCGGCCCAACCGCAACACCATATGCAGCTCAACAGCGACATGCGACTCATGCGGCCCAACCGCGACACCATATGCGGCTCAACAGCGACATGCGGCTCATGCGGCCCAACTACGACACCATATGCGGCCAACTGCGACATGCGGCTCATGCGGCCCAACTGCGACACCATATGCGGCCTACTGCGACATGCAGCTCATGCGGCCCAACTGCGACACCATATGCGGCCAACTGCGACATGCGGCTCAACAGCCCATTCGCGATACCATATGCGGCCAACTGCGACATGCGGCTCAACAGTCCATTCGCGACACCATATGCGGCCAACTGCGACATGTGCCTCATGCGGCCCATTCGCGACACCATATGCGGCCTACTGCGACATGCAGCTCATGCGGCCCAACTGCGACACCATATGCGGCCAACTGCGACATGTGCCTTATGCGGCCCATTCGCGACACCATATGCGGCCTACTGCGACATGTGCCTTATGCGGCCCATTCGCGACACCATATGCGGCCTACTGCGACATGCGGCTCATGCTGCAGATGAATATAGAAATGAACAAAAATACTTTTGGCCATAACTTCCACAAAATAAATCGAAATCTAACTTTTCAAAAGCCAAACTTTAGTAGAATTAAATTCTCTACAACATGGAACCACTTATTTTTGAAAACAAAAGAGTTTGATAGATCAAAACCATAAAATCCATACGAAAACTAAAACTTAAAACTTAGATCTACACCCAACCATCCATGGAAATCAAGAACTTCAAGACCTAAACTTGTAGAGGAAGAGAAGATGAACAACATAGACTAAAAATAAATAGGGATGCATGAAATCCCTCATGGTGTGCAAGATGTACTTGCCTCTCCAAATGGGTAGGTGGGAGAGTAATGGAGGATGAAGAAGAGTAAGAAGAGTAATGGTGCAGTAATGAAGAGAGAGAAAGGAGATGGGCTTTAAATGAAGGGGTGGTGGTAGGTGGGGGTTTGTTTCGGTTCATGATGAACCAACATAATTAAACCAATCCAAGTCGGGCCCAAAGCAAAGCTAAAGCAGAGTATAAAAGCAGAAAGTAAAATATAGAAATAAAATTACAGGAAATTAATTAACATAAAATTAAAGAGATTTAAATACAGAATAATACATGATAAATATTAAATAAATACGTATTCTGGGAACGAGAAGTGACACCACCCCAACAGCCACCACAGTATCCACCATCCTATCCACCCCAGCAGCCCCTACCATATCCATCACCATATCCACCATCATATCTACCCCAGTATCCTCCACAGAATCTACCTCAGTATCCACCCCCATACCCCCCACAGTATCCCTTTCCATATCCTTCATATCCTCCACAGTACGGGCCACATGGTGCCCCAAGATCATACCCCAGATGCCATACATGCCCCCACAGCAGCCCATGCCTCAGGCTGGTGGGACTACTACAGAGCAGATCCTACAGAGCTTAGTACAGGCTCAGATGCAGCAGAGCGAGGCTATCAGGAGGAGTTTGGAGACAGCACTGAGCCGAGCACCCCAAGCCTCTGTGGGTTCTATCGAAGGGTTCTGCAACATGAATCCTCCACACTTTAAGGGCACTGAAGACGTCATCGGGATCACTAATTGGATGGTTAAGACAGAGAATCTCCGGAAGGCTTCAGAGTTATCCGCAGATCTATGGATGACGGCAGTAAAGTTACAGCTGGAAGGAAATGCTTATGATTTGTGGGCCGCAGAGGAGAGGCGGCTAGGAGTTGATCAGACATGGGAGGAATTCAAAGAACTGTTCAATAAGAAGTTTTCTTTGACACTGCCAAGGATGCTCTATATGACCAGTTTCTACACTTGGAGCAGGAAAATATGACAGTTGACGAGTATGACGTCGAGTTTAGTCGACTGAGTCGTTTCATACCAGGGTTGGTTACGACAGAGCTGGAGAAAGCCAAAAGATTTCATAGAGGCTTGAGTATAGAGTTACAGAGGTACACCAGCTCCGAGTCGAGGGTCTCCCAAGCAGCTGTTCTGGCAGAGACTAGAACTCAGGAGGCCATAAGCAAGAAGGCGACCCAACGTGTTACATTGACTGTGGGATCAGCTAAGACCACTACAGGAGGGCCAGTGAGACGTCCTCCCATACCTCAGCATCAGCAGAGGACAGGGCCATACCAGACACAGGAGATGGTCACTTGCCATTACTGTGGTAAATTTGGTCATGTTTTGCGAGATTGTAGACGACGGTTGGGGTATTGTTTGATTTGCGGATCGAATCAGCACCAGGCTAAGGATTGCTCATTTCAGAGGGTCACTCCACATAATCAGCAGCAGAGGCCAGCTATTACAGGACCAGGAGCACCACGATCACCCTTACCCACTCAGACAGCCCAATTCCAGTAGTCTAGAGCACACACGGGTAATCAGCAAATTGGGAAGGCTTTTGCTCTAGCTGCCGAGGAGGCAGAACCAGAGGTGGACGTCATAGCAGGTATGGTTCTAGTTGCATCATTTTATGCCATTACATTATTTGACACTGGAGCCACCCATTCATTCATAGCCACTAGCTTTGCCACTAGACACAGTATACCCATGTCATCTCTATCTAAAAACCTTAGAATCCTCACTGGAAAGGAGTTGTACCTGTTAGTGGTATCCGTAGAGATTGCTCTGTAGTGTTATGTGGTAGAGAGATGAGTGCACGACTACTTGTATTCCCCATGCCTACCTTCGACGTCGTTCTTGGATGGATTGGTTGAGCCAGCATTTCGCTCTTATCAACTGCCATAGAGGCAGTATCATACTTAGACCCCCGGCTGATTCAGAGTTCGAGTTCACCAAAGAAGAAGCATTGCGGAGTGAAAATGTTAAATCTTAGAAAAGTTAGTAGTAACGGGATGAGGGTTCACTTCGAGAATTATGGGAGGGATTAAACTTGTAATCATGTTCAAATTAGACAGCTTGGAGTGAATACAAAAGTTTGGTTGTTCCTTTGGAAAACTTGTTCAGAAACTTTTGTAGGAAACTCGAGTTTTAAAATTTTAATGGTAGACCACCATAAAACCCTAATGGGTTGGAAGAATTCCACACTAATTGCCATATCCCTCATGGCAATGTTAATAGCATATGCATAAGTGTTGCTAGTCATCCATAAAATCATGTGGTTATATTTAAACTTGACACACTCGACATCCCCTCAAATCTAGATTTTATTGTGACTTCCTAACCATTTGAAACTGGAGAAAGGATTAGATTGTCCCTTGATCATACTCCATCTAAGTGGCTATCATATCTCTAAAAACTGTATTCCTAATTCATTTTACCTTGAATTGCTAGAATCTAAATCATTTTTTTTCATGCTTTAACTTGGCCATTATTTTGTGCGTTAAACATTATCTCACAGACTCCCACTTTCCTTTTTAAATTCTTTTGTGTCCTTACCATGAATAATTGGAGCATAACACTAGACTTTTCAATCCAACAAATTTCATATGTAAGACCTAGGCGAGCCTACCTTCATGTGGGTACCACTAAAACATGTCCCTTTATGCTCTATTTGCTTGATACGACTCTCGAGTCGGAAGGACTAAACTCAAATCCTTGCCATGAAACTAATATATTTCCTAGCTGCACATAAGACTCAACCTTGACTAATTCTTTCCACACGATGTGTGATTGTGTTCTGCTTGACGCCTTAAAATGCTTGACTTGTGCTTTACCTTGATTGCTTGACCTACTGAACCCTACACCACTAGTTCAATTTTTAAGTTGGGTAGAATACCTCACTACCTAACAAACATTTTCGGGTGAACCATATAGATGAGTTCATTTATACTACTAATTTGAGGACCTTGTAATGATCGATTTCCTTCATCACTACCTCCCTTACTTACATATTTCTCCACCTTGTGCTGCTAATTTAGCCTTAGTTTTACAAGCTTATTCCTTTATCGAGCTTGTTCATAACATATTTTATTGGGCGCGCCCACTAACATATTGTCTAATCAGAATCATATATATATATATATATATATATGATTGCTATTAGATATAACCTATGGTTTAGCAAGACAGTTTAAGATTGACCCAATGAGCCTAGAATGGCCGAGTCGACCGACAAGTTGACCAAGTTGACAAAAGTCAACTTTGGGTCAAACTTGATCCAAATCGACTCAAACGGACTTAGAATGACTTGATAACTTGTGTTTGACCTAAAAATTAGTAAATGGACTAGTTGACTTATAGTTGACCAGGTTTGACCAGAGTTGACCAGGTTTGACCAGAGTTGACCAAGGGTTGACTTTGACCTAGAATCATGTAGAATTGCATTGTAGACATTTCTTATGATATTTTAGACCATGTTGTGACTTATGATTATTTTAAATAGGATTACATCACTCCAGTTCAGCTACACTTTCTCATCAGCAGCTTGGATTACAGGCGAGTACATTTTCTGACCGTTTCATACTTGTTTGGACATATTCACTTGTTATAGACTAGTTTACTTGATGCTGTCACGATGTTATCACAGATTCATACTATATGGATCTCTTCATCATGTGCTCATGTACTTTATCATGTGCATCGTCTACTCTTTGTATTCGTATTTATTCATGTATACTCATGTGACATTCATGTACACTCATGATCATGTGAGCTTTCATGTATAAACCAGTTGTTTCATATGGAGTGATCCTCCATGTGAGACACTACCTTTCATGTGTAATAACATAACCTGGACAGATCCATCTGTACTGATTGGGACAGGGGGAGTATTTATTTGGTTATGTGATCTACATCATTATCATATACAACTCTAAATTAGATTTAAGTCATACCTAAGCATGTTTACATAACCAAACCTGTGCTCTAAATTACGTAGTTAGTTCAGTTTTTTTATCTATATCATGTATATCTATTTTCCACTATATCATATTCTTCTTTTTACAGTCTCTCTACTATTTCTTTACAGTGTTTTATGTATATTATTCTATAGCTTGTTCATATATTCCTTTCATGTTATGAACTGTGTGAGAGATATGTATTCGTTCCTGTCCAGACTAGACCTGTTGAAAATATTACAGATGATGATGATTGCTACGATACTTACTATGGAGCAGGCCTAGTTGACACAGGTGACTTGGACCCTCAAGAGGATCCAGTAGTCGCTGAGGATTTGCCATTAGCTTATCTAGACTTATCTTATTATCTAGCTTTATGTGTCACCCCCAGTTTTCAAGAACAGGGGTATTTTGGTCATTTTTTATTTTAGAATATTTTCGAAATTTATTTTTTTATTTATGATATTGTTTTGGGATTATTTGAGTCGGGTTCGAATTTTAACTCAATCTGACTTGTATCGGAGACCCGGGATAGCTTTGACTCTAGTGGGACCCACTTATTAGTTAGACAAGGCCCACATATGATAATATTTAAGTTAGTATAGTTAGACTAAATTTCATGACTAGGTTTTGTTAATTAGAGATTTAAATTAGACTAATTTAGCCTCAAACCAAAACCCTATTTTTAGTTGAACCTAATGAGACAATGGAGGGCATTTTGGACATTCCAATAGGGGACACCTAGCCTATTTGGGTCGACCATAGAGGGAGGGGAGTGAGTCACCTTTATTTTATTTTTATCTACAAATTTCTCTCTTGTTCTTTCCCAAATTTTGAGAGGAACCACCATTGATTTCATCTCCAAATCAATCCTTTCTTCCACCAAATCTTCTTCATTTCTTCTCTACTCCATGATGAGAGGGTGCTAGCCAAGTTTGGGAGAATTTGGCTTTAGTTCGTGTCCATTTGGAGATCTCTTCGTGTCGGTGTCGTATCGGGAGGAGTTTCTTTGGTTTTGATCTCCTGGAAGGTATAATCTCTCCTCTAATTCACTCTTATACACATTTAGGATTATTTTGAACCCATAGGAATGACTCCCATGGTTGATTCTCCATTTGTGTCCATTTCGTGTCCATTTGGAGATATTAGGAGTGTCCTTGATGTGGCTTTGTGTCCTAATGTGGAAACCCCCAATTTGGACACCCCATGTGTTTATGTCCTTGTCTTTTGTCTATTTCATGTCTTTTATTTCAGTTTTAATGTGCTAGATTGTCTCTATTCATGTGGATGTGTGTCTATGTATATATGGTGTGAGTGTGAATATATATATTATGTGTGTGTGCGTGTCTTATATATATATATATATATATATATATATATATATATATATATATATATATATATATATATATATATATATATATATATATATATATTTGTATGTGAGTGTCCATGTATATATATGTAGTGGTATGAGGGTGTGTGTCTATTTTCATGTATCATATATAGATATATATTCATATATGTATTATATTGATTGTGTCTCTATATATATAGGTGTGTGTGGATACATATGTATATATATATATATATACGTGTGTGTGGGTGTGTATATATATGTAAGTGTGTGTGTGGAGTTTAGAGAGAGTAGAGAATGTGAGTTAGAAAATGTGATTTAGAGAGTGAGATAGAGAGATAGATAGGGAGGAGTGGAGAGTGAATTGAAGGATATAGAGAGTGAGATTTTAGGGAGAGAGAAGAGGGGGAGCTGCTGCCATTGGCAGCAGCATACACAGGCAGTAGCAGCAGCAGTCCCCAATGGGGACTGCACAGTAGCAGCAGCATGTAATAGCAGCTGCATCAGCAACAGTAGCTGCTGCATATTACAGCAGCAGTAGCAGGACTTCACCCCCTTTTTTCCAGTTCATTTCATCCATTTTTCCATCCATTCAATTATAATTCAGTCACCCCCTCCCCATTTCAGTTTCAATTCAATCCATTTCATCCATCTACATATAAATCCATTCATTCAATCCATCAATTTCACATTCATTCAATCCATTCATTTTTCCATTCATTCAATCCATTCATTTTATCATTCATTCTTCCATTCATTTAATCCATCCATTCTTTCACAATTTTAGTCCACAAATGAAAACCCCATAATAGTCCATCCAATTTATACATTTCAGTCCATTTCAATATCAGTCCATACATGTTTCAGCCTACATAACATATATGTTATTCAGTCCTTGTATGTATGTTTTTGTATGTGTGTGTGTGGGAGTAGGTTGAGTGTTAGTTTGTGGGTGTTGATATGTTAGAAGGTAAATGTTAGATGTGGTTAGTCGTTAGAGTGTATTAGCTAGCTTGTTAGAGTTAGTGTTAGTCTAGAGTCTAGAGTTAGAGTTGAGGTATCTCGTGATACCAATTTGGTATCTTAGGGTAAATAGGATTTACCCTATTTCTAGGATAAGGTATTAGATACTTCAAGATACGATGTTAGAGTATCAAGATACCATGGCATGTTATCGAGATACGGGGGCATGGTATTAGGATACCATGTTGAGGTAGAAAAGTGTCTAGAAACTAAGGTAGAGGCTTGGTTGTAGGTTTACCTTGGTAAGGGTAATACGGTAAGTTAAGGTAATAGGGTAATTGTAAGTTTTGAGTTAGATAGTTTAAGATGTGGCTAGAAATAGGTTCTCTTGGTTGGTAATGGTTAGGATTAGTACCCTTAGACTAGTTTTGACCTCGGTTGACCGTTTTGACCAAAAGTCAACGGAAGTCAACCGAAAGTCAAACATAGCCTAATAATAACTAGAATTGACCCGAAACCAAACCAGAGTTGACCAGTTGATTGAAAGTCAACAGTTAGTTAACATTAGACTAGTTTGACCTAGGGTTAACCTAGAGTTGACTAGAGTTGACCAGAGTTGACCAGTTGATCGAAAGTCAATTGTAAGTCAACCTTTGACCCAGATTGACCTAGTTTGACTTGGATTGAATTTCTGTGACCTTATTTGACCTTGGTTGTCCTAGTGTGACCTAGTTTGTCTTAGTATGACCTAGTTTAGCTTGATGTGACTTAGTTTGACCTAGTTTTGACTTAGACTTACATATCATGACTAGATTAGCTTTTCTTTCATTATTAAACCCTGTTTGGACTCATGGTATCTCATCTTTAGGTCTGTGATTACTCTGAGCATCTGTTCACCTTATCAGCTCAGGACCACAGGCGAGTACATTCACTAATAGTTTTTATTGTCTTGATATCTGCTATATTCGATTCAGTTGTAGTGTCGTACTTGATTTCCAGACACGATAGTTCACGGACTAGTATATGTTGGATCATGACATAAGATGTTGTTCCTAGATTTCTTGGTATATTGGTACATTTCCTGTCTTGTTCCCTGTACTAGTATAGACACCGATTCCTAAGGGGACTTGCTACCTTCTTACGGAATCTCGTGTCATGACGTGTCATGTCTGGATCCATTATACTATTCGGGGATGGAGAGTTATTAGTGGTTGTGTGATCATAATCCCTACTTATTCTTCACACTTGTACTTGTTACTTGTTCATAGCTATACCCTCGCTCACGACGGGTACAGCCTGACCCCACTTGTTCATAGCTTTCTATGGTGGCCGGCCTGATCCTGTTCCGTTATACACTTGTTCATAGCAGGTCAGATGGAAAGCCTGATCATGTTTCCCAAGCCGGTCACATAACGTACTAATAATTCAAGGCATATTTTATATTTATTTATTATATGAGGCTAAGTTCTGTTCAGGAAAAGGGTTACAACCCCGGTCCTTATTTGGTTTAAGGGTTGTAACTCAGCTTCCGAACAGCTCCCAAGTCTTCCTATATCTTTCTCTTGTATTTCATTATACTGTCTCTTATAGAATTTGTCAATTCATATGGAACTGTTGTTAGTGTTTGTACTTGCTCATTTTTCTGACAGGATACCGTTGATATATTACAGATGTTTCTGAGGTAGACCGCTCGACCTACTATGGGGTCGAGATAGATGGAGGCTTAGGCCAGGACTGTGGATTGTTAGTTGAGCCATTAGACTTTGCATACCCAGAGTAGTTAGTTTAGTTAGGCTTACCTGGACTGCGATCCAGCTTTTATTTTAGACTGTAGTAGCTTACATTTATATTTTGTGACTCTGTGATGTTGTTTGTTTCTCTCCGACTGTGTTGGATGTTGAACTCATTTCCTGTTTTCACATCTATCATATTTCCTTTCAGTGCTATCTACCTTAGTTTTATCTTGTGATTGAGTTATGCCATATATATTCCTCCGTACGGAGATGACAGGTACACTATACTATTTAGTGTAGTTTTTGTAGACGGCCTATACAGCGTTCTATCGCCGATTCTGTGGCGTAGGCTGGACGTAACCACGTGCTTGTGCCCCTAATCAGGGTACGGGTCATGACATTATGAGACATTTGAGATTGTATTGAGATATTGTTTATGGTGTGGTTTACACCGAGACTTTTTATTCATATTTGTTACTCTCTGTCGAGATTATCTTTTCTTCTATTCCATCTTAGATATGGTGATTGAGTTGTACTTTATATATTGTTCTCCTTTCGGAGCATATTCACATTATGTTAGATGTTGTGACCTAGGACAACGTTCTACCGCGGCGTAGGCTGGACGTAACCACTTCTTGTACCCTTACACTGGGTGCGGGTCGTGACATCCCCTCAATGTCCTATTCCACACTAACAGCATAGAATCCATCTCGCGGCCATTAGAGAGGTGTACGCCACGTTTCTTGGACCGAAACTTCGTTGAAGTAAAATTTAAATGTCACAACACGTTAGTCAATTTCTAGAGTAGGTTTCGTCTACTTTTTCTCATCTGGTTGACTTCAAAATAGAATTAGAAGTTACATCAATGTGTCTACTTCGTTCTCTGATCGCTGGTCACACAATTCCAAGAGGCTTGTCCGTGGCGTTGATTCTACGACAAGGTGTCCAGAATGGACCAGATCTATTGCGAGGGAATTGTCTCCTATTTATGTTCAGTTTGATCTTTCTAATAATTTTTATCAGAAACTAGACATCGAGAGCTTTCCAACTCATATCTATTTGCTGAATTTTGAGTTCGTTTAGTGTTTATTAAAATTCTTGACATTTGTCGTAAAACTGTAACTCCAAAAATTATGTGTTCTTGGTATCAAAAAGTCTTGATACTTCATATAAGTTTACTAAATTATATGTTGTGCAAAGTTTGATGTTAAAAACACTGTTTTAACTAATTTTTGTAATTTTTCCAAAATTTAATATTTTTATTAATTATTGTTTCGGGGCTTAACAAGTAGGTCAAATGTGGTAATAATGGCATAGTATTGACATGGACCTATTTTGCATGAGTTTCCACAAAATAGAATTTTTGGTAATATAAAGATATTTATAAGTATTTTCCAGAATTTAAACTATTATTTTATATTATGTAAACCCCCTAAATTCTTACTATGATTTTTAAAAAAAATGGTATAAATTTTTCTTTTCGGTATTTGTACGTCAAGTGTGAATACGTATATACGAGTATATATTTTGTTTTATATAAAGTGTTATCATGGATTTTCTCCTTAGAAAATAAGTGTACTTTTAAAAATAGTATAAGGTAAATATTTTCACTTGCATAAAGTTGCAAAATGCTTCGCGTCGTGATTTGACAAACTTTATTTATTTAATATAAAAAGGCTATTTTATTTTATTTTATTGGTAATATAGAAAACTATATTTTATGTAAATATTCTATTTGCATGCAAGGCACATGAAATTAAATTCATGTCTACTTTGATTTTTGAAAACTATTTGTAACTGTTTTATTTAATTTATAAAAGGTATTTAAAGATTTATTATGATTTTTAAAATTCTTTATTATTATATTTTTTATTTGTAAAAATTTATTTAAAAATTGTCTGATTTAATATTTAATTAATTATGGAGATTTAAATTGGAAAGTGTTTTATTGATTTTACTTAGATTTTTATTTTAAAGATGAGATTTATCTATATTATTGGATTTATCTAGATTTAAATTGAAATTTGATTTGGATTTGATTAAATTAGTTTTAAATCGATTTAAATTAGTATGTTATCTATAGGGGTTTAAACTATCGTAGTCCTTATCCAACTAAAGGTCTTCACCATTTATATAAGGAAAGCCCCAGTTGCCCTTTTTCATGAAAATTTCATACATCTATATTTCTCCACCATAAGTGTCGTGCATCATGTCCCTGTCCAAATTTCATCGTGTCAGCTGTGACGGCCTCAGGTCCGACCCCGGATGTCTTTCCAATAAATTATTTTTTACATATACATTATCCGTGTCGTATTCGACACACCGGACACAGTTCCACTCCCGACACGTTAACACAATCTACAGAATCCCAATCCTATTCCTAATCTCTAACATAATCCTAATTCTTTACCACCCCGACCACCTCACAACGGAATACCTCTGCTGCAACTGGCCATCCTCATGCCCCAAACCCCTCGCATGAACCCTCACCAGTGCCGCCCGCTACCAACTGTCCATCACCATCACCGTCAACCATCATCACCCGTCGTGCCCGGCCCCGCCTGACCGGAGCTCGACGATCTCCGCTGCTATCACCACAGCAAGACCCGAACCTACTACCAAAACCTACAACAACCCCTTCCACCCAACGATCGCCATCGCCACCTACATACTGCCACTGCCACAACCCTGAGGCTCCACACATCACCACCATTACCGGTGGATATAGTACCACCACCACCAAACAACACCTCCAACACCAAGAAAATAAGGAAAAACTTAACCCTAAACTCATCTCGCTGGCCGCCTTCGTGCATCGTGCAGAGCCGAGCACAGATCTGCCGCGTCCCCACGAGCCGGCGACCCCTCCACCTTTCCGAGCACCACAACGCTCCGCCTCCACCGGATCTTCCCCTCCGCCAACCTTCCACCGACGTGTCCTGACCCCACGACTGTCGCTAGCTCGTACCTCTGTGCCGGCCACTGCATGAGCCCGACGAGTTCCCCAAGCTTCTACTAGCTTCTTCTCTTGTGAGCACTCAGCACCTCCCCTCTCGCCAGCTCTTCCTGACCTCTCCATATCTCTTCTCACCGTCTCCCTAACTCTCTACTCCCTCTCTTGACCGCTCTCGCTTCCTCCTTCTCATTAACTCTCTCTATTTTTTCTTTTTTTTTACCTTGATTCCCTCGAAAGGAAGACATCATGATACCTACTGATAATTTTAGTATTATTATTTTAATTATTATTATTAGTATTAATAAAACTTATAGGTTTTGTAACTATTATTAATACACAGTATTGAGTATTACTGTTATAAATATATAATTATTAATAATAAGTATTATTATTTTATCCTTAGTATTAATGGTACTATTTTATTAAATAGTATTTTATTTAATAATTTCTTAAAATTTATATTAGTAACAAAAATATATAGTTTTGGGGCTTGGCCCTATACTTATTTTCAAAGATGGATTTTAGAAACCCTAAAAATTATTTTTATAATATTTCTCTACCTATTTTAGATTTAGCGTTGGCCTAAATGAGTTAGTAATATTTTTGAAT
The DNA here is from genome assembly GCA_029216955.1 of Iris pallida. Classification (NCBI taxonomy): domain Eukaryota; kingdom Viridiplantae; phylum Streptophyta; class Magnoliopsida; order Asparagales; family Iridaceae; genus Iris; species Iris pallida. Next base: position 39,153,795 of record JANAVB010003400.1, on the reverse strand, counting down.
ATATATTTAAAATATTTTTGTTTATGAAAGCGTAGTTTTATTTTATAAGCATATTTATACAAACTTTGGGTTTTGGCCTAAATTAATTTACTACTCTATTTTCAAATATTTATATTTTACTATTAAATATAGTTTTTAAGTATTATAAATAGTTTTCTAAAAATAGTATATGCATCTATTTCCATGAATTCTCCCCAATTATTTCTATTGACCATGACTAATCGTGCATAACTATTTTTTCGCGATTTCGGACCCTTACACATCGACCCCGGCTACCAGGTAAATCAGGACTTGTCGGATCATCGTACCACACCAAGCGTCACACCAGGTAATATACCTTGCCATGTTTACTGCTTATATTTAGTTTGCATCTTTATTGCTTAGTTATTGCATATTACTGCTTGTTTATTTCTAGTTAGTCTAATTGCATTCTTGGTACAGTTTATGATTTACCTACTTGCTTCCAGTTATGCATGATGCTTACTTGTTAGTCCTATTTTCACTGCTTATCTTTTGCATATGGAGCTAGAGTTAAGGGAGTACCAGTAGTTTAAAGAATTTCATAAACTTTGATACTGATGTGCCACTAGATGTGTGAGTTGTGAGTAACATATAGACTCCAGACTTACGTGTTGGTTGATCACTGATATGTATGGGACATGCGTTAGGTCTAATTGCCAATTAGATGCGTGTTTGGTGACTCAACAGTTAGTAAAGGTACATGGTCGTGGATACGACTTAGCTAGGTGCATAGGGTAGGAGAACATTTCCTTATCGTATGGGCCACTATTATACCTTTTCTTTGTACCCGGATGCTCCACCGGAGATACGGACCTGACCCCATTATCTTGTTCCTGCTGTCCTTTGACGTTCGAGAAAATGTCATACTTTGAGGCCCTTGGTGCCCTGAGAGGGGACTAAGCCGATCCCATATAGCCAGAGGGCGCATGCGTTGAAGGTTTGTTCTTAACTGCATGATCACAGTAGAATGGTTAGGAGACCTTAGTTGATGTCGTGCCACCCACCGTTCTAACAGTTGCATGGGACAATATCACATCACAGAATAGTGTGCTACCCCTTGTCCTTATTTGGTTGTAGAGGTTGTCTACTATTTCGTTGATGGAATACTGGGTCTTGTAATGGTTTAAACTATTTTACTTTTACTTGTGACTTTGTGGCATATTTTATATTCAGTTTATATGGCATATCCTTCTTGTATCTTGTTACGTCCCTCTGAGGACCTGGTGATTCCTCTAGGTGTGTATTTTTGTGACTTTTCGCAGGTGTTCTAGCCAAGGCCATAATCTTCTCTATTCCTTCGAAGATGATTGCTCTTGGATCGTCCTTTGCGACTATTTATAAATTCTTTTCTTATATTTTTCTTTTAATTTAAAATGGTTGGTAGTGGATTTGTCTTCGCCCAACGACTTGTATAAATGACAATTCATAGTTGATTTATGACATCATTATTCTTTTATATTGTGGATGAGATTAGTTGTTATGGTTATACTGCATTTTAAAGTTTACGCATATTTATTATACGGATGGCATGTCTACGTACCTAGTCCTACGTACTTTGGGACTGGAGCGTTACATATTTTTGCGGTGGCCCATGCAGGTCGTGTTTGCCATTTCGGTTACGTTACTATATCGAACGGGCCTGCATATAGAATTAGAGTCTAGGATCTCATCCACATGCTTGATCTCCTTCTTTGACTCCATTTTCAAACTCTCGTTGGACTACCTTGAATTTTAACTTACTTGACCTCTTTCTACCGTAAATCTTATCTTTTCTTTCGTGCTTAATAAAGGTTAAAAAGACGACTTGTATCCCCCATTGATTCTATTACACTATTAGTTGAACTCTTATAAGTTGGGTAGAATGTCTCACGACCTAACATTCCTATTGACCTTAACCAACGCCTTAGACAAGAAGACAGTAGGGCGACTATATAGGTGCGAACACCAAACAAGATTTAGATTCTTAAAGAACTCGAACTATTTATATTTTCATTCATCATTATCTCGCGTACTTATACTTTTTGACTATCTTGACCAATACTGCTACTATAGCCTAGTTTTACATGCTTATTCTTTTATCGAGATTGTTCAGGACATATGTTTATTGTGGGCGCCCACTAATATATTGTCTAATCAGAACCGGTATATTATGGTCTGCACTTGATTCGCTCCTCATATGATTATTCTATGTGGATTGAGATATAGTTAACTCGCCCTCTAGGATCTCATCCGCAACTGACAACTCCCTTTTCGAACTATTAAAATGCCTTTGAACTCCGTAATTACATTCGCTCCCATCTCCCTTGAACTCCTTATTATTTTTCAACTTCGGTAAAACAAACGTTCATGCTTGATGTTAGATAGACACAGAGTATTCCACTTAGTTTGTTATATCACTTATGACCATGATAGTTGTATATACACGAGTGTAGCTTACCATCGACCAAGTTATGTAACTACAACCTTGAGTTACTCGTCCTTTTCCTCAACCCTAGATCTATTATCGTGACCTTCTAATCATTTGAAACTGGAGAGTGATTAGAATCGTTTCCTTAGTCGTACCTTAACCTAGAAGACTATCTTATCTATAGGAACCATGCCTCACGAGTCTCTAAACTATTTATGCTGATCTACTTGATTCCTTAATATGCTTTACTTTGTGTTTTATCTTGATTACTTAAACCTTATCCTTTTATTTTCGTGCATTAAACTTGTAGCTTCCAATCACTAACCAAACCATACCACGACCATTGAACCTAACCATATTTTTCCTCCCAAATTGATTTACTTCCCTATTTGAGGGTTCTTATTTACCCTCTGTGATTTATGAAACCCTTATTTCTTATGATTCCCTTGTTCGAAGATGAAAATTGGATCATGACACCCTCCGATAAGAAAGGGCACTACACCAAAACATACAATTCGTAACACCTTTTTTTTATAATTAGTAACGGTAATAACCGTTACACTTTTATAATGGTTAAAAACGTTATAATAATAAGAAAACGTTACAAAAAATTTAATTTGGTACTTCTTTGTTTTTTATTATTATGGTGACAGTAAAAAACCGTGACAACCAATTAAAAGAGTTCCAAATTTAGTGTCACATGCCTTTCATGTGACATGTAAAAAATGTATTACAGATGAGATTCCCAATTCCCATAATTATTTTCCCGATTCCCTCTCTTTTCCTCTCTCTGGCACTTTTCCTTTTACGATTTCCTCTCCTTTCCCTCTCTTTCGACCTTGATTTTGAGCACACCATGACCTGAAGGCCTCCACGAACTTCATTTTGAGCATCACCGATCGTAGGGAGACGACCTCCATCGGGTACGACTTTGATTTTGAGAGTTCCCTTCTCTTTCACAATCTTAAGATTTCTCTCTGATTTTAGGGCTACCACCAGCACTATCGAAGCGGAAAGGACACCGACGACCCACCCAATATGTACTTCCTTCTTATTTTCCTTTTGATTTTAGGGCTTTGTTAATTTTAAGGTTTTCCATCTTTTCTATCTATCTTTCTTTCTTTAGCTCTAAAATTAGTGTATATAAGACATTCAAGACTGTCTTATATGCCCTAATTGCATCCGCACGGCATGGTTTCGTTGTTCATGGATAAGAACGTGTTTAGTTTTTATACACAACACAATTCAGGCACGCAGCATCGGCTATGGTTGGTGCGTCCTAGTGTATTCTAGAGTGTCCTTATTGCATCCGACACGACACAACAATATGATGATGGTTGGTACATAAATTGTTTTTTGAGTTATTTTGCAGTTGAAGTCATCTGGCTTCTATTGTATAAGAAATAGAGAAAAAGAAAATTTTTGATTTTTTCTTCTCTTGTTTGCTTTCAAGCTTTCCCAATTTTAGTTGAAAAAAACATTTATTTTAGGTGATGTAGTGATTTCTTAACTTAGAAAGTTTTAGTAAAGACTTCGTGCTTGTGGTTCATGGCATAATCAAAACTTAGGCCATGAGAATTCGAAATACAGGTCCAAGATTACTATGGACTTGACTCAACTTAGTAAGTCCTCAGCTAATGTTCATCATCGTTCTTATTTAAGTAAAATTTTGGAGTGTGTATTGTGTCTGACACGACACAGTAACAATATGGAGATGTATGGTAAACAAATTGATCTTTGTTTTATTTTGAGGTTGGTGGCCTACGGCTTCCATCAAAACTTTCTTTTTTCACTTATGTGCTTTCGATGATTCCCAGTTTTAGTAAAAAAACACTTCATTTCTTTTTGTTGATATAGTGATTTGTTAACTTGTAAAGCATTAGGAAAGACTTAATGCTCGTGGACTTGGGCCTAGTCAAAACTTTGGCCATGGAACTCCAAATACAGGTCCAAGTCTACTAGTATTCGAACTTTACTCAATAAGTCCTCAGTCAATGTTGGTCGTGGTGTATATTACAATTTTGATCTTCCTGCTTATCTTTAGTTTGTTGACTTGGATGATACTAGGATAGCACCCTAATTTTCCAATACAACATAGTAGAGCATTTGTGCTCAAGTTGAGAACTACTTATTATAGATAAATGTTTAAGTATTATCCACATTAAATTTGGGCTGATTTACTCCAATTCGTCAGATATATTCGACTGATAAAATGCCCACAAAGAATGAAAGAAATGCCGGGAGATGATTCTTCTAAGCAAGATTATACTAAAGTATTGTGTGGAAAATGTACTCAACTGTGATAAACAACTAGAGGTCATTTTTCTCCTTAATCCAAATTTAATGTCTTAGAAGTCCAAATTTTACAATGAGTTGATTGGGATGAACTGGTATGGGAGGATTGACTAAATAATCTACGGCTGTGTGAAGGTGCATACATAAGTCAGAGTTTAATTTGGTAGAAACCAACTATTGATGTATGATAGGATCTACTTTTGCATATAATGAACTATATGTGCCATAGTCAACCTTCTGCTACTTAAATAACTATTAAAGTCTTTTGTGATGTGTGAGGTTATCTTCCTGATGACAACTAGTTGTTCATTCTGATTATGTACCTTCACTACAGTATTGATACTCAGACATATGTAATGTTGTGTTAAGTATTAGATCCTTGTGTCTCTTTTTTTCATTGGTTTGCAGTTTCCAAAATGTAGACAACGTTACACACCTTTAATATCAACAAGGAGTTAAGGACCTGTGTATCACAGACACGGATGCAACAGATTGATTGTTACTGTGATTTATTCAATCCAAGTTCAGATTTCAACTTTAGTTCGATCTGTCCTTACATTTTTCTCTTTATCTATGAATTTTTTGGGAGATGGAATTGGAGGTGTTGTGTCCCTGTCCTGTGTCCACATGCAACATAGTCATATAGGAAGAACATACACTCAAAAAAGAATGTTGACTATGTCGTACTGGACGCATATTTGGCACAACCCGACATTCCAAACTACGCTTAAGACACCAAAATAGATGACATGTGCATGTCACAATATGGTGTCCATGCAACAAAGATTGTCCTGAAATAGTGAAATAGGTATTTATTGATTGGTGTTGATCTCTATGATGCAGAAACATGCCTTGCAGTTGGGAGACATCATCTCCCCGAGCATCGAAAAGCTTCCATAGGCTCCAGAGACTACTAGTGACCTCTCCCTCGACTCACTTTTTTCTTTCTGTTGTTTATTCTTTAAGTTGTATGTGTGATAATTATCTATGTTTTTTTTGGACGGTCATTGCATCTCAGAATAGCTTGCATGGGTCGATTCCTGCAAAGATTAGGAACTATACTGAGTTGAAAGCATTACAAGTTGCCTTTCCTTCAAAACAGCGTGAGTAATTTATTGTGGTTACGTCTGCATTTTAGATACATTATTGTGTTTGTAAAAGGTCTATTCTATTAGTAAGGCGATAATCCTTTCTTTCTTTCAACTGCTTAGTTGTTCGCTCAAGTTAAGAAAATGTCTATTCTTTGATAAGGTTTGGTTTCGAATTGATTCGGCTCTGATGGATGGCTAACAAGTGGATACATAGTTGAGCTGAAATACAGTGCAGGGATGATACAGTTTGCTACAATGCATTACATTCATCTCTATGACTTGAGAGTGAAAGAGCTAGAATTTCTCAAGTGATGAAACTTATCTGAAGGTAAAATGACAAAACAAGGCTGAAATGTTTGTCATTAATAAAACGAGTGTAGCTTCATTATAGTCTGCTAGCTAAAAGGTTAGCACAAGGAAAAAAGCAATGCATTAAATATTAAACATGTATATAAAAACCTTGGAAGATATCATAATTATTAGTCTAGGAGGCACATATAGAAACAAGTGTAGGTATCTTCTTCCATGAGTTGATTCTTTTGATAACATAACTGATATTAGCAGGGAGATAAGCAAATGGATTAATCCGACATCGCAGTATGAGATTTAAAGCACTAAATATGAACACAGTAGCATCGAGAAAGCTTGTATAAATCAATTGACGGTTGCAAGAGAATGTGGCATGGGAAGTGGGGGCAGAATTTTCACGAGTGGCCCACTGAAATAAAAAATAATCAGTTAGCTAGGTAATCTGGACAATATTGAAAAGTTATGTATCTCAAAAAGAATATGGTAGAGAACCGACACCTGAAGATACAAGGACATTTAAACATGTGAGAAGGCAAGACCACTAATTCTTTTTGAGTGGCCTCTAAGCTTGCTCTTAACCTGCATGGAGATGGAGAAATAATTTTTAATGTCGAACCTTATTGTTATGGTTCTTTTAATTAGTTTGCAAACTTAAGCCATATAAATTCTACTTTTTAATAGGTAAGACTTGAATCTATTCGTGTAAAAGAATAATTGATTTTATGTTGTATTCATGCATATAGGTTAGATTTAATCTATTCGTGTAAAAATATAGGTCATTCTATATTATATTCATGCATTCATTACTCACCGCGTTATAGTTAAAGGTTATATGATATAGCTATATTTGACCATTACACACCATTGAGCAGTAAGTTTCTTAAGTGATGTTAAATGATGCCCTCTTCTCCTTTCAAATTTATAGATTAGCATGATTCTGGACATGGTTATGGTGCAAACTCTCTTGTGTCCCTTTAGATAAATCTATTAAGTTTCTGGTTCATGTTGGATGGAACTAGTATATTTATTTACTATCATTTTCCTTTTTAGGTTGCTATAGTTGATTCCTTGGCTTGTGGTCAAGCTACCTATCCATTCCGCCCCAAAATTCAGCTCAATATGGGGCATGTCTCATTAAAATTAGTGACCATTATGTATATCTATACAGTCAATCATATATGTTCAATGTTGTTCAATAAAGTTTTTCTTCTCTTCTCTTTTGTGCAACAATTGCTCGTATATTGTTTTGACTCAGATGTTTGTTCTTTTTAATAGGCATCAGGCTCAGCACGTTCCATAATAGATACTTTCAAAGAAGGGAGTTGTCTTTGTTCATTTAGAGGCAGATACAATAACAATTTGACTTAAGCAGATAATTTCGGTTATGTGGGTCATTTTCTCCTCCATTGGGGTTTTTTCTGATAAAAAATGACTTAAGTAGATAATTTCGTCATAGCTTTACTTGTAACAGTCGGTAATATAAAGAACTATTAATTATTAAGATACCTATTCTTCGTTTGTTGCATTTGCTGCTATTTTATATAGGGCCAGTTTGTTCGTGGTTACTGCAAGCGTCTATCCTGAATTTCATTTTCTTGTGAAGCTGAGTCTAATTTTCTTTTAATAGGGTGGCGGCATGCTAAATTTTTCAAAGATTTTTGAACTAGTGTTGGAGGTTTCTATTTATCATACAACTTAATTTGTAAACTTATGTAGACCTTTGATTGATTTTTAAAATTTCTCTGCTACTCAGTTGGCAAGGAGACTTTCTATAAGGATTATCTTGGAAGCTGCCAACTATGAGATAAGAATAAAATTATCTAAAAGGTACACATTTGTTTTAAATCAAAGTAACATATATCTTTTCTCCAAGATAATTTTGGTTGTATTTGCACATTCATCCTTTAAAAGTCCGTATACATTGAAGGGTTGGTACTACAAGTAGTGATCCTTTAGGATTTATTGCAGTAAAATGTAGGAGAAGTTGAGGAAGCTTAGTGTAGATGAGAGCAACCGAAAGTAGGCGTTTTTTCTTGGCTGAAGGAAGTATTAATGGGGTAGCTAAAACCAAAAAGCTTTTCCTACCTTGTGAAGCTTTAAAAGAGAAACAATATAAATGTTTTTGTATCCAGGCAAAATTATGCATATCAATTTCCTTATATTGTTGTGTTTCAACCAAGTGTAGGTGGAGCTTCAATGGCTGGAGGAAACCAATACTGCTGATACCAAAGTCAGCGAAGGAGGAAAATAATAAATGAGAAGAAGAATATTGATAAGCGAAAGCATCATACGGTTCTATTGCAGGTACAAATATGTCCAACGTGCCTCTGTCTGTTGAAAGGGAGAGTTTTTTTTTTCCTTAGATGACTAAATTTCTGACCTCTAATGATCTGTGCAATAAGTTGCCTCTTTTTTTAACCGATCAAAAGCTTGATAATGTTGCATTATATGTCTGTTATTATCTCTCGCAGATGATTACTGACCAGGCTGGCTGTAAACTGGATGATATATGTGATTTTGAGCTGCAAGTATGTGATACTCAGCCAAGTATTATAGGTGGTGCGATGAAAGAATTCATATTTTTCGGAAGGCTCGACAATCATTGCATCTCATTTTGTTCACTGAAGGTCCGTATTCTTCTAGCATTGTAATTCTACTTATGGTAAAAGACTTTCAATAAAAACTTGTCATTTACCTCTTCAATTTAAGCTTATTGTGACATATATTTCCTACAGCAAAATCCTATCATTTACCACTTATATATATATATTTTATTCTAGTATAGGCCAATTTGGATGGCTACTTCATTCGTGAGCTTAAATTAAGTTTTATAATTGCCAAAACCGATGCAAATCTAGAGCTTCAGATAGGTGTTGGCATTACTTATCTAAAAGCAATGAAATTGTCGAGTTAAGATGAAGTTGTGGTTTTTTGCTGGAACGTGCAAGAAAGATCCAGTTCTTGCCCAAATTTGAGTGAGAAGCTATATTTGGGGGTTCACTTGGAAAAAAGTAGGATTAGTGCCTGTAATTTGATTTAACACTAATTATTTACCATGACTGTGGATAATGTTGATCAAGAATCATTAAATAATATAGAAACCAACTACTTCTCATAAGATTATTGATCTTACTTTTCAGTGGTTACAATTAAATTGAAGAAATCTTGGCAAAGAAGAGTGTGAAGACAAGCCAGAACTGAAAGAGACAAAATGGAAGAAATCATGCATTTGATATCCACCACTTTGATGATGCATTTAAACCACTTCCTATGGGACGTGGTAGGCTGGTAGTCCATTTATTAGGTATGGTGGAGGGTTTTACTAGAGGACAATGTTCAAATCCTTAGTCCAAAGAACAATTGTTTTTGTTACCAATTTCTTTAAAAATAATTTCTTTGGAATGGACCTAGCGCCCGGGGGACTCAAGAATTACAAAAATTGATACTTTCATTTTGTTGTTTCCGAAAAGTAGTTGGACGAAAATGATCGAATTTTGCTTTAAAGTTTCTTTCAATCGGATCCAGATTATCTTTAAATCTGCTTTCTCAGTGCATCAATTGAGCTTTGCTCTCTATTTGCAATCAAAGATTGTAGTAAATTTGTAGGAATTTTTGTCCCTCTTCAATAATATGTTGTCGACTAATAATACAAAGTCTTGAACATTGACTGTTTTTGTTGTTTAACTTCTTCTTTTTTAACTTGTATAGATTCAGGAACAAGATGAAGATTGTTGAAACTGGAGCACTCGAAAGCCGCCTCCCATTCCTCGAGTCCTTCAACCCACTGCTGCTCTCCTCACCCTTTCCGCATCCGCCGCCATCAAGCAGATCATATCCTGCATTTGGACTTCTTCCTGTAGCTATGTTTATCTTTGTGTCTGTGTCAATTTTTTGAGTATATGGTTTTGGAAACTATCATATTCAAACTGCTTCCTATGCAATTCATGCAGTTCAAAAGGAAACCGCATTTGAGTATCTACTTTTGTATCAAGCTTTGTGTATGATCAAATATATGTAGTATGCTGCATTCTCCATCTAAACCCCTTTTGTAATAGCTTTTGAGTAGCAGTTGAAAGGAAACTGCATTCTCCATCTGAGCCCCATTTTTTAATGGCAATATTTTTTTGTAAATATGATAATCATGTATATGGCTTTTGAGTAGTCATTTTTTATGAACAAAAAACATTTTATGTTGAACTGCTAGATGTTGTTCTTTTGGATATCTTAAATAGATGTTATTCTTTTGGATATCTTAAATATAAGAATCTGACTAGTATTGAAACAATATCTTCTATTGGTGGTATTTATTATATTTGATTATCTAGTTATTTATATTGTTTTGCTATTATCTTCTTTGTAGCTTTTGGTTCATAATATTTTTTTTGATTAAAAATACAGTATGGTCACAGTAATAACCGTAACCCAAAAATATTTTGTAACATTAATAACTGTGACAAATGATAGATTTCTCACAGTTATTACTGTTACGAATTATAATATCCTAACGGTTATTACCGTGATGAAAAATATAATTTGTCACGGTTATTACCGTTACAAAATATTTACCACGCCCAAATCGTAACGGTTATTACCGTGATGAAAATTATTTGTAACGGTAATAACCGTAGGCAATTGCCTATTATGGTGTAGTGGGGGTTAGATTAGAAAGCCCCATAGAGAAGATTAGTGGTATAGTTAAATAATGGTGTGATTAGGAGGCATGAGTTGAAAAGTGCTAGTAAATGCAATTAAGAAAGCTGATATTAGGTATTGATGAGATGGGATGATCAACGGATAGTATACTTGCGATTGACAAAAAGGTTCGAGATTAATCAAACGTTGAAGATGTATTTTTATTTTTGGTGCTTAAAGGATAAAATTTTCTTTGCATTAATAAATGAGTATGAATTTCCTACTAGAAGGATTTGGCTTTGCTACGACTAAATTGATGAAAGATGTATTAAAATTTCAAATTTCAAGAAGGTTATGAAAGACGAAATTTGGTTTGAGAAAGATATTTGTATATATATAGATATGTTGGAGAAGTAGATTAGAGATTCATTGAATTTAAAATTTTGGTCTTATTGAATTTCTATCGTAAGATAACGAATTTAGATATATGAATATAGTTCGAATTCAAAGTTTTTGTGAGTAAAATTTTTGGAGGTTAATTAGCAAATTGAATGAAAGGAAAGGAAAATATGTTTCAAGAAAATAAAATAGAATAATTTTGAGAAGAAATAATAAAATAGATTACGCACTTTTAATTTGTTGGTAATACTGATCGAATTCGATACCAATAGGTTGTCATGAGATATCTTCTAAACTACACCCATCAATTTATTTTCCTAGTTATCTAAATTTGTGATTATTCAGATTTGATTGTTTTTTGTTATATGCCTTTTTCTCCTCGTCGAGTAATTTAATCGAGTTCTTATCGAAAAACTCTTCCTATCTTCTCAACCCTACCTACCCTAATTATTTCTAAATTACGAGGACGAAATTCTTGTAAGTTGGGTAGGATGTAAACCCCCTAATTTTTATTATAAAATTTTTAAATTATTTTGGTATTGATTTTCTTTTCGGTATTTGTACATCAAGTGCGAATACGTATATACGAGTATATATTTTGTTTCTATATAAAGTGTTATTATGGATTTTCTCCATATACAAAATAAGTATATTTTAAAAAATAGTATAAGGTAAATATTTTCACTTGCATAAAGTTGTAAAATTCTTCGCGTCGTGATTTGGCAAACTTTATTTATTTAATATAAAAATGCTATTTTATTTTATTGGTAATTTAGAAAAGTATGTTTTATGCAAATACTCTATTTGCATGCGAGACACATGAAATTAAATTCATGTCTACTTTGATTTTTGAAAACTGTTTGTAACTATTTTATTTATTTATAAAAGGTATTTAATGATTTTTTGTGATTTTCGAAATTCTTTATTATTATATTTTTATTATTTGTAAAAAAATATTTCAAAATTGTTTGATTTAATATTTAATTAATTATAGAAATTTAAATTGGAATTTTTATTGATTTTACTTAGATAGTTTAATTTAAAGATGGGATTTATCTATATTAATTTGGATTGGATTTATCTAGATTTAAATTGGACTTGGAATTTGATTTGGATTTGATTAAATTAGTTTTAAATCGATTTGAATTAATATATGATTTATCTACAGGGGTTTAAACTATCATAGTACTTATCCAACCAGGGGTCTTCACCTTCTATATAGGAGATCCCTCGTTGCACTTTTTTATGAAAATTTCATAAATCTATATTTCTCCACCACAAGTGTCGTGCATTGTGTTCGGGTCCAAATTTTATCGTGTCAGCCTTGACAGCCTCGAGTCTAACCCTAGGTGTCTTTCCAATAAATTATTTTTTACAGATACATTATCTGTGTCACGTCCGACACACCGAACACAGTTCTACCCCGAGATTTTGTGTCCAACACTTGGACACAATCTGCAGAATCCTAAATCATATTCCTAATCTCTAACCTAACCCTAATTCTCTACCACCCCGGCCACCTCCACGACGGAGTCCCTCTGCTGCCACCGTCCAGTCTTACGCCCCAAACCCCTCGTCTGAACCCTCGTCACCGACGCACGCTTCCAACTCCCCATCACCATCACCATCACCATCACCATCAACCATCATCACCCGTCGTGCCCAGCCCCGCCTGACCGGAGGACGATGATCTCCGTCAATGTCACCACAGCAAGACCTGAACCCACCACCAAAACCTGCAGCAACCCCTTCCACCCAACGATCGCCACCTCCACCTACATCCGGCCACTACCACCACCCTGAGGTTCCAGCACATCACCACCATTACAACTACCACGTTCACCGTCGGCGCCACTGCACTACCACCACCACCAAACCCATAACACCAACAACACCATCAAAAGAAGGGAAACCTAACCCTAAACTCACCTCGTCGGCCACCTCCGTGCGCCATGTAGAGCCAAGCACAAATCCACCGCATCCCCGCGAGCCTGCGACCCCTCCGCCTTTTCGAGCACCACCGCGCTCCGCCTCCACCGGATCTTCCCCTCCATCGACCTTCCGTCGCCGGGTCCTGAACCTGCAACTGTCGCGAGCTCATACCTCCGTGCCGGCCACCGCATGAGCCCGATGAGTTCCCCAAGCTTCCGTTGGCTTCTTCTCCGGTGAGCACTCATCACCTTCCCTCTCGTAGCTCTCCCCGACCTTCCCATCTCTTTCTTCCCACCGTCTCCCTAACTCTCTGCTCCCTCTCTTGACAACTCTCTCTTCCCCCTTTCATTAACTCTCTCTCTCTCTCTTTCTCTCTCTCTCTTTTGACTTTTTTCTTCACCTTGATTCCCTCGAAAGGGAGATAGTAGGATACATGTTGATAATTTTAGTATTATTTTTTTAATTATTATTATTAGTATTAATAAAACTTATAGGTTTTGTAACTATTATTAGTATACAGTAATGAGTATTACTGTTATAAATATGTAATTATTAATAATAAGTATTATTATTTTATCCTTAGTATTAATGGTACAATTTCATTAAATAGTATTTATTTAATAATTTCTTAAAATTTATATTGGTAACAAAAATATATAGTTTTGGTGCTTGGCCCTATACTATTTTCAAAGATGGACTTTAGAAAGCCTAAATTTTATTTTTATAATATTTCTCTACCTATTTTAGATTTAGCTTTGGCCTAAATGAGTTAGTAATATTTTCGAATATGTATTTAAAATATTTTCGTTTATGAAAGTGTAGTTTTATTCTATAAGCATATTTATACAAACTTTGGGTTTTAGCCTAAATTAATTTACTTCTCTATTTTCAAATATTATTACAATTATTTTACTAGTAAATATAGTTTTCAAGTACTATAAATAGTTTTTGAAAAATAATATATGTATCTATTTCCATGAATTCTCCCCAATTATTCCCATTGATCATGACTAATCGTGCATAACTATTTTCTCGCAATTTCAGGCCCTTACACCCCGAATATTGGATAAATCAGGACTTGTCAGATTATCACACCATACCAGGCGTCACACCAGACAAAATACCTTGCCATATTTACTGCTTATATTTGGTCTACATCTTTATTGTTTAGTTATTGCATATTAATGCCTATTTATTTCCAGTTTTTCCAGTAGTGTTCTTGTTACAGTTCATGATTTACCTATTTACTTCCAGTTATACATGATGCTTACATGTTAGTCTTATTTTTACTGCTTATCTTTTGTATATGGACCTAGAGTTAAGGGACTACCACTAGATTAGTGTATTTCATTAACTTTGCACCGATGTGCCACAAAATGTGTCAGTTGTGAGTAGCCTATAGACTCTGGACTTGCATGTTGGCTGATCACCGATACGTATGGGACGTGCGTTAGGTCTAACTGCCAATTAGATGCATGTTAGGAGACTCGACAGTTAGTAAAGGTACATGGTTGTGGATACGACTTAGTTAGGTGCATAGGGTGTGGAGAACATTTCCTTATCATATGGGCCACTGTTATACTTTTTCTTTGTACCCGAAAGCTCCGCTGGAGATACGGACCTGACCCTATTATCCTGTTCCTGTTGGCCTCTAACGTTCGAGGAAACATCATGCTTTGAGGCCCCTGATGCCTAGAAAGGGTACTAAGCCAGTATCATATGGTCAGAGGGCCCATGCGTTGAAGGTTTGTTCTTAACTGCATTATCATATAGAATGGTTAGGTGACCTTAGTTGATGTCATGTCACCCTCCATTCCAATAGTTGCATGAGACAGTGTCACATCACAGAATAGTATACTACCCCTTATCCTTGTTTGGTTGTAGGGGTAGTCTGTTTTGTTGATGGGATACTGGGCCTTGTATTGGTTTGGACTATTTTACTTTTACTTGTGACTCTGTGGTATATTTTATATTCAGTTTATATGGCATGTTCTTCCTATATCTTGTTACGTCCCTCTGAGGACCTGGTGATTCCTCTAGGTGTATTTTTGTGACTTTTCGCAGGTATTCTAGCCAAGGCCGTAATCTTCTCTATTCTTCGAAGATGATTGCTCTTGGATCGTCCTTTGCGTCTGTTTATAAATTCTTTCCTTATATTTTTCTTCTTATTTAAAATGGTTGGTAGTGGATTTGTCTCCGCCCAACGACTTGTATAAATGATAATTCATAGTTGATTTATGACCTCATTATTCTTTTATATTGTGGATACGATTAGTTATCATTGTTATACTACATTTTACAGTTTACGCATATTTATTATGCGGCTGGCATGTCTACTTACCTAGTCCTACGTATTTTGGGACTGGGGCGTTACATATTAGTTATAGATTATTTTTATAATAAAGTTTGGTACTATATATGTTGTATGGTGTTGTATTGGCATCATGACGAATATTAAGTATTGACATTAATATAGTCTATATGTATTACGTCGAGATAGAGTATTAATAATAGTTTATTATTATAGGTAACTTGGAGGAAGTAACAAAGACACCAGAGTTGGTCAAGCATATGCTCAGACAAAGATTACAGGCAAGTGTACCTTGTTGTGCTTATAGATTGTTCCTTTTCTTTCTTGTTGTTTACTTTGTTACCATTACATGACGTAGGAACGTTGATACTTAGTGTCTGTTTAGGCGATGGGTACCGATGTCAGGATGATGACACCGAGTATTGACATTAGGCATTGCCTGCATATTGATGTGTCCATTGACAGGAATGACCACAGGACACCGACACGTTCATGATGCAAGATTACATGATTATTCGTGGTATTGACTTCGTAGTAGCATTCTAGATTGTTCATCATTATTGTTATTATTATCGACATCACTATACTTGACATTACTGTGAAACCCAGAATTTTAGAATTATTTAATTATTGATTTGTAGTGTAAATTTTAGTTTATTAATATTATTAATATTATTATTATTATTATTATTATTAATATTATTATTATTATTATTATTATCTATTAGTCGGATTTAAGAAAAATATTATTTTTAAACTATCGTTGATTTTTTATTGTGGCCTGCCCCGATCCCGTGTCCGGGGTCCAACCCCGAGCTGAACCCGAATCCTGTCTTCCGACCCTTCCCCTGAATATTTTTTTATTTTCTTGGAACCTATATACCAATATATATTTTATATAAATATTAGTTGGAGTAAAAAAAAATACTAACAAAACCTATTCCTATTCTAACTCCCCACGACCACTTCCTCCACAACCCACTCCTATTTCTCCTCCAGAGCATCCACACCTACTCTACTCTTCCTTATTCTTCAAATAAAAAAAAACCACCATCGACCCCAACATCCAGCACTCTCTCCATTATTCCTCTTTCCCTCTCCCTAAGCAGACCGATCTCCTGAGCACCGAGCCACCGCTCCTCCGAGCGGCCCCCGCCTCTGGCCGGCGCTTTCATCGCCGTCCCCGCAGCCTGGTGCGCCCGCTCCCTGCCGACCCGGCGCCCTCCCGGCGTTTCCCCGAGCGCCACCCCTCCGGCGCCGAGCCCCTGTCCGACCGCGACCCTCGGCGACCCCGGCCAGCACCCGAGTGGCGACCCCTCCACCGCTGACCACCGAGCTCCGCTGACCCGAGCCCGACCCGGGCGGCCCCTGTCCCCGCCGCTGCTGTCTCTGACCTCCGACGCCCCGTGCGTGTGGTCCCTGTCCGCTCGGTCCCGTTCTGCAGCACTCCGTTGCTGTCGTTCCGTGCTCGTGGGTTTCCGTTCCCGATCCATTGTCCGTGGGATTATTTTTCTCCATTTTATCACCTGAGAGCTCTAGCCGAGCAACCCAAGGTATATTTCGTTTTCCCGTTTCCATTTCCGTAGTCTATGATGAGATTCTGGTCCACAAATTTCCCTGAGAATTCGGTAATTTATAGACGAGACATTTTCGGACTTTCCGAAATCCTTTCGGATAGGTTCTGTTGGTTTCAGAATGGTTTCTGTGTGTTTTCTGTTGGTTCGGATTTTCCGAGAATCTCTCGGAAAAGAGTTTCTGGGAATTTTGGTTTAAATTGGATTTTTCAATTGTTGGTATGCTGGTTCTTTATGCTGTGGTGATTTCGATTTTGTTTCGGGTTTTCCGAATTCGTTTCGGAAACAATTCTGTGAGTATATTTATATATAAAAATGGGTTTCCCTGGTTTGGGATATTTATTTAGTGGTTGTGGCACATTCTTCCAGTTTTGGGTTACCACGAAAATAGAGGGAATGCTGCCAAATTTTTATAAAAATTTTATAAATGAATTTCAAATCGGTTTTCGGAAATATTTACAATTTGGATTTTTGGGCGACGACTGTACAGGTCCATGTGCCCTAGCGAAATGCAAACGAAACCGGAATTTTCGGATGTTGAGGCATTAGCTATTTTATGACGATTGGACCAAGTCTGAGACTCGTATTATAATTTAATTTAATTTAATTTATTACTCTTATTTTGTAATTAAATTGTAGGATAATTTTAGAACTAACAAATATTCTTCTTATTTTAATTTATGTAAAATAATTTGTAAGGGCATAAGCCCAGTTTTTCTATTTTCTTTCTCTGTGGCCTGTAATTATTGTAGCATAGTTTTTTCTTTCATTTTCTGGTTTTGCTGGTTTTAAGCGTAAACGCGTAGAATTAAAATAAATATTATTTTGATATAGAAAAATTAATGAGATTTTCTCACATTAAAATTTACAAGTTTGTAATATTTAAACATAGATCATGTTTTCTCATTAAACAAGAAATTTAGTTTTATATGTATAATTACGAAAATACAAAGTTTTAACCAATTAAATTGGTAACTACGAGTTTTTTTTTCCAAAATAAAAAGTTAAATTGATCTTTCCCTCGTAATTAATTACAACGCACCCGATAATCGAGATTTGTTTGTGATAGTATAATAAAGATTAAAATTTGACTAGGACAAATTTAGAGATTGTAACTAGCACATCTAGCATGGTAAAACTTTGAAAATCTAAGGCAGACTTCTCGATTGTAGGAATTCGAGGACAAGTCTGATTTCAATCTCGGAAATCCAGTCAAACCAAGGCAAGTACATTTTGTGTTAGTTTATAATTATTTAATAATCGTTTTATTGCAAGTTTAAACCACGATACAACACGGAACTCTCTCTGAGAGCACTGATTGATTGACTGTTGGGTACTGGGGGAGTAGTGTAATGAGTATGACCACATCCAAAGTAATAATTTAGAACTGTATTAGCTTACCCCTCATACACACGGGGATAAGCCATATCATTCACTGTACAACCCAAGCCGGTCATATTCATTGCCTATTCACATCACAATGTTTTAACTGCTGGAGAACTGTTTATTTCAAATTATTTAAAAGTGCATGACTCTATTATTATTTTTATTGTTAGAATATTATGAATTGTACTTTGCTCCCTCCTGACTGGAAATAACATTTTTAGGGGATTTTGAGGATGCTGAGCTGTTATACAATAGCTATTATGACCCAGTACTGTACCCCGTGGTATTGCCAGAGTCCCCATTGGAGGACGCAGGACCTGAGGCCGACGAGTCAAACGCTTAGCTAGATTATCTGTTTCCAGATTTGTTGTTTTAGAATTTTGTTAGTTTGATTTCAGCATTCTTTTCAGTTCTTTTACATTCCAGTTGTACTTTTTGAATGTTGAATAAAGTTTTAAATTCCCGAATATTGAGTTGTGACAAATATTTAGATGTTGTTGTGATTACCTGCAATAGTGGATACAGCTTACTATCGCCGTCTCAACAACGGTGCAGGCTGGGCATGATCCGGTTCGACTCAATTATTTGGGATTGGGTCGTGACAATTACTATATAATTGACATGGGGTTGGGGAGAACTTGACTACAGTATTAGACTTAGTATATTGTAGCCAGTTATCGTAAGCCTTTAGCTCTGTGGCAGAGTAGAGGTTATCCCTATCGTGATTGATTGTCCTTGGTCCCATAACACGATGCTGGAAACAATAACCTGCTAAGGAGCTTGTGAGACTCAGTGGTAAAGTCTGATATTCTAGGAAAGATTCTCACTTGCATAGCACCTAGACCGGATATATAGATTGCCTTAGTTCATATTTTCATATCTGTACCATGGCAAGTGTACTATGTAACTTGCTAGTCCCCTGAGGACCTGGCTATTTCCTAGGCTTAGACGAAACTGAAGACTACCCTGAGATTTAGGGTTTGGGAGCTTAGGCCGAAGACATAACGGCACAGGATGACGAGATAATGCCAGAGGATTTGTCACGACCCGCACCCATTTTTTTTCCGGATACGAGACTTGTCCAAGCCAGCCTACGCCGCAGTGTCGGCAGTAGAACGATGTATAGCCACAATGCTCAAATTCACAAATAATGTTCATTCACAAAATTAATACAAAATTAATTTAAACTTACAATATTCACAAGTTTTACATTTGCAGAAAATATAAACTCGTACAAATATTGGAATGACTACAACTCATCTATCTAGCTAGTCTCTAGGCCTTTCGTCTTCAAGTACACCCGTACCTCCCAATGCTATAAGTGAAGCCACAGCTAACCTGAAAAATATTAGTTTCCAGTCAGGAATGGAACGAGTACAATTCACTGAATGCACTTTCAATAATTGAAAATGACTATACAACAGAGATTAGCTTTTAAATATATGACTTGAAAAGCACAAAAAGACAAAATAAAACTAAACAAAGAAAAACAGTAAATGAAGTAAATACTCATCGACTGACTGAAGTACCTTTGATATGTGATCGGTCTCGGGACAATTACACGACACTATCTACACTGTATAAAGTTATACGGTCTATACTGTATAAAGTTACACGGTCTATACTGTATAATGTACATGGTCTACACTGTATAAAGCAATAATAAAAATACTGTCTACACTGTTTAAAGCAATAATGAATCACGGTCTATATTTTATACACTGTATAAAGTCAGGTCACACATCCTTGGTACTTCACCTTCCCGACACGATAAAATATATCAAAATATGAAAACAAAAATCACATATCTAATAGTAACAAGGATGTATAGTAAAGATCAATATCGATAATCCGAACCATTCAATGTGCCACAATAGTCAAACTCATACAACAGTCCCCAGATACTGAAATAGACATCACCAATGTTCTTAGAATAGTCAAATTAGCTAGAATTGCCTATCCTTAAGTCCAATTCTGGACACAGGGGCAAAACAGTAATTTTGGGTCAAAACGGTGTCCGTTGGTGGACCTGCTTTGTACCGAAAAGCGTGCCAGAGTTAATGGTCTCTAAAGTCATCAAACTATATGTCTACGGATTCGTTTTGATGATACGAACCCAACCGTATGTCCAAAGTTGGATTTCGGCAGGCCGTGCACAAAATCGCCCATTGAATCGGACCGTAGGGCCCGCAAAACGGCAATCCGATCAACTGTCTCAGAATTGGACCAAACTTGGTATACAGGACCAGAAAATGATACGGTTCTGCTGGCACAAGTTTCGTCTCGATCTGACGAACATGCACAAACTAATTGAGAAATTTGCACAGAGGTCAATACGATGAATTTTGACGGATACGCATCAAATTTGTTGCGCACACGCAACTAATTTAAATTCCATCAAAGCCCACACATCCATAAAACCATTACGCACCTTTCGATGCTTTCGGTTTGCGACCACGTCGCCCGGATTGGCGGGACACACATCGTATCGAAGGTTTTTCATAAATTTTCAGTTTTGGAAAAACAGATTTTTGACAGTTTTGGAATTCGAACTACTCTGTAAATACTTGACGAAATCAGGAACAACAAAAAGCATTTTAAAGCCCTATAGGTTGTCTATGAGATTGTTCAATTAGGTTTTCAATTCAAACGTGGTTAGACAGAAATCTGACTTCAAATATGGGGTCTGTAACTATTAAAACTGTTCATTCTTGAACAGATTTTTTGCTAATTGTTGGCTTGATTTACGACGTGTATATCGTGACCCAACTAAATCTAATTAAAGAGAATTAAACCAGGTTAGCTTGGGTTCATACCTACGAAGACGGTTTGCGAGATGATGGAATAAGGGGTTTGTGGTCGACTTGCGAAACGGCTACTAATGCTGCCGCTGTTGCTGTTCTGTTTCTCGCGTTCGCGCGCGTGGTCGGGTTCCTGTGCCTGGCCGGCGGCGCACGTGGGGAGAGGGTGCGCCCAGGTGTAGGGGTCGGCGGGGCGTAGGTGTTAGGGTTTTGGTCTCGACCTCTCTCCCTCGTACTCGCTATATATACTGAAGGGGTCGGAAATCCTGTGCTCGGGTTTGGGAACAGAGTAGGGGCGCGGGTTTTTGGCTGGTGATGACCCGTTGGTTGGCCTATCACATGGGCCTGCTTTTGTTAATACTTGTTTTCGTTTTCTTTTTCTTTTTCTTTCTCTTTTTCCTTTTTCCTATACTTATATATAACTATACATATATATATGGAAGCGGATCAAAAGCCCCCCTTAGAAAACCCCCTAAAAATCCCCCTCTCTCTAATCCATAATTTAATGTTAATATTAATGTTAATATTAATGTTAATGTTAATATTAATGTTAATATTAACATTATATACTAAAATTAACATTAAACTTAACATTAAAATTAATATTAACATTAACATTAATATTAACATTAACATTAATATTAACATTATTATTAACATTAATATTACGAAATAGAGTGAGGGGGGTTTTAGGGGGTTTTCTAAGGAGGGCTTTTGATCTGCTCCCTATATATATATATATATATATATATATATATATATATATATATATATATATATATATATATATATTATATATATATATATATATATATATATATATATATATATATATATATATATATATATATATATATATATATATATTCGTATTTATATAATAGGCTCTGCGCTAGGATATATATATATATATATATATATATATATATATATATATATATATATATATATATATATATATATTTGTATTTATATAAATAGGCTCTGCGCTAGGAATAGATAATATTGATGTTATATATATATATATATATATATATATATATATATATATAACATTTGTTTGACAAATATAATATAACCAATAGTAATAAAATAATATTATATAATATTACCTCAATAAAATAATAATAATAATAATAACGAAATTCAGTAAAACGATAATGGTGTATATATACCATTATGTGCAGTTTAAAAATCCCAAAATGTACAAGGACCTATTTTCTACAATTGTCACTGAATATCAACTAATAATGATAATTATAATATTTAATTTCGAAGACTAAAAACTATTCATTAAATCATTAAAATGAAATACAACACTATCATACCAAATTTCGTCAAGACGAATGTCATTGGACGTGCCGTATGACTACATGGGCTTGGGCTCAGTTCGGGTCGAGTCCGGACTAAAATGGTATAACCGGTTTTCCTAAAACTCAATAATATAATTAATAAATAAATAAATCTTCGGTAAGGGTTAAGTCGTAACTTGGTCTGGTTTTCCTAGTTGGGACATCGCTATGGCTCGGCCTTTCCTATCAGGGCTAATACACTAGTCAAAGCACGCCACTGCACTATCCGTGCCATGATTCCTAGCCGTCTTGTACTTCAAATCTCCACCATGGCTAAAGTCATCTATCGTAATAATTAATTAAGTAATTATTTATAAAAATTCTAAAAATCACCATTTAATTCAACTAAATAAATAAATAAAATATATTACCAAAATTTCGGAAAGAGGGGTTACAAATCTATCTACCTTAAAAATAATTTCGTCCTCGAAACTTAAGGGAAGAGTCCATCCGCTATGATAGAAGACAGTTTCCATTTGCTATCATCTATTATCATGATCATTTCGTACTACGAATCCTTGAAGATTCCTACCCACCTTTGATCACACTACTCCCTCAAATCTCATGTCGCTAAACTTTATAATCTTCCAACTAATTGCTAAAATTGCTATCGATAGATACCTACTATATATGGCATATATAATCCTCTCTTATCTATCATGCAACCCAAAAATTTAACAAGCAACAAATTTGTACAATTAGCTAAGAATATTGGTAAATTCTAAAAAGCATGACTATTCGTCGCTCTGAAATAGGAAGGACAGGAGGATAAGGAAGAATAATCGAGAGAAAATATAAAGTTTCAAGAGCGGTAGAGAGTATCCAATGGTGCAGATAGAAGAAAAGTTTATGAACTATTGACTTATTTGCTAGAGTGGACTACTCTAGCCCAGTCACTTGCTAAATTGAAAAACCAAACCACTTGTCACGAACCAATTGTACCGAAAGGCCCTATGGTATCAATCAACATGTGGACTTTGACAAAATTTGGCCTGTATCCATTAAAAATTACTATATCGTAGATTTTATAAAATTTATAATGATTTTGTGCATGCTCGTCGTGTCATGATGGGACTTGCGTCATTGTATTCATATCAGTTGACTTGTCCTGTGATCTAAGTTTCGTCCGATTCTGAGACAGTTTACCGGATCGTCATTTCACGAGCCCCACGATCTAATTCGACGGGCATTTTTGTGATCGATTCATCAAAATCTAATTCAAGATGTACCATTGAGATCGTATTGTTGTTCTGGACTTATTATACATATAGTTTATTAAATTTGAATAACTTAGTTCTAGCAAGATTTTTGGAGCAACGTAGGCCAAACTACGGACCCCATTTTCATCTGAAACTTCAAGGTGTGTATTGGATCAGGTGGCCCGGAACCCGACCTTGAACCGGCCCGATCAACGCCGATTTGAGGTAGCCCGGGCCCAGTCAACAGACCAACCCGGCTCGACCCGCAAGAGATCTGGGTTCAAGCAGGGTCCACAATTTTGGTCTGATAGCCAGGCCCGCCCAGACACGAAGAAAAAATCAAGCCAAACTGGTTTAGACCGGAGAATTCAATTGACCCGGACCAGACCTACCCCGTCGGTGACTCGATCAATTCACGATCCATGCCAGGTCAGCGCACGGTCAGAATCCTTTCTCCATGGGCATCACCATACTCTTTATAACAAACTTATATACATACATACATACATACATTATATATATATATATATATATATATATGGCGATGATGAGTTAGCCTGTGCGATGCGGGGCATCCACAACGTCGGAGGCCTGACGATATAGGGCTACGAACTGAGCCTGCGTGGGGCAGAATGAGGCGTCCGTGTAGCAAACTCAGTGCACGGTCGTCGTGCGACGGATCGGGGAATCGGGACCATTCGCCCACGGATATAAGCGACAGGCCGACCACGCGGCCCGTCATGCGGCGCTGCTGAGGGCGACGAAAAGACGTCTGCCATAAACGATCGCATGCTCGATCATAAGGGCGTCGGCAATCGTCGCCAATATGCGCGTCGTGCGTATAGAACGGGCGGCTGGGCGAAATCGGTAGTCACAGGCGACAAGGAATCAGTGGCCGTCGTACGGGCGGTCACTCTTAGTCGTCGAGGGCGTGTCTTCGGCGTCGTAGGCAAAGCGAGGTGTTGAGTAACTGCCGTCGAAAGACGGTGTGCTGCCGAGTGGAGCTCTGGAGCGCGCGGAGTGCACGGGGTGCGTGTGCACGGCGATGATGACAAGGCCAACGGACCATGTCCGCACTCCAAAAGTCGTTCCATACGACAGGCCAAGAATCGTGTGCATGGGACACACGATTATACTGAGCCCGCACGCGTTAGAAAAAAAAAGTATATATATATATATATATATATATATATATATATATATATATATATATATATATATATATATATATATATATATATATATATTTTTACATACATTTTATAAAATATATATAAGATATATATATATATATATATTAAATATATATATATATATATATATATATTTAAATATTTATTTTATATATTATATATTATATTATATTATATATTATATTATATATATATATATATTTTTATATTATATATATATATATTTATATTATATATATATATAATATATATAAAATATATATATATATATATATATATATTATATATATATAATATAATATAATATATATATATATATATATATATATATATATATATATAAATTACCGTATTACCCCCAATATATAAACGTTTGTGTGAACATTAGAGGGGTATTTTGGTAAATTACCCCTTCAACATTCATATTTCCTTTGGAAGGGGTATGTTTACCAAAATACCCCTAATATAGTGGTTGTTTTAATTCCGTTGGAAGGGTATTTTGCTGAAAATGTACAAAATACCATTATAACAACTATATTTTAAGGATATTATGTGTAATTTGGCACCAAAAATTCCTGTAAATACATAATTCTTCTAAATTAACCACGACAAATTTTCTTTCCTCTTTTGCAATATTAAGAAGCAATCTTGTGGTATTCGGTTAAGAGATTACTTGTTGTAATAGAAAATGATCAACCACCACAACAACCATAAGATCAACAACCTCAACCCGCACATCAATCTCAGGGGTACAAGGGCCTCAACTCGAAAGAGGATAAAAAATTTAGCACCATTTTAGAAGATTTTACATTAAGCATGTTACAGAAAGAGGAATCTTGTCTGAAGTTCTTGTTGAATATTTGCATTGTAGAAAATGACTCTATTGGAAACCTAACTGTGGCAGAGAAAATATAAGTAGGCATCTAAATAAGTGTATATAGTAACTTGCATCTTCATGGAAAAAATTATCATTTTAATATGTATTATTATTGTTAGATAGGATTTATGATTGAGATTCAGTTTTTAATCTCTCCACAAACATCCTTTGCAGTATTACAAAGAAATTTTAAAGCAAGATTGAAAAACTGAAACAAAAACATAAGTTTTAAGACTTATGTAACAAAAATAATATATATTAAAAAATTAATAAAATCTATCATAATTCTTTTTTTCATATTTGTCTGGCTTTAGAATCTCTCTACAAGCTTACTTTTATTTTTTAAGTTTAAATATAATGATATATCATACTTGAATTTTATCTGAATTAATAAAAATTATTATATTTTCCATTAATTTATTTTTGAAAAAATTGGGCCAACCCAGTTCGACCGTAAACTGGCCCAGACCTAGCCCGGTCAGGCCCGACTCAATTCCAATCGGGTTTGTGTTCGGGCTGGGTTCAAATTTGTTTGACTCTGGACTAGCCTAGCCTGGCCCGCTCTCTCCTCGAGATAAGCTCGGTCCGGTCCAGGATCGGTCAAATTCGGCCAACATGGTCCCTGGTCGGTCTGATCCAAACACTTATTGACCGAAACTGCTAGATTTGGCCTTGTGTACAATTTGGACTTATGGGTAGGCTACCCTAACTATCTCGATCATTTTGGACATATTAGTGATGTCTGTTTCATCATCTGGTGACGTATGTTTATATTATCCTTTTTGTGTCACCTTTATTTGTAATAGATTCGTATTTTAAAATATGTCATTCAAAACTGAGATCCGTCTATTCTAGTGATCTTGTATTGATAAAATTGACAAATTGAATGTACGAATTTCCAATATATGATCATTAACATTGTAGTTGATTATCTTGTCTCGATTTGCGTGTCGTAAGCATTGTTGTATGAATTTCGAGATACAAATTTGGTATTTTGAACCTAAAACATGTAAAACAGAATATTAATACATAATTATTGATGATATAGAGTTGCGTAGCATAGATCGAGATGGTATAACTAATAAATGGCTTAGGTGACATAGGTAATAGGCGACTTGGACCAATTCAACTTCCCTAGTTAGAAGTAGTTTGTATTTGTATCTTGTGTGTAATAAATAGTTTGTGAATTGGGACCGTTGGATTATGGATAGATCTGGCTAGACTTTGGTCTCACAAATTCAGTATACTTGGACGAATTCCAGGCTAGTATACCTTACCTAATTGATTATAGTATTTTATATTTTTTTGTTATTCTCTTGGCGTATTCAGTATTTCGTCTTTTGTTTCAGTCATGTGATATGTTGTACCTATTGACACGTACAGATTGTTCCATGAGTCACGTTCATTCATGTTAATATAGAGCTATATATTATAGTTGTTCTTAACTCTTACTATGGTCAGTTAGTATGTCTAGTT
This sequence comes from Iris pallida, assembly GCA_029216955.1. Classification (NCBI taxonomy): domain Eukaryota; kingdom Viridiplantae; phylum Streptophyta; class Magnoliopsida; order Asparagales; family Iridaceae; genus Iris; species Iris pallida. The sequence goes on along the minus strand of JANAVB010003400.1, from coordinate 39,126,540 downwards.
GTTGTTTTTCGATATCTCGATAAGTACTCGACTTGACTTTAGGACATATAGATTATTGGGTGGGAAGGACAGTTACTAAATGCATGAGCTGTGATGTAAGATTGATTTATTGTTGGCCAGTGGTCTCGAGATGAGCTATGGGTTGTGAGTGTACTATTAGCCAATAGTCTCGATATTAGCTATGGGTTGTGAGTCTCTTAGCCATCAATTTTTGTAATAAGCTCCGATTGTGAGAGGATAGACTGTTAGCCGAAGCGTCGAACATTGTCCTCAAGAGCATTTCATATAGATTGGCTAGTATAGAGTACTTGTATTTTCTATCTCTTCCTTATGCATGTTTTTACTCTTTATCATTTATGGCATGCATATTATGTATTTTGCTATGTCCTTTCTGAGGACCTAGTTTCCTTATAGGTTATTTGCTTAGCTGCTTTCATAGGATTGCTGGAAGATTGTTTTTTTGGGTTTCGAGTATTGATTGATGATACCTTCTTCATTGCTCTTCCATAGTTATTTCTTGCTATATAGATCATATGTTCATAGATAGAGTTGTGGATGTACAAGTGTTAATATCATGGATAGTTTGACCTACTCTGGACAATATATACGTTTCCGAGATGGACTAGAGTCCATTTGATGCGTAGCTGGATATTGTCGTATATTCTAGTTCCTTTTTTGGGGAGTGGGGTGTGACATGTACATGATGATTTTCTACATATCTTCTCATTCAACACCCTACTCTTGGCAAACTCCAAACTCACAACAGCTTCGGGAGAAGAAGTGATTATAGACACACGTATGATTTCCTACAAGTTCGACAATGTACAAAACAACCAAAGCCCCTGCATCTCGTTATGAAATTTGACTCATATAGCCGAAAATTGATCAACCATGTCCTAGAACTCACTGAAGTGATTTGTACTGTATGTATCATCTTTATACATTAGACCCATCAACTATTGAATAAAAAATAGCTTATTGACTCCAATCTTCTTGGCATAGAAAGCCCCAAATTTTTCCCATAATGACTTAGTGTGCTCAATTTTCGTCATATGGATTGTACACGTTCTCATCTACAAAATGTGCGATATACCAAGAAAATTGTTTGTGCTTGAATACATGGTCCACACTGGATTTGTACTGGCCTTCTTTGACGCAAATACTAGCAAATAAAACTTTTTGAAAAACAAGAGATCTTTCATATTACTTTGCCAACAATTATAATTGGTGTCATTCAGGTTAACCATGCACAAATGTTACATGTACATCTCTTCTACCTGATTTGACTGTCAAACTCTTTATAACTACAACCAATAGCTCCTATACTACGCTGTTGGGAATGGACACGGAACTGCAGCAAAAAATGCTCCCAAATTGAAAAAAGCGTTAAGGGCTAAAATAAAGGGCACAACATACGCATGAGGATAGTATCCACGCATAAAATCAACAACACAAATGCAATCACTTTTACGTTAAGAACCCTGACGAAAAAATCACGGGACGACCGAAGTCCAACCTAGATATAATCCCCCTTATTTTTTGTATTTTATTTTATTTATTTCATATAGTTATTTATATTTTAAACTAGATTTTATATCAATATGACCATATGCGTACTTTTTCGTAGCTTTAATTTTTAGAGCACAAGACATGCACATCTCTCGAAACATCCTTCATGAGTTTTATAGTAGACAAATTAACCTTCAATTTGGTATATTATGTTGCGTCCAAACTTGTGCCATAACAATCTTTTGACTTCGCACAACTTTGGGTCAATTTAGGCCAGTTGACCGATTATCGTAATTCTAGACGTAACTTTCAACTTAAGTTCGGGACTCGACATCGATCAAAACCATTTGACCCAATATATAGTTTTGACCCGTTTTAACTCTATGACACACATACCAAAGGTGTGCCACTCAATTGGGTTCCCATTTGCTATTTATTTGCGAATGGCACAGGAGACTCATTGGGAGATTTTTGGATTTGATTTTACTAGAAAATATATTTGGACATAACCTAGCCAATCCCACTCGGTAGAGCCATGTTAGGGTACCATGACCTAGTAGAATTATTTGGAATTATTTTTATAGGATTTTGTACGGGCAAAATCGGTTTTAAGTACAATTTTGTATATAGATGAATATATTTATATAGTCTAATACTGTATACATATAAATATATATGGACAAAATTTATTTGTGCTTTTAAACATTCTATTTTGTTTACAGAAATTTCATGCATGAAAGGGGTATGTTTACTACATATATATATAGGGAGGTAGTATCGAATAAATAATTTTGTAAATATAAAAATATTTTTTCGTAAATAAATTTAGGATAGTATATAAATATTGGTATATGAGCATATATGGTATATATATTAGTAATAAGCATGAGGAATATATGTATACATAATAGAGCATTTTTATGTACATATATTCCTATATATGTTAATATGTATAGGGTAATAATAGTATATTAGCATCACTATACACCCTATATATATATATATATATATATATATATATATATATATATATATATATATTAAGTCTCTAAAAATCCTATTTTCTTCTCCACCCCTCGATTTTGGGAACGCACAACAGCATCGACGCCCACAACTTGCCACCGCCGTACCTCCGGCTACCGCACCGCAATGCCATGGTCAACCGCTGCCGGGCCGCCACCGCGGCATCCCCGGCCAGCGCGCGGCCAGGCGCACATCCGTACGAGGGATAGCAGTGGCGAAGCAGCAACGCTAGCAGCACTGGAGGAAACTATAGGCACGACAGCGGCGGGACACCGGCCAACCGTCGCCGTCGACCGACCACACAGGCCCAACGAACCCCCACTTGCAACCCCCGACCGCCAGCGCAACCTAGCGGCCTCCTGCAGTCGATTTGGACATCGAAGCCAAGTTCCCGTGGTGACGCGCACGAATTCGAACCCAGAATTGAGTTTCGTCGTAGCAACTTTGCACACGTTTTTTGGATAATCCGACCGTTGGATCGTCGATCCGATTCTTCCATCTCAATTTTGGTATATACCCATTCGTTCACCTAAATTTTCAACCGTAACTTTGATCGTTTGGTAGATTAAAATCGGCCACCAAGTTGACCATCTAAATTACGTTTAATATGGAGAGTTTTGTGGAGCCAAATTTAAAGATTTGTTTCTCCCTTGTCGAAGCTCTGGTTGATGAACCACAAACTCTGGTGTGCAGCAGATAAATCCATAGGATTTTATCACCTGATCAAAACATATGTTCCAAGATCTGGAAGCTTGCTTAAGTCAATAAATGGACTTCTTGAGCTTACAAACAAGATGCTCCTGGCCCTTTTCAATAAACCCGTCTGGTTGCTTCATATAGATGTCTTCCTCAAGACTTCCATTAAGGAAAGCTGTCTTGACATCCATTTACCAAATCTCATAATCGAGATGAGCTGCAATAGATAAAAGAATCCGAATAGACTTAAGCATGGCTAGAGGAGAAAAGGTTTCCTCATAATCGATACCCTCTCTTTGAGTAAAACCTTTTGCTACAAGCCGAGATTTAAAGGTTTCAACCTTACCATCTGATCCTCTTTTTCTCTTATAGACCCACTTGCATCCAATGGCTTTTACACCAACGGGTGGTTCTACAAGCTCCCAGACCTGATTAGAATCCATAGATTCTATTTCAGATATCATTGCTTTTTGCCAAGACTCTGCATCTTTATCTTGGAGTGCTTCATTGTAGGTACGGGGATCATAATCTTGTTTATCAGGGACGAAGTCTGACGACTCTCCCAAGAATATATATCTATCCGGTTGTATCACAACCCTCCCACTACGACGAGGCACTATCGGTTGTGGTGTAACATTTGTGACACGTTGTGCAGTTATTTGGGGTTCATCCATTTGTACTGTTGGTACTGAAGTACTTGGTGTCTCACGTCTCAGTTCTTCTAGAACAACTCTACTTGTGGGTTTATGGTTCATCACATAGTCTTCCTCTAAGAATCGGGCATTGGGGCTAACAATGACCTTCTGATCCTTAGGACTATAAAATAAACCTCCTTTCGTTCCTCTTGGATAGCCTACAAACAAGCGTACTTCTGTACGAGATTCCAACTTATCTGCTTTCCCATTCAGCACATGTGCTGGACTACCCCAAATGCGAACATGTTTCAGACTAGGCTTACGCCCAATCTACAGCTCTGTGGGAGTAAGAGGTACTGATTTAGAAGGAACCAAGTTTAGAATATAAGCTGCAGTCTCTAAGGCATATCCCCAAAATGAATCTGGCAAAGCCGAATAACTCATCATTGATCTAACCATCTCCATAAGAGTTCTATTCCTTCTTTCGGCTACACCATTCTGTTGGGGCGTTCCAGGTGCAGTTTATTGGGATGCAATCCCAGCCTATGATAAATAATCCCTAAACTCTCCAAAGAGGTACTCGCCACCACGATCTGATCGTAATGACTTGATACATTTTCTATGACGTTTCTCCATTTCAGCCTTGTACTCTTTGAATTTCTCAAAGCACTCAGACTTACGGTGCATCAAATAAATGTATCCATACCTTGAATAATCTTCAATAAATGTGACAAAATATTCAAAGCCACCTCTAGCTTGGATAGTCATGGGTCCACACAAATCAGAATAAACTAATTCCAATACATCTTTGGCCCTATACCCCTTTGCCGTAAAAGGCCTTTTGGTCATTTTACCTTCCAAGCAGGATTCACATACTGGTAGTGCCTCTACTTCCAATGAACTCAAAGGTCCATCTTCAACCAGTCTTTGAATCCTTCTTAGGTTAATATGCCCCAATCGTAAGTGCCAAAGATATGTTTGGTTTATACAAGAAGGTTCTTTTCTCTTATTTAAGTTAGATGACATATTATTCATTTCCATAAGTTGCATTGCGGGCGAAATAGGATTAATGACATACAAATTATCAACCAATGCACCAGAACAGATAAAAATTTTATTCTTTCTAATAACAATATTGCCATTAAAATAAACTGAATATCCATCCTTAACTAACATAGAAACAGAAACTAAATTCCTTCTAAGTGAAGGTGCATAAAGACAATCTCTCAATGTCAAAGACTTATTTCTACCAAAAGATAAAATAACATCTCCTAATGCAATGACCGATACTTTTGTAGCATCAACCATGAACAAGCATATCTCTCCATCACTGAGCCGTCTGGTTTCCTGGAACCCCTGCAATGTATTGCAGACATGATTAGTGGCTCCTGTATCTACATACCAGGTGCCGGTAGATAACACCGCTAAACATGTTTCAACTACTAGTAAATGAGATATACCTTCTTTGTTTCCTTGTTTGAGAAGTGGACAATCAGTCTTCCAATGTCCTGACCCTTTGTACTTGAAACATTTGCCTTTCGACTTTTTCACCGCGCCTTGAGATCCCATGCCCTTCTTTGCTGAGTTTGCCTGTTTCTGAATGTTATTCTTCTTCTTACCGCCTTTTGGCTTAGAAGTAGAAGCCTTTTCAGAAACAAAAACATGACCACTCTGCCTAAAGAGAGATTCAGCATCCTGTAGCTCTTTTGCAAGTTCTGCCAAACTATACAACCTTTTGTTCATATTGTAATTAAGGCAAAAATTGTCAAAACTTTTAGGCAGAGTCCCGAGAATGATATCGACCTGGGTTTTTCCATCGATTTTAGCTCCAAGGATCTCCATCTCATTCAGATGACCCATCATCTTGAGAACATGATCCCTTACTGGTGTACCCTTAGCCATTTTTGTATTCATCAAACATTTCATAGCAAACTGCCTAGCTGCTCTACTCTGATGTCCGAAGAGTTCCTTGAGGTTATACATCATGTCATAAGCTGTGGCCATGGCCTGATGCTGATGTTGCAGTACATTTAACATAGATGCCAGAATGTAATACCGCGCTATCTCATCTGCCTTTTTCCACTTCTTATAAGCCTCTTTGACCTCTTTATCGGAGTTAGCATCAGGCTTAGGTGGGCATTCCTCAACAAGTACATATTTGTACTCCTCAGCAGTCAGAACAATATCCAAATTACGTTTCCAGTCAATATAATTAGGTCCAGTAAGTTTGTTTTCTTTAAGAATCACCATAAGTGGACTGAAAGAACCCATTTTTGAAATCCTGAGAATCACATAAATAAAATTATGTAGGGCAAAAAAAACTTTTTGAATTAACTAAATATTGATTCCCTCAAAACAATAATAAGAAATTCACCAACACCTTGAACACCATGAATTTAGCATGCCACGATAGTGTGGACGTATACAAATTCAACTTTGTTCAAGTAGATTTTTCTTATTAATTTTACTATCATGTCAATATAACTTTATGACAAATAAAATTAATATGCTGGTCTTGCTCTGGTTATACAAATAATAGCAGTGACTCCGATGGGGAGGATACCATTATTTGTATCTAAGTGTATACCATTACTTAATACTAAGTCCATTACCTTGTAATGAGTTCCTTCAGATGGAGAAGTGAACACATACTAGGTAACTTTCTACAATTATCACTAAGGAAGTTTGTACTGGTGATCCATAATTATACTCATCCGATATGGAGGAAAACACTAAAGCCAACACGTAAGTATAATTACATCACCTACAAACCAGTAATGGAGACCATAGGATTTATACTAAATAAAAATTCTCTCCCACTTAGTTATTTAACAATGAGGGTTTTTCTACTAGTTGATATTATGTCCATGTTGTCCATTATTAATGTAGGCTTGGTTTTTCAAAAAAATAACCACACAATAATAAACATGCATAATCAGAAAAAGCAAAATGACAAAAATAAGAAAAAATGTCCAACTATTATGGTCATCTTTGCTGCTCCGTCCTCAACTATCCGAATCTAAAATCTGGCGCTGCGCAGATCTATACGGGGTTCGACCTGCCCGGTCAGGACGCGGGGTTCGGGACAGCACCCCGATTTTTTTTTTAAGGTTTTGGCTGTCGATTCCTTCATCGAAAATCATCTGTCTGCCTCTGGACTGCTTAAAACCAGCCACCACCGCCATCACGATTGATCAAAAATAATTAAAATTACATCAATCCTATGCCTCCCGAAGGAGTTCACACATAATCCAGATTGAAAAATTAAAATAATAAGCACGATCAACCCTCATGATTTTAATTACATCACAGCAACAACAACATCCACGACATGTCCGTGGTTTAAACAACACAATCAAAAAAACATGCATTGGACCATAATAGTTGGATCTAAGATGCCTGCAAAACCGAGTTAGAACAGATCTACATCTACCGACTATTATATAGCGCAGGTTTTATTGGACAACATGGACGTATCAATCAATACGTAGATCCAAAGTGGCTCTGATACCAATTGATGGAACTAGAAATTCCCAGGACCCTTCCTTTGGTGTGCGTATTGATCGATAGAAAGTTAAACAAATCTAATACGTGTTCTAACCCTTCATAGGCGGAAACTAGGGTTCACGAATTATACCTGCGACAGAAAGGAGACAAGTAATTCCTGGCAATCTTGAGCGGACGACCCCAAGATCTTCTGCATATATTCCTTCCTCGAGTTGGACGTCTTGTGGACAACGATCTCCCAACCTTTTTTTTTCCTTGGCAGCCCTCTCTTTCTCTCCTTACGTGAATCACGAATTTAGAGAAAATTTCAGATTTCTGATCAGTTATCTGGCGGCTAGAGAATAGAGGATATATATAGGCTACGACAGGGACCATGAGAAGAAATTAGGGTTAGGCCTCCTAACGGATCTGGATATCCCGTGTTCAATCCGAACACATAATCCAGGCCCATTAACAATAGCTCGGTCTACTAATGAGCTATTGTTGCACTACCTCCCTAATCCCAAATTAAGTTTGTGGGCTCTTTTTATTCTATGCTCGTTTGGCTCCCCGTATTAAGATATCGTATGTTCGTCGATCAAATCAAGTTACTGACAACTATATTGATTCGACATCTTTTATCCTTAAGTAGTACCGCTCAACTTTATTTGTCATGTCGGACATATTCTACCTGCAGGGTTTACATGACAATCCTTACGAGCTCCTTAAGAGGACATCATCAACCCGATGTATCGGGACATGGATTCCATTTATAATCAATAGCCCATCATACATACAATATTATTACCCAATTCATAGAGGTTGTTGATCCATAATGAATCTCACTCTTTTATGAGTCAAAATAATGCACACTACATATACACGTCCGTTATTATATTCGGATTAAGAGCACAAGCATCCATAATAACAGAGGTGTTTGTTCTCTTATGTAGTCAGTACAAAGAGAACAACCTCAAGTGGTCCTGTTCAATACACACAAAGTGTACTAGTATAAACCTATGTCACGACCCGCACCCTGATTAGGGGCACGAGAAGTGGGTACGTCCAGCCTACGCCGCAGCATCGGCGGTAGAACGCTGTCTAGGTCATCTAGAAATACTACAACTAAACAGATAAAGGTACCTGTACAGTATATACACTCCGAATGGAGGTGACATAGCAATACAGTCTCAATCACATAAACAAACTAGGATAGATAGCACGAAAGGAAATATGATAGATGAAGCAGAAAATAAGTTCGAGATCCACACAAGTCCAAGACTAAACATAACATCACATAATATAATATAATACTACAGTCTGAGAAGTACTAGCTGGCTCGCAGGCCAGACAAACCTAACTAAACTACACTACTCAGGGAGAACAAAGTCTAGTGGCTCTACTAACAAGCCACGGTCCAAGTCTACTCCATCTAACCCGTCCCCATAATAGGTTGGGCAATCAGCCTCTGAATCATCTGTAAAATTTGTCAACGGTATCCTGTCAGGAAAATGAGCAAGTACAAACACCAACAGCAGTTCCATGTGAATTGACAAATACTATAAGAGACAGTATAATGAAATACAAGACAAAGATATAGGCGACTTGGGAACCATTCGAAAGCCGAGTTACAACCCTTAAACCAAACAAGGACCGGGGTTGTAACCCTTCTTTCAAACAGGACTTAGTCTCAATCATAGTACAGTATAAAGGCAGGTAGAGCATGTGAGTAAATGAAATCATAGCATGGTGAAAAGTACAGAAAGTAAAACTGAACTGGAATATAAGATATGACAACAAATAAATAAAAAGTGATTTGAATTATTAGGGCAAAATGTGATCGGCTAGGAAAACAAGGGAACGGTTATCCACTTGGCTCGGCAATCCGCGTAACGGATAGCATGCCGGCCAACCTGGATAACCGGAAGGGGGTATCTGCTACACCCTACGTGAGGTGAGGGTGGCGCCAGCAAAACACGTAAATATCATCACGAAGGCTTTGATCACATAACCCCTAATAATTCCCCTCTATCCCCCGAATAGTATCACGGATCCGGACATGGCACGTCATGACACCGGATTCAAAAGCAGGTGATCAGCCCACTCCCAAGTCCATGTCTATACAAGTACATGAAACACGAAAATATCTCATACCCATATACCAAGAAAGTCCAGGAATAACATCTCATGCCAGGATCCGACGTATACTAGTCTGTGAACTATCGTGTCGAGAATCAAGTAAGACACTACAACTGAATCGGATATAGTAGATATCAAGACAATGAAAACTATCAGTGAATGTACTCGCCTGTGGTCCTGAGCTGATAAGGTGAACAGACGCTCAGAGTAATACTACAAGTCAAAACATGGTTTAATAATGAAAAAAAGCTAATCTAATCATGATATGCAAATTCTAAGTCAAAACTAGGTCTCACTGAGTCACTCTAAGTCCTGTCAAGTCAATCTAGGTCAAATCAAGTTATATCAAGTCAATCTAAGCCTAACCAAGTCAATCCTAGGTCATACCAGGCATCACGGGTCAAAACAAGTCGAAGAAAGTCAAACGGGATCAAGAGTTGGCCTACAGTTGACTTTCGGTCAACTGGTCAACTCTGGTCAACTCTAGGTCAAACTGGTCAAATGTTGACTAACAGTTGATTTTCAGTCAACTGGTCAACTCTGATTTGGATTTGGTGAAATCTAGACAAAGTGTTGACTCACGGTTGACTTTTGGGTAAAAAGTCAACTCTGGGTCAACCGAGCCAAAAATCGGCTCAAATATGACATTTGTGGGGTGTACCCAACATGCCACCCAAGTTTCAAGTCAATCCGACTACCCGAACTCCGATTCATTCTCAAACTCCTATTCTCCTTCTCATTCTCCTTCCTATTCTCCTTCCTCATTCTCCTTCCCATTCTCCTTCCTATTCTCCTTCCTCATTCTCCTTCCTATTCTCCTTCCTCATTCTCCTTCCCATTCTCCTTCCCATTCTCCTTCCTATTCTCCTTCCTCATTCTCCTTCCTATTCTCCTTCCTCATTCTCCTTCTCATTCTCCTTCCTATTCTCCTTCCTCATTCTCCTTCCCATTCTCCTTCCTATTCTCCTTTCTCATTCTCCTTTCCATTCTCCTTCTCATTCTCCTTCCTATTCTCCTTCCTCATTCTCCTTCCCATTCTCCTTCTCATTCTCCTTCCTATTCTCCTTCTCATTCTCCCACATACATATCTACATACACACACACATATCTATATATATATACAGACACACACACACACATATATATATATACAGACATACACACACACATATATATATATATAAATACACACTCTCAACACCACTACCACTATTCTCATGACACCAATACCATGTAAATATATATATAACAAATATGATACATAAAAAAAATATCTTCTCTAAACAATATAAAATCTGGAATTTAAATGTCTAATAATTAATCACACAATATATATATTAAAAACAAGGGTCCAATAGGAATTTTCTACTAGGACACAAACCTACACATAGGACACTCCTAAAAGTCTCCAAAAGGACACGAAACGGACACAAATGGAGACACAACCATGGGGGTTATTCCTAATATGCATGTTGGGGTGATTTAGAAGAGAGATTATACCTTCCGGAAGAGAGATCCAAATGAAAAAGCTTCCCGACTCGACACCGACACGTAGAGATTCCAAAAAGACACGAACGAGCTCCGAATCCTCCCAAACTTGGCTAGCTCCTTCCTTTCATGGAGTAGAAGAGAAAAGAAGAATATTTGGTGGAAGAAATGGTGGATTTGGAGATGAAATCAATAGAGTTGCTCTCTAGAAATTTGGGGAAGAACAAGAGAGAGAAAGTTGTAGATAGAAATGAAATGGAGAGAGAGAGGTTGCTTTGGAATGAAGCAAAGGAGAGGGGGTGCTCCATACATGGCCGGCCACATCTCAGAGGGTTGGGGGCATTTGGCAATTTACCAAAATGCCCTCTAAGTTAAAGAAATGAGTGGTTTGAGTTGGGGTCAAAATGGTAACTTGAAAACTCCTAATTTAAAGTTCTAAATCTAAATTCTAATCCCTAATCCCACTAAAATCAAATGGGATTTGTCAAATATAAATATCTGGGTTTGGTCATGACAAGTTGGTCGGTTCTAGTTCGGTCCCGATCAGAGTCTAAGCTACCCCGGGTCCCCGATACAAATCGGAATGAGCTGAAATTCGAACCCGACTCAAATAACCCCAAACAATATCATAAATAATAAAATAAATTTCAAAAATATTCAAAAGTACAAAATAACAAAAATACCCCTATTTCTAAAAACTGGGGGTGACAAATCTATCCACCTTAAAAAAATTTCGTCCTCGAAATTAAAACCAAACAATAGTAAAATCTCAATTTCACAAGTCATGGCTAAAAATTTAAAATGGTTAAAATCTCAAAATCAAAGCGGGAATTAAATGACTAAAATTATAAAATTTAAAATTTTCTCAAATAGAAACTGGGTGCTATAAGTCTATCCACCTTAAAAGAATCATCCTCAAAATTAAAACAAAATAAACACAGAAAAATCATACAGATCGATAATCGTATGCGTCTGTCCAATCATCATGATACTCAGAATCTCTGTCATGCCAGTGAGCAAGGCTACGATAATCACAGAGTCCTCAACTACGGTACATACCTCTAGTATTATGGTATTTAAAATTTTCGCATTGCCGCATGCTTGGCAGCGAAAACCTTAAATTCCCACACCCTAGAAATACATCCGTAATCCGACTATATGTCCTCACTATGCCTGATAGCATGACCCTAGAGGATTCTAATTCTCATAATCGAGGCGACCTAGCCCATACGACTTATCTCAGAAGAAAATCACATCACAAGAACAAAATTTTATCAACCAATCAAGGTACAGATGGAATCAAATTTCAAACAGTTATAAGGCGACAAATGCGAAAATGAGATCGAAAGATTGGAACCTGCACTCTGTCCTGCTGCTGCCTGACTGTGCGTAATCGTCATCCTGAGGACGAATTGAACCCAAGAGATCAATATGGCACAAGATAAGATATTATCAAAGGAGGATAATTGAATTCAAATGCAAGAAGAATTGTCATGGTAATCAAAAGATCAGAATTTCCTAGAATGTGATTGAGTAACTCCTATCATATCCTAGATCCTATGTCCTAGTCGCAGGCTCGTAATTAGTACTCTAAGTCGAGCACCATTACGAGATCGTACTAATTACGACATCGACCTGCGTGGGCCACCACAAAAATGTGTCACGACCCGCACCCTGATTAGGGGCACGAGAAGTGGGTACGTCCAGCCTACGCCGCAGCATCGGCGGTAGAACGCTGTCTAGGTCATCTAGAAATACTACAACTAAACAGATAAAGGTACCTGTACAGTATATATACTCCGAATGGAGGTGACATAGCAATACAGTCTCAATCACATAAACAAACTAGGATAGATAGCACGAAAGAAAATATGATAGATGAAGTAGAAAATAAGTTCGAGATCCACACAAGTCCAAGACTAAACATAACATCACATAATATAATATAATACTACAGTCTGAGAAGTACTAGCTGGCTCGCAGGCCAGACAAACCTAACTAAACTACACTACTCAGGGAGAACAAAGTCTAGTGGCTCTACTAACAAGCCACGGTCCAAGTCTACTCTATCTAACCCGTCCCCATAATAGGTTGGGCAATCAGCCTCTGAATCATCTGTAAAATTTGTCAACGGTATCCTGTCAGGAAAATGAGCAAGTACAAACACCAACAGCAGTTCCATGTGAATTGACAAATACTATAAGAGACAGTATAATGAAATACAAGACAAAGATATAGGCGACTTGGGAACCATTCGAAAGCCGAGTTACAACCCTTAAACCAAACAAGGACCGGGGTTGTAACCCTTCTTTCAAACGGGACTTAGTCTCAATCATAGTACAGTATAAAGGCAGGTAGAGCATGTGAGTAAATGAAATCATAGCATGGTGAAAAGTACAGAAAGTAAAACTGAACTGGAATATAAGATACGACAACAAATAAATAAAAAGTGATTTGAATTATTAGGGCAAAATGTGATCAGCTAGGAAAACAAGGGAACGGTTATCCACTTGGCTCGACAATCCACGTAACGGATAGCATGCCGGCCAACCTGGATAACCGGAAGGGGGTATCTGCTACACCCTACGTGAGGTGAGGGTGGCGCCAGCAAAACACGTAAATATCATCACGAAGGCTTTGATCACATAACCCCTAATAATTCCCCTCTATCCCCCGAATAGAATCACGGATCCGGACATGGCACGTCATGACACCGGATTCAAAAGCAGGTGATCAGCCCACTCCCAAGTCCATGTCTATACAAGTACATGAAACACGAAAATATCTCATACCCATATACCAAGAAAGTCCAGGAATAACATCTCATGCCAGGATCCGACGTATACTAGTCCGTGAACTATCGTGTCGAGAATCAAGTAAGACACTACAACTGAATCGGATATAGTAGATATCAAGACAATGAAAACTATCAGTGAATGTACTCGCCTGTGGTCCTGAGCTGATAAGGTGAACAGACGCTCAGAGTAATCACAGACCTAAAGATGAGATACTACAAGTCAAAACATGGTTTAATAATGAAGAAAAGCTAATCTAATCATGATATGCAAATTCTAAGTCAAAACTAGGTCTCACTGAGTCACTCTAAGTCCTGTCAAGTCAATCTAGGTCAAATCAAGTTATATCAAGTCAATCTAAGCCTAACCAAGTCAATCCTAGGTCATACCTGGCATCACGGGTCAAAACAAGTCGAAGAAAGTCAAACGGGATCAAGAGTTGGCCTACAGTTGACTTTCGGTCAACTGGTCAACTCTGGTCAACTCTAGGTCAAACTGGTCAAATGTTGACTAACAGTTGATTTTCAGTCAACTGGTCAACTCTGATTTGGATTTGGTGAAATCTAGACAAAGTGTTGACTCACGGTTGACTTTTGGGTAAAAAGTCAACTCTGGGTTAACCGAGCCAAAAATCGGCTCAAATATGACATTTGTGGGGTGTACCCAACATGCCACCCAAGTTTCAAGTCAATCCGACTACCCGAACTCCGATTCATTCTCAAACTCCTATTCTCCTTCTCATTCTCCTTCCTATTCTCCTTCCTCATTCTCCTTCCCATTCTCCTTCCTATTCTCCTTCCTCATTCTCCTTCCTATTCTCCTTCCTCATTCTCCTTCCCATTCTCCTTCCCATTCTCCTTCCTATTCTCCTTCCTCATTCTCCTTCCTATTCTCCTTCCTCATTCTCCTTCCCATTCTCCTTCTCATTCTCCTTCCTATTCTCCTTCCTATTCTCCTTCATCATTCTCCTTCCCATTCTCCTTCTCATTCTCCTTCCTATTCTCCTTCCTCATTCTCCTTCCCATTCTCCTTCCTATTCTCCTTTCTCATTCTCCTTCCCATTCTCCTTCTCATTCTCCTTCTCATTCTCCTTCCTATTCTCCTTCCTCATTCTCCTTCCCATTCTCCTTCTCATTCTCCTTCCTATTCTCCTTCTCATTCTCCCACATACATATCTACATACACACACACATATCTATATATATATACAGACACACACACACACATATATATATATATATATACAGACATACACACACACATATATATATATATAAATACACACTCTCAACACCACTACCACTATTCTCATGACACCAATACCATGTAAATATATATATAACAAATATGATACATAAAAAAAATATCTTCTCTAAACAATATAAAATCTGGAATTTAAATGTCTAATAATTAATCACACAATATATATATTAAAAACAAGGGTCCAATAGGAATTTTCTACTAGGACACAAACCTACACATAGGACACTCCTAAAAGTCTTCAAAAGGACACGAAACGGACACAAATGGAGACACAACCATGGGGGTTATTCCTAATATGCATGTTGGGGTGATTTAGAAGAGAGATTATACCTTCCGGAAGAGAGATCCAAATGAAAAAGCTTCCCGACTCGACACCGACACGTAGAGATTCCAAAAAGACACGAACGAGCTCCGAATCCGCCCAAACTTGGCTAGCTCCTTCCTTTCATGGAGTAGAAGAGAAAAGAAGAATATTTGGTGGAAGAAATGGTGGATTTGGAGATGAAATCAATAGAGTTGCTCTCTTAAAATTTGGGGAAGAACAAGAGAGAGAAAGTTGTAGATAGAAATGAAATGGAGAGAGAGAGGTTGCTTTGGAGTGAAGCAAAGGAGAGTGGGTGCTCCATACATGGCCGGCCACATCTCAGAGGGTTGGGGGCATTTGGCAATTTACCAAAATGCCCTCTAAGTTAAAGAAATGAGTGGTTTGAGTTGGGGTCAAAATGGTAACTTGAAAACTCCTAATTTCAAGTTCTAAATCTAAATTCTAATCCCTAATCCCACTAAAATCAAATGGGATTTATCAAATATAAATATCTGGATTTGGTCATGACAAGTTGGTCGGTTCTAGTTCGGTCCCGATCAGAGTCTAAGCTACCCCGGGTCTCCGATACAAATCAGAATGAGCTGAAATTCGAACCCGACTCAAATAACCCCAAACAATATCATAAATAATAAAATAAATTTCAAAAATATTCAAAAGTACAAAATAACAAAAATACCCCTATTTCTAAAAACTGGGGGTGACAACCTATAGTCAAGATAGACTAATACCAGATTACACTACAACATTTCCAATAGATTGTCCAAGTCCATCTAGGTTGTGAACTATTTATATACTCCATAGGAAACTGATAATATGATCTTCTGTGTGACACCACACACCATATTATCTACAATATAGAATATCAGACATTTGCATTAACACTTGCAACAAATACAATATGCAAACATTTGCCCATATGATTCTCATTTAAAATTTAAGGAAATAAGGTTACTACAAAAGTGATTGCTTTGAGTATATAACCCTAACAATACTTGGGTTTTCTTTTTATCAAGCAAAAGTGATGCCATTTTGAATTTCAAATATTTTGCAAAAAGTTACAAAACGAAAAAGCCTTAATGATTACACGAATTCGAAGTGATCATGGTAGCATATTCGTAAATGTTGATTTCAAAAAGTTTTGTGATGATAGTGGATATTATCACGAGTTTTTTGTCCTAAAACTCCACAACATAATGGTGTTGTGGAGCGGAAGAATCGTACTCTAAGCGATATGGCTAGAGTCAAGCTGAATCGACATAATCTTTCTAAATACTTTTGGGCAGAAGCTGTTAGTACAAACTGTCATATTTTAAATAGGGTATTAATTCGACCTATCTCAAAAAAAAACCCTATATGAATTGTGGTTTGGAAGGATTCCAAACATTTCTTATATCAAGGTTTTTGGTTGTCGTTGTTTTATCCTGAACACCAGGGATAACTTGGGTAAGTTCGACTCGAAGGTAGACGAAGGGATATTTCTCGGGTATGCTGCTAAAAGTAAAAGATATAAATTTTTTAATAAAATGTCTATGATTGTTGAAGAATCTGTTAACATTACTTTTGATGAGCTCAACAGTTAGAGATCTAGCGACAGTGATGACGGAGATGTACAAAATAAATCTAAGACATCCGAAGATACTGCTACCAACAAAAGCTATCTGGAATGTCTACCGAAGAGGATAAAATTCACGCTAGACCATCCAGAAACACTCGTAATAGGTGATGTATCCAAAGGTATAAGTACACGTTCTTCTACTAGATATATAGCAGCAAATGTAGCATTTATTTCTCAAGTAGAACCTAAGATATTAGAATATGCTTTTAATGATAAGTTTTGGATTAATGACATGCAAGAAGAACTTAATCAATTTGAGAGAAACCAAGTTTGGAAACTTGTTTCTAAACCTATTGATCAATCAATAATTGGTACCAAATGGGTGTTCCGTAATAAACTTAGTGAGGATGGACAAGTTCTACACAACAAAGCACGTCTAGTGGCACAAGGTTATAATCAAGAAGAAGGGATTCATTATGACGAGACATATATATATATATGCTCATGTTGCTAGACTAGAAGCCATTCACATGTTCTGTGAATTTACATGTTTTTATAATTTTAAAAAAATTCATAGACATAAAAAGTGTATTTTGAACGAATTTTTGAAGGAAGTTCTTGTGAAACAGCCTCCTAGTTTTGAAGATTTTCAAAAACATGATCACGTTTTCAAGCTTAGAAAAGTGCTCTATAGAATCAAACAAGCACCTTTTGCTTGGTATAAATGCCTAAGTGCTTTCCTACTTGAAAATAGTTTTTTAAAAGGAAGAGTTGATATAACCTTGTTTATCAAATCTTCACTTGATAGTATTTTATGCAAATTTATGTTGATGACATTATTTTCGGTTCTACTAACGAAAAACACGGTCAAGATTTTGCTAAGTATATGCAGAGTGAATTTGAAATGAGTATGATGGGAGAGCTCAACTACTTTCTAAGACTTCAGATCAAATAGCACTCACAGGGAACATTCATCAATCAAGACAAGTACACGAAGGATTTACTAAAGAAGTATGACTTCGACAACGTAAAGCCTATCGGCACGCCAATGGCTACATCAACAAGCCTTGACATTGATGAAAGTGGCAAACCAGTCGACCAGCGTAAGTATCGAGGTATGATTGGTAGTTTACTTTACTTAAATGCTAGTCACCTTGATATAATGTTTAGCATTTGCATTTGTGCTCGATAGCAAGCTAATCCTAAGGAATCACACTTATGCACCGTTAAGCATATCTTTCGATACTTTAAAGGAACTTCTACAGTTGGCTTATGGTATCCCAAAACCACATCTTTTGACCTAATTGGTTATTCATATGCGGATTTTGCTGGATGCAAAGTAGACCGTAAAAGTACCAGTGGTACGTGTCATTTCCTAAAAAAAGCTTTAGTCTCTTGGTTTAGCAAAAAGCAAAACTCTACAGTGTTGTCAACAACTGAGGCTGAGTATATCGTCGCAGGATGTTGTTGTGCACAGATTTTATGGATGAAAAAAAACCCTAGAAGACTATAATCTGTACTACACTAAAATTTCTATTTATTGTGACAACACTAGCACTATCAACTTGATGAAGAACCCAATATGTCACTCACGCACAAAGCACATAGAAATATGTTACCACTTTTTACGTGATCACCAACAACACAGAGATATTTGCATAGAATTTACTGACACAGATCATCAACTAGCATACTTTTTAATAAAACCACTAGCTGAAGATCGATTCAATTATCTACGCCGAGAGTTAGACATACTTGAATTTTCATAGTCATAGTGCATTATGATTAATAAAACTACTTAAAACTTGATATTCAGCATTTATTAATTGAAATTATTTTGGGTACAAGCCGCAAGGGACCTTCTGTCATATAGGTGTAAATAGTCTGAAGCGACACGGTGTATTAGCCTTCGAACTACTGCTAGCTGGGATCTGGCCCCTATAACTAACCCAAAGTGATGTCAAAGAGATAAAAGTTACTAAGTTATTTTTATAATTCATTACACATAAAATGAACTGAAATGTGAGTGGCCGAACTCGGACCAAGTTTGGGCCGAACTCTATGGGACATTTTATTTAAACAGAAGCGTTCTAGTGCCCACTTTCATCTTCTATTTTTTCTTCTTCCTCAAACACACAACCGCCCAAAGCTTCAAATCCTAACCTTAGCTTTTTGGGGAACCTATTTCCAAGCCTCCAAACTCCCTCTTCTTAGATCTATCGGCTCTAGGAAGGCATTCTCCACACATTTTCCATCTCTATTGAGGTATCTCTCTCTCATTTTCTCGTATTTCAATTTAATGGCTCATAAACTTTTTAAGAGGAAGAAAAGAGACACTGCTTCATCCTCCACTTTGGAGTATGAACCGATTAATACTTTCAGTCCCACTCATCCCGACGACGATGAGGATTATAACCTTAACCTATTTCAGTCATCTGAGATATTAATCTCTTGGTTTACTCAATTTCAATACCGAGAAATTTGCCCCAGAAAATCGATTAATTTTACTGTACTCTCGAAATATACTGAAACATTTTCCAACTTAGGTCTCCGAACTTTTTAGAGACCTCGAGCCAAATCTATAAAACTGTTGTACAGATGTTTTGTTACAATTTGTAAGAAGCTGACAACAATATTTATTCCTGTGTCAGTGAAAAAGAACTTGAATTCAACTCGGCAGACGTGAGCGAATATTTTCATATGCCTGACAATGGCGACGCTCTAGTCGATATCAACAAAGTTTAATTCCCTCATGACATATCTCTTGATTCGTTCAAAGCAGCGCTATGCCATCCGAATCTGATTCCACGGGCAAGGTTGTTCACTCGTCACCTTAACCAGCATTTCTATGAACTCCATCACATTATTTATTCTGCCTTGCAACCTAAGACAGGATCCATGACGAGATCACCTTCTTAGAGTTATCTGCTTTATACTACATTCACTTTGGAGTCATATTTTTTGTTCCCAAGACTATAATTGCTGGTATGGTCAGTTGTCAGAGGGCAGGCCGCAACCTCCTATACCCTATACATCTTGCAATTATCTTCCAGAAGTTTGGAATTAACTTAGACATTTGTCCTGTTTTCGGATAACCTTCTGAGCTGTGTAGATCTAGGAAGTACCCTCACCCTCCAACTCAACCTGGTGGTGCTCTACCTGCACCTGATTTAGTCGTAGCTATAACAGATCTTCCAGCCCTTGCAGCTCTAAGCTATCATTTTGACGAGCTCTTTCAGAGGTTCGATGCATTTGTTACCCTCCAGGGACAGCAACATCAGACCTATATGACTTGTTTCACCGATACTGAGTACTGTCATATTTTTTAGGCCTAGATCTTGAGAAATGGCATAGCTGACATTTTGTGGATATTGGCACATCATCCCACTGCTCAAGCTCCTATCCTTCATCATCCCGGCTTCGACGGACTGAGACTTGAGGATCATCCCACTTTCGGATTCTTTGATCCGACAACAACTTATGTTGATCCCCAGCGTCCTGTTGATCCCCTCGGTGATGATGCTGATATGTGATTCAATTTTTGGCTTAGTATTTTATGGACATGTTTTGGCAGATGATAATCTAGTAGTGACACTTCTTATTTTGGACTACTTTATTTTGTAGCTCTTGTTCTGCACTTTAGACTTATTCTGTCTCAGTTGTAGTTGCTTTTGCACTTTTTGAACTTTAGTTGTAGTTGATTTTCTATGCTATCTTAGTTGGTTGCTTCTATTACTCATTTTTGTTACTGCTACTGATGATGTTATCATACTTGAGATGATGGCTTGTTAATTCTTACTCTTTTTGGATATTATTCTGCTTTTTCCTTATTATTGTTGGCTTCAGAAATTGCGAGAGAGCTACCTTTTGAGTACATGACAATGGGGGAGAAAGAGTACATACCAAAAGTTTTTCGATCCAGAACAAGTTATGTATAAAATTTTCAAAGTTATAATATTATTTGCTATATTTTGGTATAGACACAAAGTTTGTCAATTATCAAAATGGGAGGATAAAATTGGCCCATTGGTTAATGATCACACCTGATTTTGATAATCAACGTCAACTTTTGTCGATACGCAAAGTATACAGACTGCTACAGGAATACATATTTCAAATGAGAAGAATGTCTACATATACGTCTTACTGCATCTTTGTACTACCACTTTAAAGTACATACATCGCATCGACATCAAGGACCAATATCGTACTAGAATCAAGATCAAGCTTCTTATATTTTCTTCTGTATTTTTCATTTTATTTAGTCTAAAAAATAAATGTGAGGTTGATCAGGATTGGAACTTGCTTAGGTTTCTATCAGTCCACTATCTAAAAAGCCTATATATCCATACTTCCAAGTCCACCATCCAAAAAGCCTAAAATATAACAAAAAATTGGCCCAAAAAAGGTGTTATACCCTGACAGAACTCAGGCAGAACTCGGCCAAAACTCTGCCCGAATTTGGTTAAGGGAAGTTTCAATTTTGTTTGGTCTTCCACAATATCTTCCTATAAAGTTCGAGTACGAGATTCATGCATGCAAACTCAGCCTGAACTCTGCACGAATTCGGTCTGCAAAAATACTATAAATAGAGAGAAATTTTTACCATTTCAAATCACACATTCACTCTCTTCTCTATCTCTATTCTAAAGTATTTTCTACGAGCAAAGCTTTCAAATCAAGCCTATACCACTCTTATCCAAAGTCAGTACAGTTCTGTTCAATCTAGAGTTTTTGAAATGAAGAGTTGTATCAGAGACTGCATTCAGAAAAAGTTTTTGTTTTCTAAATCATCTTGTGGAGTCGGTCGTGCGTTCATCACCAAGCACGGTGTTGTAAGAGACTGCAAGCTCTCAATTAGCTTGTTCCATAGTAGATTAACATCAAGCAAGAGTACTCGAGATTAGACTAGTCCTCTCAAAGGGATACTGGTATATATCGCTGTGTCACTAAGTTTCATTTCTTATCTCTTACTTTACCGTATTTTATTTATCATCTTTTATCTGCCATAATATATAGCTGCTTATTTTTTAATTTGTGATAATTTCTGCTGCACATGCACGCACTATATTTACCCCCTCTCCCCTCTAGAGGTGCACAACGGTCCGACCGAGCCTTCTGTAATATCTAATTAATCCCAAGAATCCTCTTAACCCCTTGAGAGTTTGAGGTTTTGGCCACTGAATTATAGCTTGAACCTTGATGTCATCCTCTTGTACCCCCTTGTCAGATATAATATGTCCCAAATAATTCACTTGAGATTGGAAGAAGTAACACTTACTTCTTTTTACTCTCAGTTGATGTTCTGTTAACTTCTGGAAAACCTTTTCAACATGAACCATATGATCTTCCATTTGAGTGTTGTACACTAATATATCATCAAATAAAACCAAGACAAACCATCTCAAATACCCTTTGAAAACATCATTCATCATTTCCTGGAAGGTTGAAGGTGCATTAGCAAGGACAAAAGGCATTACTAAAAACTCATAACGTCCCAAGTTAGTTCTGAATGCAGTTTTGGGAATATCTTCCTCTACCATTCTGACCTGGTGATACTCAGATCTTAGGTCCTACTTTGTGAAGTATTTAGACCCAACTAGTTCATCAAACAACTCTTCTATGAAGGGTATAGGAAATTTGTCCTTCATAGTGTTTTGATTCAAAGACCTATAGTCTATGCACATTCTCCAACTTTTATCTGCTTTTTTCAATAAAATCACTGGAGAAGAATAAGGATCGGTGCTAGTCCCGATGACACCAGAGTCTAACATCTCTTGGATTTGGTTTTTAATCTCATTTTATATATAGGGTGTCTATATGGCCTACTACAGACTGGTTAGGCTCTAGGAAGTAGGGAATTCTGTGGTCATAACTTCTCTATGGAGGTAACCCTTTTGGTTCTTCAAAAACCGGACTATACCTACCTATCAGTTGGTGGACTGCAGGTGGTAATTCTCCCTCTTTTCCTCTATCATCATCCAAGGAACATAGTTAAATGAGGAACAATTGAGAGGTTTGTCTGATTTTTTTGTTCACAGGTTCACTGAGATGTCCAGCATTATTCTGTATGCCCTTGAATTGATGACTAACTCCATTCTTCATAAATTTTATTGTTAATTCTTAGAAGTTCTAGACTATATCTCCCAAAGTGCTTAACCAATTAGCTCCCAAGAAGATTTGACATCTAGTAATGGGAAGATGTACAAGATTAACACTTATATTCACTCCCTGACAGTATATTATCACTGCTTGACTGAGTCCTTGACTGTATAGTTTTTCTCCATTTGCTACCATGACTTCAAAAGGCTTTTTATCACCTATATGCAACCCAATTCTGGCACCCAATTTGATATCTATAAAACAATGAGCAGATCCTGAATCTACTAATATTAGCACTGGTTTATTCTGCAAAGCTGTCACGCCCCAGATCCAGAATACTGGAGAGCGGAGGCAGACACAGCCAGCTACGTATATAGAAGTGTATTCCACTTCCATATACGGTCACGACTATCTAGATGTATGAGGGTTTATCTACAAGTCATCAGTCTCTTATGGTCAATAACAAGCCTAGTGTCTCAATCTCACGCAAGCAATAATAGTCACAAGATGTTAGACCATCAGATATTCAATAGTAAGGCGTCCCATAGATTTCATATACAGATGATCATGAAGCTAGTCATACAAAATGTGAGGACTATCAAGAGTTTCAGTCATACATGATCAACCATAGGATTTGTTAATCATGTTATAGCCCGTAGGCAGACAAGAAATATAAGTATTCAACACGAGATAAAACTCGCTCGGTGGCTAAACGCCTCAAAAGAATAATTTTACAATAGAGTGGGAGAGCAAAATAAAACCCATTCGTTGCCAGGGTTTCTTCTAGCGGTCACCATCTGGCTGGAATGCAGGTAGAACCTCGGTGCTGCTCCGAAATTTGACCATACAAAACCAGCTGGGTCAGACCCCAAAAAGAGCAAGTGCCACAAGGAAGGCTTCACTTAAGAACTAAAACCAGCATATTAGCACATAAGGACATAAATGAAATAACAAAAGACATGAGTTAGAAAAAACAGGGTGATAAACGATAAGATAACTAAAGGACTATTCCGGTAACCAAGTTACAACCCGTAAACCAATTATCGATAAGTAAGCATAAGCAAGCATGTAATGAGATAGCCATGTACTGGATCTAGGCAAGACTAGACAAGATGGGACTCCATCCAACATTCATGGCCAAACAAAGAGTACGGCTTGATACTTTAACTAACTAGGGTTATCACAAGCCTGGTTACTAGTAAGATGCAATGAGATATTCCTACGGCCACAAGCCCTACAGACTATCCAGGTTATCCAGACACAAGTTACAAGGATTTATAGTGGATACATCGCCCAAGAGACAAATGTATCCCATGTACATATAATAGTGGGTACATCGCCCAGGAGACAAATGTACCCTAAGAGAGCTATTAGGTGACTTGAGGTGCAACACATGACAGTGTGCATAGTAATTATTTCATGAAGTGCCCCACATGATAGTGGGCTGGAAATCCCTGACCGTGGTAACCAGGGATACAAGTCCTAGACATGATACGAGACAAGACTGGTAGCTTATACAAGCACAATCAATACAATCACCCACGGTGTCATGATAAGAATTTACTAGCAAGTCAAGATAGCCGTCGCAACAGCATTCAAGATTACATGTTAGACTTACTTATCAAGATTACTTGTCAAGAGTGCGCCACGACGGGCCACTGTCAAGATTACTTATCATGTCAAGAGTGCGAAACGATGGACCACCATTCAAGAATTATCATGTCAAGGTTGCTTGTCTAGAGTGCACCACGACGGGTCACTATTTAAGAGTTATCATGTCAAGTTACTTATTAAGAGTGCGCCTTAACAGGCCATTATCGTGTCATGTTACTTGTTACTTGTTAAGAGTGCGCCTTAACAGGCCACTATCAAGATTGAGAGAAACATGCATAAAAATAGCTAGTAACATATTCTTGAAGACAAGGAAAAGATCTACAACTTCTATATTGGAAGTTGGGAGAGATTCTGACCACAAATCAGCCAAATAGGACAAAAAAATAGCCAAAATAGGCATTATACGGCCAAAGGTGGATGGGGTCTCATGCGGCAGTGGATGGGTACCTATCCATGTGGCTGGGTCGATGGGGACCCATCCATGCGGCAGGGTCGATGGGGAGCCATCCATACGGCTGGATCGATGGGGACCCATCCATGCGGCAGGGTCGATGGGGAGCCATCCATGCGGCTGGATCGATGGGGACCCATCCATGCGGCTGGGTCGATGGGGACCCATCCATGAGGCTGGGTCAATGGGGACCCATCCATGCGGCTGGGTCGATGGGGACCCATCCATCTCTGAAAATCTGAGAAGGATGGCCATGGAACCCATAGCTTCCAAGCTCCATAAAACTTTCACCGTATGTCCAAATTTGGACTTCCGTAGGTCAAAATGGGGTAGAATGAAATTCTCTACAACATGGAACAATCAAAACATGAAAATAATAAAGTTTGATAGATCAAACCCAAGAATTCTGAAAATGCAACAAACTTAGATCTACAAGAAATAAACCCTGAAAATTGAAAATGCTAAGTACTAAAGTGTCTTAGAATCTCGTGAGGAAGACAATGGAAAAATAAAAATGGAGTTCCTCCATGAAGCAAGTTGCACTTGCCTAAGCTCTTTGTAGGTGGAGAGAGTTATGAGGAAGAAGGAGTAAATGAAAAAGTAAGAAAGTAATGAAGAGAGAAAGGGTTGGTGGGTTTATAAAGGAGGAGGGTTCTCTCATAATGAACCAAAAGCCTAATCAAACCAAGCCAAACCGAAATAAGCCAAACCAAGCTAAACCAAGACCAAACAAAGTCAAAATCAACCTAGACTAGGCTAGCAAGTCAAATCTAACTACGGGTCACCTGACAAACGTCAAAGATCTCGTATACGTATACGAAAATACGTATAACGGGAAACATGAGTGACAAAAGCCCCTCTCATTTTTATAGTCGAGTAAAGAGAAATAACTGACAATGCTTATAAGGAGATGGCAAAAGATCCAGGAGTAGTACCCTCTACCATATCTTCTTATATTCTTTTTTTATTTAGTATGATTTCACAGTCTGTTTCATCTTCATTTGATATCACATACAATCTTTTTTCTTTGCATATATGGCCTTTGTACTACTTTCCATCACAAGAAAAATGAAGTCCCAAATTTTTCCTCCTTATTAACTCACTTTGAGTGATCACAGTACCAGGTTGATTTATAGATACCTGAGAATTTTTTGTAGTACTGGAGGCATTGGCAGTAACACTTGCCTTCTTGTGGTCTTTATTTTGCAAACTTCCCTCAGATCCATGTACACTATGAGATGCTGCTGCCATAGAAAATTGAAAATCGGGCCTATAAACCTTCTTCATGGCCAACAACTTGGCTTCTGTAGTCGAGCTAACTACATAGATTCAGGCAATGTGGCTGGATGAGCTATTTGTGCCTCAAACCTCACTTCTCCTTTGACGCCTCCCATATATTGACTGATCAAGCAGGCTTCATTAATTCCTTGTATTCTTTTGGATAATTTTAGAAATTGGTAATCATACTCCTGTATATTGTTCTCTTGCTAAAGAAGTTTCAGCTCTATCACATGATCTGTGAACTGTGATGGACCAAACTCAAGCCTAACGTCTTGACTGAAATCTTCTTAACTCAAGATTCCACCTCTAATTTTCATCAACCAGTCAAACCAGAATGCAGTAGTCCCTTTCATTTGTACATAACTGATTCTAATTCGATCCATCTCAGGATGTTATAGTAGTTGATGTAATAATTTACACGTAGAAGCCATTCTTCTACTTCTATACTACCGTCATAGTCAGGAATTTTTAGTCTTAGTATAGGTTTCCCCCAACCCTGTCTTTGGCTATTGTTCCTTGTTTGATTATTCTCAAACATTAATAATAATGAACATTGTTGCAGATTAGGTAGGAACTAGGATGAATGCAACCTATGGCTTTGATTTGAAGGTCCTTTGGCTACATAATTTTGTTCCAAATTAGGGTTGAACTGCTGACAAGAAATTTGATTGGTGTTGTGGAAAGAATTATAAGTTGCTTCATTGCTATTGAAAGCATATCCTTGCATATTGATATTTGAAGCTTGATGGATCTTGATGAACAGCAGGGTTTTCCATTCGATTAACTCCAATAACTTGTCTAATATTTTGGGAGAATTCATCCATCATTCTTTCAAAATTTGAGTTCAATTGACCAATATTAGAATTCAGTTGATTGCTACCTTCCAAAGCTTGGGTCCTAGCTTCGCCATGGAGTGGTGCTCGAATCAGTGACGATCCATGAAGTTATTGGTATATTTAGTATTGCTATATTTAGTATATTGTAAAGGCACATGGGAATATCCTGAAGACATATATGGGATGCCAGAATGTGCCACAGGATATTCCATTATGCAAAGGCTATATAAAGCCTATGAGACTATCAATGAAATTATCAATCAATTCCAACATGGTATCAGAGCCACCTTTCCACAAACCCTAACCCTAGCTGCCACCAAACCCTAACCTTCTCCCTCTCTCTCCACCACCAAACACTAACCCGTGCATAGCAACCACCCCACCTTTCCTCCGCACCTGCTGCCTGCTGTTGCTGATGCCGCTGTCGCCGCTGTGGTGCCCGCACCGGTCCCCCCCTCATGTGTGCGCCGCCTTCCCCCCCCCCCGCCGCACGCAACAGAGCCTTTGTTGCAGTTGTTCGGATCAGTCACACAACGGAGCCTTTGTTGCAGTTATTCGGATCATTCCAAAAAAGGACACTGATGCCTATAAAGCCTATGACACTATCAACTGCAACGGATGACGAAGACGAACGTGAGTCATGGAGCGGGCGTGACATGATCGGAGAGGAGAAGCATCGATGGAGGAGATCCTCAAGAAGCTGGAACCTGCAGAGGTTACGATGTTGATGAAGTTGATGAAGATGTCGGCTGGTGAGAGCATGACACGAACGTCGCCAAAGTTGGAACTTTCCTCCAACGATCTGAAGCTAGATGAACCATCCACCTATCTGAGTTGGTCACGACAGGTGAGAAGAACCCTCGCAGGAAAGAACCTGGAGGGGTTCCTGTCGGGCGAGAAGACAGAGCTGGACGAGGGCTCGGCAGGACACGACGAGTGGAAGTCCACTCATATGGTGATCTACATCTGGCTTCTCAACTCCTTAGTCCAGTCTATTACTGCCACAATATATGGCATTGAGATGGTGAAGGATGTGTGGGAGTGTAGGAGCATAAAAAGTGCTTCATGGACTTAGTCAAAGAAGTTGAGAATTTTACGCGAGCTACTCTCTACGCAAGCTACTCTTTATGCTAGCTACTTTAGGCGAAAGCTATTCATTGAACTTTACGCTGGGGACAGACTGGCCGTATTTAACGCAAAAGATTTGATCTGACAGAATAATTTTTTCTGACAGCGTGCAGCACAGAAGTCGAGAAGATTGGATTTACACCAAACCCAATACTCGTCGTATAGTGTGTAGATGGGGCTACTTTACGCTCAATGTAATTGCTTCTTTTACGCACGGTAGCTATTCGAGCTTTTACGCTCAAGGCTATTGTGGGCGTAAAGTTTATTTGGGCTACTTTTTACGCTCAAGGCTATTTTAGCTACTTTAGCAGGAAGTTTAGTTTGAGTTATTTTTACGCCCAGTTTGCCACTTTACGCTGGGAGTGTGTTTTGGGTCATTTTTACGCCCGATCATTCCTGACCACTTAAGAACGTGGTTTACCCACGTGGCTTTCATGCCACACTTCTCGAGAAACGTGTGTACGTGCTCTCCCTATTTTATTGAAGTAATGGGACACGTGTCAACGTGCGTAGAGGATGAGTTACATCGTGGGTCACAGTTACTTGCGTAAAAACTCGATTTTGTTGCTTTTTACGTACAACGGGTTAAGGCTATAAATAGATTTATTTTTCACATAGAAAACATCAAGAGATCAACAGAGAGACAGGAGAGGAGATTCTGAGAAAACTCATACTTTTAGAGTGATATTCCCAGAAGCATTTCTTCAATTTTTCTCAAGAACAGGGTGAAGCAAAGCAAGAAAGCATTCGACTGTGCCATCAGTGCCATTGCTCGATACCTTTTCGGTGACTTAGTTCTTCCGATTGTTCGTCTTCCTCAAGCAGTTTTCTTCATCATCATCGTATGGTCCAAGGAACAAAGTGATCGCTCTCAGATCAGACTTCCATAGCAATACTTCCCAGAACAATTTGTACTTCTGTACTTTTTCTAGTTTTCTTTCAAAAGCCAATTTTAGGCATTTTGTTAAGTAAAACAAAATGGCAACTCTACTGGGGACGACCTTCTCCTCTGACGAGATGGCAATTGCTCAATACGATGATGTGTCGGTCGGATCGACAAAGAAAACTCTAGTTGTGCACTTCGACCAGACTGCCTACGAAGAAATGCTTCGAACTGGGGGTAGTATTCGCTGCTCCAATGTTCAGAGATTGCGGAAGGCGCGAAAAGTTTGGATTCCTAAGTCGAAAGCATCCTCGGATCTCCCTGTTGTCTCTGAAGGCAAAGGAATCCTTCCTACTCCTGTGGTGGAGACTCCCGTCTGTGATGAGGCAGTCTCTACTTCAGTGATATGCCCTGCGCATAAAAATCAAGTTTTACGCTTTGAGCGTAAAAATCAAGCTTTACGCTCTGAGCGTAAAAATCAAGTTTTACGCTATGAGCGTAAAAATCAAGTTTTACGCTCTGAGCGTAAAAATCAAGTAATACGCTCCGCGCGTAAAACTCAGTCTCCCGTCTGTGATGTGGTAGACACACAAGCTTTACGTCCCACGCGTAAAAATAAGTCTTCCGTCTGTGACGTGGTAGACACACAAAATTTATGCTCCACGCGTAAAGGAAAATCTCCCGTCTGTGACGTGACAGATACTCATGTTTTGTGCTCTACGCATAAAGGTAAATCTTCTGTCTGTGACAGTGTAGATTCAATTCACAATGATGCCTTTGCATCTAAAGTGAATTTACCTGCACGCATGCAGCATAAAAATATTGTTGGTAAGACTTCGGTTCTCCACCAACAGCCTTCTTACACTGCTTTACGCAAGGTACCAAACCTACAAATTATGCGTAATGATGATGGAGTCCTTTGTGCTTAAAACTCTCAGGATTT
>JANAVB010003400.1:38978888-39086388 GCA_029216955.1 Iris pallida | reverse complement strand
TGAAGGAAACTAAAAACTTAGTTGGAGATGTCGCTCCCCTCGGCCTATGGTGGGTCCTCCTCTGAATGGTAGGATTTGCATATGCAGATGATGTTTCTGAACTCGTATTTGAGTAGCATAGCATGACTCCTACCCATTTATAGAAGAAAGGGACAAGAATCTTTAAGGGATAATTGATGGTCTATGTTGCACAAATACGACATGACATGACACGGTAAGGACATAGACACGACACTTATTTTGATGTGTCCTATTGTATTTTAGAGTATCAAGGTTGTCTAATAAGTAATATATATCCAATATGTTTCTGACATGACACGACCCAAATTTTTGGACTGCCCATGCTTCCTAACTGATAGTACATGAGAACTTGTGTAGAAAGCATTGAGACTCAAAAAATGTGGACCGTGTCTTGTTGGACACGTATTGGACACACCAAAATAGGTTCTGTATCCGTGTCACCGTCTCCTATATGTGTCGTGTTGAATCCATGTACATGCAACATAGGACATTGTTCTTAAATGATTAACGCACAATGGTATGATGATGATGGGATCATGGGTGTTCATGTGATTTTTTCTTCAAGAGTGGGCAGGGGCTCCACTCTTCAAAACCACTTCATCATTGGATATAATAAACATTTATCCTACTAGGTTTTAGTTAAATTGTCAGGTTCTCTTTTTTTCCATAACATCCTAATTACAAACTGACTAAACAGGTTAATCAAAACATAAACTTGGTTGAAGTGTAATATCTGAATCCTGGACCTAAATAAAATTCTATCTTGAGAAATTATGCGTCATGTTGTTTTAAATATCAGGACTGGTTTGAAGTTTTTTTTTTACTCTTCCTCTGTTTGAAGACTGCAAATTTAGCATAACTACTTTTAATTGCATCAAAGCTATAAACCGTAAGGGGTAGAACCACCTGCTTTTGGATGGAAGTGTGCAGCCTGCAAACTACTATAAACAACTTAGTACCATGCATAATTTTCTCTTATTATGTGTTAAGGTTTGGCAAATAATTATGTGCTCCAGTATTGTAGCTGAATTCTCTCAGGACACATGACCTAAACATGAACATAATTTATTCTGCAGGAAATATCAAAGCTCATATATGAGCTGTGCCCACACTATATGAAAGAGAGAAAATTTCGGCGTATATATTTCATACTGAAGTATATACCTTTTCTTTTTTCTTGGACCAACCTACAACTTACCATTTGCTCTTGTAGAATATTTTGTCGCTTTAGTACCTTTTTTTGTTTATTCACTCGTTAATGGTGAGGGTATCGCTTATGAATATCGCAATAATAAAATCTAACCCCTCTTATAATCTGAATGGTATTTTCTTTTTTGAGTACTTCCTATTTCATAATTAGTGAAGTGACACTTCTCTGAGTGGCCATGGACTCTCATGTCTGACACTGCTTTATGAAGTAGGTTTCAATCCTATATACCTTCGAAATTTTGTATAACATATATTGTGTTCTTTTCTTCTTTTCTTATGAAGTAACTGTCTGAGAGGATAAATTTTCTTTGGTGAACACAGTAGTAAGTCAAATGTCTTGCTAACTAGTTCATTCTCCATTATTGTTCTACAACTTTGGTGCTTACTTCTACTTCTATTTTACTTTATTATTTGTCCATGTAGAAAAATTAAAAAATAGGACTATGGATGGCTTTGTACACCAGCAAAAAACATGGTCCAACTATTGTTTTGGCCTTTGTACACCAGTTATGTTTAGCAAAATTTATAAGCAATTTATTAGTTATTATAATATAAAGATTGTTTGTCATGATTGATCTTAGTTGACTAGATGGATGACCAGTTTGTATATGGTCTTTGAGAAGTGCAAGCCTAACATAAAGAATGTGAAATGTCTGATCTACAATGGTGGAAGCTTCACTCACTTTAGGCGTGTAAATAAATTTTTCTTCTCAATTTTGTGTAGGTTGGCGTGTGAACTTACTTTTTATATAATAATGCTAATGTGTTTTCTTCTCAATTTTGTGTAGGTTGGCGTGTAGTAGAATATTTTCACGGCAAGTTTGATAATCATGAAAAGATTAACATATGTGCAGTTTATTCCTAATTAGCATTTGATTGTTTGGTTTTAATTGGAGGTTCCTAATTAGTCAGGACATTTACGATTACCTCTAACTGATTTCTAGTCACAACATTTGCTGGAAATAATTAGAATTATGACTACAACCTCTTTTTGATTCAGGACGTTTTGATGGATTAGAAAGGTTGTGGATTCTCTGAACATTTTTACTGCTAGTTCAAAGGAACTTGGCTTGGGACCCTAAAACTATTCTAGTGATGCTCATGTCAAAACTGTAATACTTATCAAACAAGCATCATTGCAGACCTAAAGTGAAAATATGATTCCTTTTGTCTCAATTTCTGGTTATAACGGTTCCTAATTTTCTCACAAAAATATCATCTATTGCTTTGATAAAAAGCTCCTGCTAGGTTAGTTGCTTTGGTTTTCATAGTGAAAGTAGTAAATGTGGTTGTTCATGAATTGTATTAGAGGCTAACACTGGCTTTTTGTTTCAATTTTTCCTGGAAAAAAATCAACCAATCTTGTCTTCTATTTAAATTTATAGTTGATATTATGAATGTAACATTTGTTAATGCGGACTTGAGGAAATGTATAATTGTTGGTACTGTCCAAATCCAAAAAGTCTTCTAATTGCTTATAATTGAGCTCATAGTCTCATGATGCTTTATTTATTGATAAAGGTGAAATAAAAAAACATTTTCTGAATAGCTGGTTATAGCGAAAGATTTTATTAGTAATATGTCAATGATTGAAAATCATCTCAAGAAATTTTGCAATTAATTCAACTAAATTTGTATCTACAAGGGACAAACTTCATGTTTGCTAACACCGAAATGTTTTATCTACATATACCTTAAAGTATATGACCTGACTCCTGTTAGTTCTCTAAAAATTGATTATAAATGTGATTTTGTTGCTACTTGAAAGTAACCTCAGTATTTGCGTAAATTTTTATGTATCTATGGGCAAGATGGTGATTCAACTGATCCCCATATCTTTTGACAGTTAAAATTACTATGGTGCATTTACTGTCTGCAAACTGTGGTATCTCATTCATTTCTCCAATTTAGTGAATGCAAATGATGCTCATACTCTTACTTATAGGTGGAGTTAGCGGATCCTGTCGAAAATATTGGTGCGAAGTTGGTAAGGCAGACTGCTTCAAAGACAAATGACTTGGCTGGTGATGGCACTACAACTTCTATTGTTCTTGCTCAAGGTCTGATTACTGAAGGAGTCAAGGTGTGTTCCCATAACATAATTGTTAAAGGCTATTTTTGACAAACAACTGATACTTGGCTATCTAATGTTTGTCTATGTTGTCTAGGTGGTTGCAGCAGGTGCTAATCCTGTTCAATTAACTCGCGATATAGAAAGAACAATCAAATCCTTAGTTTCTGAGCTCTGGCTGATGTCAAAAGAGGTATTTATTAAGAAAAGAAACTTGAATTATTTGTCTTCTAAATCTAACCTGCAGAACAACCTACCCTTACTACATGTATGCAAAACACTACTCAACACACACAGGAAACCCCCCTTGCACACACATGCCTTCAGAACATTCTACCTCATGACACTCACACATATGGACCTACATATTACCACATACTCTTGAACGCAGGAGACAGGACTGCTAACAGGTTTTACCTCTACCTGCAGATATTTACCTGTAGTCTGTTATAATACAGATGCTAAGCTACCCTGCCGTGCAGTGCACACTCATCAATTTTCTGTCTGCACACAGGTTTTACTAGTCTGCTAATGCTAGAGAGAACATATATGCAAGAACACTACCTAACCTCACTACTGCAGTCCTTCAGTTTTCCTTCTGCAGTCACACTACTACTGATACACTAGGATACTGATACCTTCTTAGGAACCCCCACTGCTGCTGTTCACATATTCATTCCCCCTGCCTCACTACACATATATACACCTACTGATACTTTCGTAGGAACCCCCACTGCTTCCTTAATCTGAGCTATAAAAGTCAAGTTAGAAACTCTTATATATAAGTTGTTGATTAGTTATAAAAAGGTGAGGAAATTAAAACTAGCTTCAATCCATGGCAAAATATAGGTACTCTGAACGCAATTTTGTTTCTTCAACTTTGCTAGAATCTAATACTTTGATCTAAGTGATACTCCTGGTTCACACATTATTGGTATCGAGTGAACATATATAAGTTTTTATTTGATGTAACATCTGGATTTGTGCTTAACTGAAATACTTTATGTATATATTAAGGTTCAAAATGGCTCTTCACAATTCACTTTTTATATATGCGATTAAAATTAGTTTTTGTACGTCTAAATTACAATTATTAGTTAATGTACATTTCAGTCTATTTATAGACCATCTGCCTCATTAAGGCTATTTCAAATGACATAAAGTCATTATAATGTCTGCTCCGCAGAGTGAGCCGACTATGCGGCTAAAGATTTCGCGATGTTCCACAGACTTCAACTCCATGGAACGCTGTCAAAATCTAAGTTCATTTCATGGTATATAAAATTTAAGTACTCTATTATAAAAACTGTTAGGTATCTGCTAGATATCTCTTAGTTCATTTCATGGTGTCAAATATTTCTATTTTATTTTTTATATCATAATGTGTTTTCTTCTCAATTTTGTGTAGGTTGGCGTATATGTTTTTGATGGTTGTGGATAGCTGCTAGAAGGAAAGAGGCGATCGAGCTATTTTTTGGCCTACAGATATTTGTAAATGGAATGGTTTATTTTGGACTACAGATACTTTGTAAATGGAATGGTTTATTTTGGCATACAACAACTTTTTCTACATCTTGAATATTTTAATGACTACTACTTTTTGTACATCTTGAATGTTCTAATGAAACATTTCATATTTTGGCAAATCTTTACTATATCTTGATTGATCGAAATGCAAGTTGCGATTGAAATTGTTTGCGATTATTGTTATTTATATGTGATACAAAATATGTTATAAAATATGAAATTCTGTAGCAGATATGAAATAATATGAAATAATATGAAATTCTGTAGCAGGTTTATTGTACTCAAAGCGTCTAAATTGCTGCTACCACGATAGCATATGATGAATGCTATAATAAATCAAACCATTCATCAAACGCTATAAATCATCCACAACATTCACAAACGCTATAAATAATCTACAACATTCATAAACGCTATAAGTAATCCACAGCACTCACGAACGCTATAAACTATCTACAGCGTTCTAAAATGCTATAAAATATTTACAGCATTCATAAATGCTATAAACCATCAATAGCATACACGAACGCTATAAAACTTCCACAGCATTCATGAACGCTATAATGTTATAGCGTTCACATGTCTGGACATACTATAGCGTGGGCGATCATAGCAGACAGAATATGCTATAGAATGCCTTCTATAGCGTTTTGCGCCTGCTATTGTAGGCCATATTTGTTGTAGTGTATATATGTACATTTTCTGTCTTGTTCTCTGTACTTGTATAGACACCGATTCCTGAGAGGGAGTAGCTATCCTCTTAGGGAATCCTGTGTCATGACGTGTCATGTCCAGGTCCATTATACTACTCGGAGATGGGGAATTATTAGGGGTTATGTGATCAAAGCCCCATGTCACTATTTTGCTTGCGCCACTCTCACCTCACGTAGAGTGTAGCAGATACCTCTATGTCCATGTTATCCAGGTTGGCCGGCATGACTTTCCGTTGAGGTCACTGCGAATTGCCGGGCCAAGTGGATAACCCTACCATGATTCCCTTGCCGATCACATAACGCTCTAATAATTCAAGGCACATTTTATATTTACTTATCTTATCATATATCCTGTTCTGTTCTACATTCAGTACTTTCTCATCATGCTATGATATTCAGTTACTCACATGTTCTACATGCCTTTATATTGTACCTTGATTGGAGACTAAGTTCTGCTCAGAAGAAGAGTTACAACCCCGGTCCTTGTTTGGTTTAACGGTTGTAGCTCAGCTTTCGAACGGTTCCCAAGTCTTCATATATCTTTGTCTTGTAGTTCATTATACTGTCTCTTATAGAATTTGTCAATTCACATGGAACTGCTATTAGTATTTGTACTTGCTCATTTTTTTGACAGAATATCGTTATGATATATTACAGATGACTCTGAGGCAGACTGCTCGACCTATTATGGGCTCGAGTCAGATGGAGTAGTGCAGGACCGTGGCCTTATAGTAGAGCCACTAGATTTATACTCCCGGAGTAGTGTAGATTAGCTAGGTTTGACTGGACTGCGATCCAGCTAGCTTTATCAGACTGTAGCTCCTATATTATATTTTGAGACTCTGGGATGTTATGTATAGCTCTGGACTTGTGTGGATCTTGAACTTATTTTCTGTTTTCATCTATTATATTTCCTTTCGTGCTATTTATCCTAGTTTGTTTATGTGATTGAGACTGTATTGCTATGTCACCTCCATTCGGAGTGTATATACTGTACAGGTACATTTATACTCCTTAGTGTAGTTTTGTAGACAACCTAGACAGCGTTCTACCGCTGATGCTGCGGCGTAGGCTGGACGTAACCACGTACTCGTATCCCTAATCAGGGTGCGGGTCGTGACACATTTTTGTGGTGGCCCACGCAGGTCTCGTGTCACAATTAGTACGATCTCGTAATGGTGCTCGACTTAGAGTACTAATTACGAGCCTGCGATTAGGACGTAGGACCTAGGATATGATAGGAGTTTCTCAATCACACCTAGGAAAACTTCCGATCTTTTGATTATCATGATTACTCCCCTTGTATTAAATTAACTGTCCTTCTTTGATAATATCTTCTCATGTGCCATATTGATCTCTTCGCTTCAATTCGTCTCCAGGATGACGAAGACGCACCCGCAGGCCACTGGATCGAGTAGCTTGCCCGAGAGATCTGACCAGGCAGAGGAGGAGGTTCACGAGACTGCCCCCAGTGATTCTACTATCCTGGAGACCCCGGCAGCTACACAGGGAGGTCTACCACCTCCACTCCAGTGGGTTTCGGTCACCGTTCCAGAGATACTGTCGCCACCACCTCCGATACCGACGGATACACACCACATGTTCCTTCTCCTTCAGCAGATAATGGAGACACAGTGAGCCCAGGCAGAGGCATCGCAGCGCCGGACGGAGGCGTCACACCGTCAGATTGAGATGCTGAGGCAGAGCATGGAGAACTCGTATCAGCTTGCACTGGCAGCCGTGGTGAGAGTGGCACCGGATACGGTGCAGGGCCCTACTGGCCAGCAGTCGTACCAGCAGCAGTCCAGGTCAGGAACAGTATTAGACTTTAGGAAGATGAGCTCCAGGGACTTCACGGGCACGGAGGGCATCCTTTATGCAGACGACTGGCTAGAGGATGTACAGCGGAGCATGGAGCTGCAGAGCTTCCTAGAGGACTTTGGGTTTCGACCGCAGCCAGCCGATTCTTCGACATTGCGCTGACATGGTACCGCACGGATCCTCGTGCGTCGGTGAGAGGTCTGACATGGGAGAACTTTTGGAGGCTCTTTAAGAAGAAGTTCTTCCCGGACGTGGCTCTTACAGCATTGGAGGGCCAGTTCGTGGGTCTAGTGCAGGGGAACTCGTCGGTGGACGAGTATGCAGCAGAGTTCTTCCGCCTTAGCAGGTTCGCTCTTGATATGATCCAGGATAAGGGACAGAAGGCTCGTAAGTTCCGTAGGGGATTTATTCATGCAGTGCGCACCCGCACCTCGGGTCGCCGTGACGCGACGTTCGATCAGATATTGATGGATGTACAGATTGCAGAGGAGGACTTCGGCCTCAAGCCGAAGAGGAGCGCTGATACTATGGGGGCGAGTTCTAGTGCGGGACCGATCAAGTGCCCCCATATTCAGTATCAGCAGAGGCCATTTCAGCAGCAGCCTCTGTTACAGATTTAGCAGGCACCAGCGCGTGTCCAGCAGCACCAGGGATAGGGCCAGAGATCGGCTACTCCGTGCGGCTTCTGCGGGAAGCCGGGGCACACTAGAGAGGCTTGTAGGAAGAGGTTGGGCGTCTGTCTGTACTGCGGGGCGCCTGACCACCAGTTGAGGGATTGCCACGCTAGTGGAATCCGAAGAGACCAGGACAGAGTACAGCAGGCTATAGGAGGCCAGCAGGGGCGTGCTTTCGCCATGACAGTTGAGCCCACTCAGGCAGTAGTAGAGCAAATAGCAAGTTTCGATATTTTGAATCTCCTTTCCGCATTTGCCTTCTTATAAACTGTCTTGAACTTCGATTCTATCTGTTCTTTGATTGTTGGATGAAAATTTTTCTTGTGATGTGATTTCCTTCTAAGATAAGTCGTATGGGCTAGGTCGCCTCGATTATGAGATTTTAGAATGCTCTAGGGTCATGCTAGCAGGCATAGCGAGGACATATAGTCGGATTATGGTCGTATTTCTTGGGTGTAGGAATTTAAGATTTTCGCTGCCAAGCATGCGGCAATGCAAAAATTTTAAATACCATAATTCTAGATGTATGTACCGTAGTTGAGGACTCTGTGATTATCGTAGCCTTGCTCACTGGCATGACGAAGATTCTGAGTATCATGATGATTGGACAGACGCATACGATTATCGATTTGCATGATTTTTGTGTTTACTTGTTTTAATTTTTGAGGATTTTTTTTAAGGTGGATAGACTTGTAGCACCCAGTTTCTGTTTGAGAGTAATTTTAAATTTTATAATTTTAGTCATTTAATTCATGCTTTGATTTTTGAGATTTTAATCATTTAAATTTTAAGCCATGACTTGTGATTTTGATATTTACTATTGTTCGGTTTTAATTTCGAGGACGAAATTTTTTTAAGGTGGATAGACTTGTCACCCTCACTTTTCCAAGTTAGGGGTAAAATGGTAATTTTCTATTTTATAATATTTTTGAGAATTTTATTTCATAAATATTAATATTTAATTATTATAGGAGTCGGGCTCGAATTTCATCGCATTCCGAGTTAATTCGGGACCCCGGTGAATTTCGACATGAGTCGTAATTAGCATGTTATTTAACCATGGCCCACCACACTAAAATTTTAGGATTAGGAGTTTGGACTAATGCCATATGAGTATCGAAGCTTAATTATGATTTTTATTTAATTTTAGAAACTTTCGAAACCAATTTTGGGACTTAACTTAGCCTAGAAGCTAGGGAGGGGCAAACTTGTAATTACAAGTGCCCCTACCTTTGACCACCATGGCTGGTCATATAGTCCACCCCCTCCACCTCTCCTCTCTTCTTCACTAAGTCTTCTTCTTCTCTCTTCATTTCTTTCTTCCAACTCCTTCTTCTTCCTCCAAATCTTCATTTAGGTAATCCTTTAAACTCTCATTTAAATTCTCCTATTTCATTTATTCTTTCACATAAATTATAGGGAGACCATTCTCTACAAGTTGACCCTAGATTTGATAGGTTTCCCTAAAATCTAGTTTAAGGATTATTTATGGTTTTATCCTTTTAGAGTGGTATATATATATACATATATATATATATATATATATATATATATATATATATATATATATATATATATATATATATATATATATATATATATATATATATATATATAAATATATATATATATATATATATATATATATAAATATAAGTATGTGTGTGTCCATGTGAGTATGTGTGTGTCCATGTGAGAGAGTGTGTCCATGTGTATGTGTGAGTGTCTATGTATATATATATACATTTATATATATATATATAGATATGTATAGATATGTATAGATATATATATATATATATATATATATATATATATATATATATATATATATATATATATATATATGTGTGTGTGTATTTGTATGTGTAGAGAGGGAAGGAAATGAGGAAATGTATGTGAGTGATATATATATATATATATATATATATATATATATATATATATATATATATATATATATATATAGGCTTAATTGCTAATTGCTACCCTCAACTATCACACTTTTTCAAGTTGATACACTAAACTTTTTTTCGTAACAGATTGATACCTCAACTATTTTTTTTTCAACTTAATACCTAACATTTTAAAAAACCCCAAAATGCCCTTATCCCTTCCCTCCCTCCACCCCCTCCCCCACTCCAGCCACCCCCCCTGCTAGCTCCGGCCGGACCCCCCCTCCTCGCTTTCGGCCAACCGCCCCCCCTCCTCGCTTCCGGCCAACCCCTGTCCCGCCTCCCGCCCCGCCTCCCGCACCGCACCCCCTTCCCAGCCCCCCCTCCTTCCGCTGCCGAGCCCTAGGGGAGAGACGGGAGCGGGCGGACGGCCAGAGCGAGAGGGGGGGGAGGGGGTGGCCTGAAGCGAGCAGGGGGGGTGGGGGGAGCTGCGGCCGGAGCAAGCAGAGGGGGGCGCGAAGCTAGCAGGGGGGAGAGAGGTTAGGGATAGGGGCATTTTTGTCCAAAATAATATCCGGGTATCAAGTTGTTACGAAAAAAAGTTTTGGGTACCAAGTTGAAAAACGGTAATAGTTGAGGGTATCAAGTAGCAATTAAGCCTATATATATATATATATATATATATATATATATATATATATATATATATATATATATATATATATATATATATATATATATATATAGTTGAGGGTATCAAGTAGCAATTAAGCCTATATATATATATATATATATATATATATATATGAGAGTGATAGAGAGGAATTAGAACAGAATTAGAGAGATCGAGAGGGAGAAGAGTGGAAGAATGGAGGAATTTGTGAAGGGGAAAGGGGGGACACCCACAGCAGCTAGGGGGCCGTTCCTCCCCCCCAAAAAATAGCCCCCACAGCAGTAGCAACACAGCCATAGCAGCAACAGCAGTAACAGCCATTGCAGCAGCAGTAAACCCCCCTTTAGGCCCCCTTTTTGACCCCCAAATCAACCTATAGATACCCCTATATATACCCATATTTTTTTTTATATACATATGTATACCTATATATATAGCCCTATATAACCCTAATTAGCCCACTAAATAACCCCCCCAAAGATTGTCCCAAGAGGGTGTGAAAAGTGAGTTGAATGAGTGAATGAGAGGGTGAAAGGTTAAGTTAGGATTTGGTGATAGGGTGAATTTGAGTTCCGTGATTCGGAACGCGTCGAAACTTGGAGGAAACTTAGATAATGTGATTTAGATTTTGTGGGTAGGCTTCGAAGTTGGAGTCGGGGTTGCCTGTGGGTTTGGGGAGATGGTATCGCACCGCACCATTCCGTATCTTGAAATATTCATGGACCGTAAGATGGACTGGATGTCCACTTACCCTAGAGAACTTGGTATGTAATGGTTGTATAGGCTAGTACCCTACTACCCTAGGAAGCCCGGAGTGAAATTCCTAAGGGAAGGCCACTTGGCGTCAAGTTAGAATGGTTAAGGGTAAATTCATATTTGTCTAGATTTGACCAAATCCAAACCAGAGTGACCAGTTGACCAAAAGTCAACTGTTGGTCAACATTTGACCAGTTTGACCTAGGGTTGACCTAGAGTTGACCAGAGTTGACCAGGGTTGACCAGTTGACCAAAAGTCAACTGTAGGCCAACTCTTGACCCCGTTTGACTTTCTTCGACTTGTTTTGACCTGTGATGACTGGTATGACCTAGGGTTGACTTGGTCTGACTTAGATTGACTTGATATAACTTGTTTTGACCTAGATTTGACTTGACAGGACTTAGTGTGACTCAGTAGACCTAGTTTGACCTAGATTTTATATTATTCATTGTGAATCATTCTTAAACTTGTTTAAACCTAAATTAACATGCAGTATCTCATCTTTAGGTTTCTAATTACCGCTCTGAGAATTGATATACCCTACAGCTCAGGACAGCAGGCGAGTACGTTTACTGATAGTTTTTATTGTCTTGATATCTGCTATATCCGATTCAGTTGTAGTGTCTTACTCGATTTCAGTCACGATAGTTCACGGACTAGTATACATTGGATCATGACATGAGATGTTTTTCCTGGATTTTCTTGGTATATATGTACATTTCCTGTCTTGTTCCCTGTACTTGTATAGACACCGATTCCTGAGAGGGAGTAGCTATCCTCTTAGGGAATCCCGTGTCATGACCTGTCATATCCAGGTCCATTATACTACTCGGGGATGGAGAATTATTAGGGGTTATGTGATCAAAGCCCCATGTCACTATTTTGCTTGCACCACTTTCACCTCACGTAGAGTGTAGCAGATACCTCCATGTCCATGTTATCCAGGTTGGCCGGCATGACTTTCCGTTGAGGTCACCGCAGATTGCCGGGCCAAGTGGATAACCCTACCATGATTCCCTTGCCGATCACATAACGCTCTAATAATTCAAGGCACATTTTATATTTACTTATCTTATCATATATCCTGTTCTGTTCAACATTCAGTACTTTCTCACCATGCTATGATATTCAGTTACTAACATGTTCTACATGCCTTTATATTGTACCTTCATTGGAGACTAAGTTCTGCTCGGGAGAAGAGTTACAACCCCGGTCCTTGTTTGGTTTAACGGTTGTAGCTCAGCTTTCGAACGATTCCCAAGTCTTCATATATCTTTGTCTTGTAGTTCATTATACTGTCTCTTATAGAATTTGTCAATTCACATGGAACTGCTGTTAGTGTTTGTACTTGCTCATTTTCCTGACAGGATACCGTTATGATATATTACAGATGACTCTGAGGCAGACTGCTCGACCTATTATGGGCTCGAGTCAGATGGAGTAGTGCAAGACCGTAGCCTATAGTAGAGCCACTAGATTTGTACTCTCGGAGTAGTATAGATTAGCTAGGTTTGACTGGACTGCGATCCAGCTAGCTTTATCAGACTGTAGCTCCTATATTATATTTTGAGACTCTGGGATGTTATGTATAGCTCTGGACTTGTGTGGATCTTGAACTTATTTTCTGTTTTCATCTATTATATTTCCTTTCGTGCTATCTATCCTAGTTTGTTTATGTGATTGAGACTGTATTGCTATGTCACCTCCATTCGGAGTGTATATACTGTACAGGTACATTTATACTGTTTAGTATAGTTTTGTAGACAACCTAGACAGCGTTCTACCGTCGATGCTGCGGCGTAGGCTGGACGTAACCACGTACTCGTGTCCCTAATCAGGGTGCGGGTCGTGACACTCAATGCTCTACAAACAAGAGCATATGAAGGAGATATCGAATGTGGCCGAAGATCGATCATCTGCTGAAGATCAATCTGTTAATGAAGATCCTCCAGAAGAGCACTATTTGAAGATCAAAGTCAAAAGTCGAATCCAACCCCAACCTGTCAATGACCAACCTCTGATGATCAAGGTCAAAGGAAGAACTCGAGTTTCATCTGAGGAATCAGTGAGTATTCCTGCCAAGAGCCAAGTTCAACCTCTTATGATCAAAGTCAAGGGACGTACTTCTCGTATGAATAATCCATAACCACCATT
Organism: Iris pallida; assembly: GCA_029216955.1. Taxonomy (NCBI): domain Eukaryota; kingdom Viridiplantae; phylum Streptophyta; class Magnoliopsida; order Asparagales; family Iridaceae; genus Iris; species Iris pallida. Next base: position 39,072,873 of record JANAVB010003400.1, on the reverse strand, counting down.
GATCATCAACCTTGGCAAGTCTACGCAGAAGACGGATGATGGTCCGTTAATGATCAATCTGAAGCATAGCAGTCAAATTGTAAATGATGTAAATATTAATCATTCTGTACTTTCTAATATCAATGAAGATTTCTTTTTTGAGTATATGGATGTCAAATTTATTGATAGAATGACTTTATCTTCTGATGATCAAAGTCATCAATATAAAGATGACATAGATACAGAGGAAACCTTATATATTGACCATAAGGAAAATTCTTTTCCTCCTCATGTCGATGTAGGACCTTATGCTCAAAGGTTCTTAACATCTTCTCCCTATCTTCTACCTGTAGCCTCTTCATCACAAGCTTGTGTAACTTATAGACGTCACAAAGAATCTTATTTCGTGATTCTGTCTGACAAGAAAAACAAGCACCAAATTGTGTTTGTCCTGGCTAGAAATATCCTTGTTATTCAGACAGATGATCTTAGAGATAAAGATAAAGGAAGAATCTGAATTAACAAATATAGTCAACAATCTCTTAAGATTATCCAGAATATGGGATATGACTTGAAGACTATGCAAGGTCTCAATCAAGGCAAAGGTAGACGATTACCATTATGTGGTGATCCGTTTTACCAAAAAACTCGTCATGGGTTAGGATACGATCCGTCCCACATGATTAATGAGGATATACAAGAAGAATTTTCTTTCAGTTCTTCACAATCCTCAGATTCAGAAGAAATCTAATTCATCGAATCGGATACACACCACATATGCAAAGAAGATATGGAAAAAGAATGTTCTTCCAGTTTTTTACAATCTTCATATTCTGAAGGAGACTATTATGATAAAAATGAGTGTGTATTCTCAGTCAACATGGTTCAAACTGATGGTGAATCTGAACCATTTGAGAATGATCCTTGGGCACAGCAAATGGACACTCAATGGGAACTTCGTTTTGAACAGCGACAGCCACCTACAGAGGATAAGATTGTCCAGATTGATGTTGAAGATGGAACTACGTCCAAGCCAATATTCATCAGTAAAAACCTATCCGAAGATGAAAAGGAAGAGTTGATAAAATTGATTAAAGAATATATTGATATCTTTGCATGGAGTTATGAGGATATGCCGGGTCTAGATCCTAAAGTTGCTACTCATAAACTCAATATTCTTTCTAATGCCAAGCCTGTAAAATAACAACGGCATTTTCGAGCAGACATGATGGATACAATTGAAGCAGAAGTCAAAAAGCTGATCACATGTGGCTTTGTTCGTAAAGAATAATATCCAGATTGGGTAGCCGATATTGTTCCTGTTATGAAAAAGAACGGAAAAGTCCGAGTTTGTATTGATTTTCGGGATCTTAATGCAGCTTGTCCAAAGGACGAATTTCTACTTCCGGTTACCGATGTCATGATAGATAATACATGTGGTTTTGAACGCATATCTTTCATGGATGGATTTTCAGGATACAATCAAATTAAGATGCATCCGGGAGATGAGAAACATACTGCTTTTCGTACACCCCTTGGAGTCTATTGCTATACGGTTATGCCGTTTGGTCTGAAAAATGCTGGTTCCACGTATCAACGGGCTATGAGCAACATCTTTCAAGAACATCTACAAAAAACAGTTGAATGTTATATGGATGACATTGCTGTCAAAAGTCGATTAAAAGATGATCACATTCAAGACTTGAAGATAGTATTTGAGTTGATGCGTCAACATCAACTAAAAATGAATCCCACTAAGTCTTTCTTAGGGGTGTCCAGTGGCAAGTTTTTAGGATTTTTTATTACGTCTCAGGGTATCCATGTTGATCCTGACAAAATTAAAGCAATTCTTGAAATACGTCCTCCACGCAATTTAAAAGAACTCCGCGGCTTCCAAGGTCGCATTACTTATATCAGAAGATTTATATCCAATCTTTCAGGGAGATGTCAACCTTTTTCCCGTCTATTAAAGAAGGGTATATCATTTGTCTGGGATGAAGCATGTCAAAAAGCCTTCAATGACATCAAGCAATACCTTACAAATCCACCTGTTCTGGTACCTCCAGTGGTAGGGAGACCATTTTTGCTATATGTTCGAGCCTTGGATCATTCACTTGGTGCTCTTCTTGCACAGAAAAGTGACAAGGGTCATGAACAAGCAATTTATTATCTTAGCTGAATGATGGTCGGAGCTGAACACAGGTATACTCATGTGGAAAAGGAATGTCTGGCCTTGGTTTTTGCTATTCAAAAAATAAGACATTATGTGTCAGGACAGACTATCCATGTCATCTCCAGAATAAATCCTATTCGGGTATTGATGAGAAAACCAAGCATTCTTAACTCTAGGTTAGCCACCTGGGCAATGTTTCTTACTCCTTATGATATGGTTTATGTACCTCAAAAATCAGTGAATGGTCAAGCATTAGCTGATTTCTTAGCAGCTCACCCTATACCTAAGACATCGAAACTATGTGAGGATATTCCAGATGAAGTCGTGGATTACAACATGACTTTGAAAGACGACATTTAGCAACAATATTTTGATGGAGCATCACGGGTCGGTCCTAAAGGCAATATTGTCTCTGGAGTAGAAATCGTCTTGGTTTTTTCTGACAAAATGGTCATATACCGTGCTTATTCTCTCAATGAGCCATGCTCCAACAATGTGGCAGAATATAATGCTCTGCTGATTGGTCTCCAAGTAGCAAAATAATTGGACATCGAGTTCCTGGAAGCTTATGGAGATTTTCAACTGATTGTTAATCAGGTTAGAGGGATATATGAAGTCAGAAATCCTGACCTCATCCCTTATCATCAAGTGGTAATCAAATTGGTCATTTCATTCAAGGGATTCTTTATCGAATTCGTACCACGTTCTCAAAATTTGGAAGCTGATGCTCTTGCTAGTTTAGCTGCAGACTTAGCTGTTCCAATTAGAAGACAAGACACCATTACTTTGTTGGATCGAGACTTATTCTGTGTCAAGAATAATCTGCATATTGAACAGAGTTATACTACAGAATCAAGTTTCCAACAGAGGGATTGGAGAAGTCCATTCATTGATTATGCGGTTCATGGGATTTTACCTGAAGATCCGAAAGAAGATACATCAATCAAGAGACGATCATTTCAATTTTACTATGATTCTTCCTTACATATGTTATATCATCGTTCATATGACAGACTTTTGCTACGCTGTCTCTCAGAGAATGAAGCTAAGCAAATACTTCGTGAAGCTCATGATGGTGTCTGTGGTGCCCATCAACCTGGTCCAAAATTATATGACCACATTCGAAGAATGGGGTATTATTGGCCATCCATGATAGCAGATGCTGTGGATTATGCTAGACGGTGTAAAGCATGTCAGATTCATGCTAATTTTATTCATCAACCGTCTGAATTTCTACATCCTACAGCAGCTTCTTGGCCTTTCGAAGCCTGGGGCATGGATATTATTGGTCCGATTAACCCTCCTTCTATCAAGGGGCATCAGTTTATACTGGCTATAACCGATTAATTTTTCTAAATGGGCGAAAGCGGTTCCTCTTGCTGAAGTCAAAACATCTAATGTGGTTAGCTTCATTAAACATCATGTCATTTATCGTTTCGGGATTCCCCGACGGTTATTCATGACAATGGACCACAATTTGCCAGTCAGGCATTTTATCGATTCTTTAATAAGAATCGGATTCAAAATCTGGCTTCTACGGCTTATAATCCAGCTGCTAATGGTTTGGCCGAAGCCTTCAACAAGACGATCATCAAACTTCTCAAAAAGTTCGTCTCTTCTAATAAACGTGATTGGAATAAAAAACTTGGAGAATGTTTATGGGCTTACCGAACGACAATCCGAACTCCTACTGGTTTTATACCATTTGTACTGGTTTACGGATGTGAGGTTGTTCTTCCACTGGAAATCCAGATTCTATCTCTTAGAATAGCCATTGCTAATGAGCTAACTACAGAGAATAATGATCGCTTACGACTCCAAGAACTTGAAGGATTCAACGAGAAGCGTCTTCAAGCGCAACAGCATATTGAGCTATATCAAGCCCGCATATCTCAAACTTTCAATCGTAAAGTTAAAGAGAGGGTATTTAAAGTCGGTGAGCTAGTACTAGCTGTTCGAAGACCGATGGTGATGACTCATAAGAGCAAAAGGAAATTCCAAGAAAAATAGGAAGGCCCTTATGTAGTCGAGCCAGTCTTCTCTAATGGTGCCTATAGGTTGTCTAAACCTAATAGAGATTTGCTCATGATGCCGATCAATGGCAAATTCTTGAAAAAATACTATGTTTAAATTTCTTCTTTATTTCCCAGCTACCAATGTTTGGTTAAGCTGATTACTTGTCTCCTTGAAGAGAATTTTGATCTTCTATCTTACCAGTTGATTAAAAAGTAAGATTTATTATTTATCATGTTCTCATGACCTCTGAATAAATATTAAGTCTACTTCTTTTCCTATCTATCATGCTCATTTGGCCTCTGAATAGCTATTAATCTATTTTTCTTTGAGTTGTTACGATCTGTCATGTTCATATTACCTCTGATAGTGTCGTATACTCTAAATAGAAAAAGAGATCCATTATCTATCATGTCCATATTACCTCTGGATAGATACAATTTATTCAGTTTAGAAAAATTGTCATGTCCATATTACCTCTGATAAGTGTTTTCTATCTCAAACCTATTGTTTAATTTCAAAATAAATGATAGGATCACAAATAAATATTTTTATTCATTTCTTGTAAAAAATTACAGAGTGAAAAGGATAGAAGATTACAAAAGCTCTTTATTTGCCTAAGGCGGAGCAAATAAGTCTCTTAGCATTTTCTGCAGCTCTGCTAGACGCTTGTCACGAGAGCTCAATACAGTTTTAGCAGCTACGAAGCATCGAGCTTCGGGAGTACAGATGTGAGAAAGTCCAGCAAAAGTAACTATAAGCTTGTCCTTGGCTTCGTCAAGGGTTTTGATGGTAGATTCAGCTTCGAAGACCTGTTCTTCCAAAATTGAGCTCTGAGTTAGGTGCTGGTCTCGGGTCATGATCATCTGCTCCCTCTCTGCCTTCAAGCGAGCCAGCTCAGCCTCGACTTCGCGAATTCTATCATTTTGTTGATGAATTCTTATATTAGAAGTTTCATAAGCTTCTATATGGCTATCCAGCTCGGGCTTCGCTCCAGCCAAAAAAGTTTTTTCTTTGGCGACCTTTATGCTGTATTCATGGAGGGCTTCATTGAAAGCAGTCTCCCGAGCGAGGTATTCGACAGATAAAGCGTCATACTCTTCTTGGAGGAGACTTTCAACGGTTTCACTTGACAGCTTTAGATATTCTTTGATGGGCTGTCCAAGTCCCTCCATGATTTTCTCCAACGCCGCTGCCCTCGCCGCATCATTGAACATGGCGACATTTCTGATGGTAAGAGCGATCGTCACCTTCAAGCTCTCATAATTGAGGCCCTTATTCAGGACCATTTTGATTAGTGCCGCCATAGTCTTGTAAAAGGTTTCAGTATGAATCTCAACTAAGAGATTCATTTCTACACTTGAACTCGACGTTGCGACGATGTCTACCAAGTCTCTTCTCTGAAGACTAGGAGCAGATGTTGTTGCCTTGGTAGCAGGCTGAGATGAAGCTATTTTTGTCACTGCTACCATAGCCAACTGGTTTCCAGGAGCTTCGGGAACAGTGTCTTCAGTATTTGTTACTCTAGCCGTCTCTGGAGCTGAAACTACTAGAGTTTCGATGGCGGTGATAAGTACGGGTGGAATGATAGTTGTGGCAGTTGACTCTGGTTCAGGCATTGCCTCTTCAGAAACTGGTACTGGATCGGTAGTAATGGCAGAAGATGCTATTACAACTTCCCCAGCTCCAGTTGGTGACTTGAGTATACCTTTATCACCTTCTTCAGCTATTAGCTCTGCGGGATCTTCAAGTATTTCAGTTGTAGGGAGTCCTTCTACAACTGATTCTTCATTAAAGTCTAATTCTTCTTCCGCAGCCTCTTCATCATCTACAGTAAGTTCTGCTGTAGTTTCTTCTTTATCTTTTCCCTCAGCTTGAGGGGACACTTCTGGCTGAGCCTGTATTTCTGGCTCTTGTTGTACCTCCAGAGATGGAGGACATTCTTCCTGAGTCTCCACTTCGGGCTCTCGTAGTAATTCTTCTTGAGCATCTTCTTTTTCTGAAGAAGAAGCCTCCTCCTCAGATTCCTCGTTTTCTTCATAAATATCTTCTTGAGGAGGAGGAGGAGCCACAAGTTTTGGAGCAATGATAATACCTACAAAAATTAAACAAAATAAGTTAATATACAAAAATCATAGTTTTGTATGGATTTTGTATAAATTATATTTACCTGGAATATGGGTAGGACGTGCCAAATACGCATCATAATCTCCAGTCCAATCCTCATCATCAAAATTAATAGCCGGTTCATCGGATGGGATGCGCTCTTGATCAACAGGATGTACTGGGGCGACGTCTTCAACAACTTGTGCCTTTTGTGGCAAAGTCAAATGAAGTGCTGAGCTGAGACGTCCCGGAGATAGGACTACTGCAGGTGCTGCTGGTTGAGGTGCTGAAGATCCTTCTCCAGGGTGAACTGAAGAAGATGCTACATGTTGTGGCTCATCCACCTGAGTGTCACTCTCCGGGGTAGAGGCTCTTGATCTGGAAGGTCTTTTGTGGTGGCCTTCTTCTTCTTCTTTTCTGGGATCTTCTCTGGAAGAGTAATAGCTGTGCTTTGTTTCCGTTTTTGGGACTTACCAATAATGACAGGTTTTGCAGCTTTTTCCCTAACTCCCGTTGGGATAACTTCTAGATATTGATCTGGAACGACAGCATCGTCAGGGATGTCTGATGGTACCCTGATTGGCTCATCAACATTCCCTTCCTTGGGCCATCTTAGACTACCTCTCATGTTATAGCCATGGACGAAGGAACGGATGGAAACATAAAAGCGAGCATACGTATGAAGTATACGTAGCTCGGTGGTGATGGTAGCGATTGAGATTTTGAATTTGGCACCAGTATGGGTAGTACTAAAGTATCTCCAACCTCTTGCACCATCAATCAGTTTCCCATAGTAACGGAAACTGGTAGAAGGATTACCAACATGAAGTTGGTCATATCCAAATTGGCGAGCGAACCTACTTGGTAGATATGGTTTGAACGCACAATTGCCTTCATTTCTGTACATCAGGTGAGAGGGTCTGATGCACTGTAGCCATCTGAAGACTGGTACTGACAATGAAGTTCTTCCTTCAACTTCATCTTCAAATTGAACGTCGAAGTAGTCGGCTGGAACTTGTGGCAGGGTACAGAAAAAGTTCCAACCAGAAGAATAATTCAAAACTGCTCGGGTGTATGCCACTGTCGTGGCAGTCCATGTAGCTTTGTTGAACTTCTGGAGGAAAACCTCCGCATCATCTTCCGGGCCTGGTGGCAAAAAATTACAGTTGTGATGCAACAGCCAGCCCATCAAGTAAGTGTAGGGCATTTCTACCTTGGGGAATACGTTCCAATGAGGAGCGTTGTTGATTAGCTCCTCACCAAAAGTCCTCAAACCTGCATTTACTCGGCACACCATTGCCGATAGCAGGTTGATTCTGACTTTAAACACCAAACGTACCGCTGGCCATAGTACGTTACGGTGGATTCTATCAACAGTACCGGTCCCCGGTACAACCTATCTTCTCAACCATTGAGAAAGGAAGTCTGCCAGCAAGGCTTTCCTGGAGATCTTCTGGCTGCCATATCTGGGGAAGCTCAAGGCTTCGGTTCCAGCAGGGAACTCCCCAGTCTTGGTAGACAAATATTTGTTCGGGAATTTGTAGACAATCATCATATCCCGTATTTTATCAGCAGGGATTGTTGAACCAGTATTGATAGTTGGAGCTTTGTTTTCCTGGAATCTTTCTTTATCATCCTTGGATATTTTATCCTTATGGAAAAAGAGATATATTGTCCACTTATTGATATATGCTAGATGAGATCCACTCTCATGCATAGTAGTGCAAATCATGTAGTGGCACATCAACTCTTCATATACCTCAACCAATTGAGGGTTTTTCTTCCTGATTTCAGCAAGTTCCCGGTTGGAGGGAACATATTCTTCATATGGAGCTTTCCCCATTGGCAGCTTTGAGATGAATTGCATCTCATGGAGTGCGACACCCATTTCACCTTTTGGGGTCACAAAAGTTCCAGTTGAACTTATATATATCTCCATCAGGGCCATGAACAAGTTACTGTTCGGTGGTATACCCTGACTAGTGGAAGCCATTGCTTCAGGCCGATGTCTTTCAGCTCCGTCTGGAAATTCTTCATGATCCAAACACTAATTTGGATCCAGTTCTGATTGAATGGAGTCAACCATCCCGGTAGCCTAGGGTTTGTCTGGGGATATAACACCACAGCCCTTATGAACTTATTGATGAACATCTGGGTCTGCACCGATTAGATTAAGGCCGAATCTTCACTCGGAGTAAATCCTGGCAAGAGGCCAGAAAAAGGAACGACACCGCCATTGGGAACACTGACGTAATACCCCATATCGTTAGCATGATCCCTCTTGAATATGATTCTACCCGGCCTTCCATGACTGTTGGGAGTCAGATTCCACAATATTTGTCGGGGATGGGTGGCATGGATGAATGCAGACAAGGGATAATCTCTATCCATATCAGGGAGATACATTGCTCTATCTCCAGACTTGAACACCCAAGACTCCTTCTTGGGGTGTGTTTGTGACTTGCTGTCTATTGCATCCCTGAATAAGAAAGCTGGTTTTGCAAATTGTTGTTCATTTAGTGAGGTCAACAGTTCTCCATTAATCATGGATAGCAGCATTCTATCCCCTTGGGCAGCTATCAACTGTGCTCCCTCTACAGGGTACTCCGGATTCGATTGGGGAAACTCTACATGAGACAGATTCTCCAAATAATTCGAGCCCACCATTCCAACTAATGAGCCAAAGACTTCTGCAAGTGGGTGAATTTGCAAATCCACTACCAAAAGAAAAAAAAAATCAAGTTAGTGAAAATCTAATTTAAAATTTTTACGCAGATAAATTAGTCTAAGTTTTTACACATAAAGGTTAAAGACTTTGACTATATAAATTTTACGCTTATTAAAGTTGATAAAAAGTTTTAAAAGTGTAGTCTTTGTTTTACACAAAGTCTTTCACTTGTGATATTTTACGTTGGCACATGTTGATGTGAGCATACTCTAAATTTTACGCTAGCACATGTTGATGTGAGCGTATTATGAATTTTACGCTGGCATGTGTTGACATGAGCGTATTCTAAATTTTACGCTAGCACATGTTGATGTTAGCGTATTATGAATTTTACGCTGGCACATGTTGATGTGAGCGTATTCTAAAATTTACGCTGGCATGTATAGATATGAGCGTATTTTAGATTTTACGCTGACATGTGTAGACATGAGCGTATTTTAGATTTTAAGCTGACATGTGTAGACATGAGCGTAATTTAGATTTTACGCTGGCACGTATAGATGTGGGCGTATTTTCTTCATTTTACGCTGACACGTATAAACGTGGGCATATGTTCTTAATTTTACGCTGACATGTATAACGTGGGCGTATTTTGTTATTTCAGTTTCTACGCTGACAAGTATGACGTGGGCGTGAAATCTGAAGGTTCGGGTTTTCTTCTTCTTCTCCGGCGAACTCATAGCCGAGATTAAGTAGGGCTTTACCCTTCATTGCCGGAGCCACGGCGGGGTTGCTTTGTTGAGGCATCGTGGACGATTAAACGGGCGTTTTCGTGCGGTCGGCCGAGGATGAACCGACGGGCTTCTTGCCTTTGTTGCCGGCGGCGGACTTCTTGGGAGCCATCGGATTGAAAGCAAAAGTTTTGAAAGAGGAAGAAAAATAAGAGAGATCGAGAGTATGGGATATAAGTAAAGTTTTATCTCTCTTCAAAAAGCTCTATTTATAGAGAATTTTTGAATCGGTTCAAATTCCCGACTTTTACGCTGACTATTGGATATCCCAACTTTTACGTGAATGACCGTTGGATATCCCGAATTCTACGCTGACTGTGAACCCGAATTTTACGCTTCTGTTCAAAGTATTTCAAAATTTTGAAAATAATTTGAAAACTTTGAAGGGGGTCTTGTAGGAGCATAAAAAGTGCTTCATAGACTTAGTCAAAGAAGTTGAGAATTTTACACGAGCTACTCTCTATGCAAGCTACTCTTTACGCTAGCTACTTTATGCGGAAGCTATTCATTGAACTTTACGCTGGGGACAGACTGGCCGTATTTAATGCAAAAGATTTGATCTGACAGAATGATTTTTTCTGACAGCGTGCAGCACCGAAGTCGAAAAGATTGGATTTACACCAAACCCAATACTCGTCGTATAGTGTGCAGATGGGGCTACTTTACGCTCAATGCAATTGCTTTTTTTATGCATGGTAGCTATTCGAGCTTTTAAGCTCAAGGCTATTGTGGGCGTAAAGTTTATTTGGGCTAGTTTTTACGCTCAAGGCTATTTTAGCTACTTTACGCAGGAAGTTTAGTTTGAGTTATTTTTACGCCCAGTTTGCCACTTTACGTTGGGAGTGTGTTTTGGGTCAGTTTTACGCCCGATCATTCCTGGCCACTTAAGAACGTGGTTTGCCCACGTGGCTTTCATGCCACACTTCTCGAGGAACGTGTGTACGTGCTCTCCCCATTTTATTGAAGTAATGGGACACGTGCCAACGTGCGTAGAGGATGAGTTACGTCGTGGGTGACAGTTACTTACGTAAAAACTCGATTTTGTTGCTTTTTACGCACAAAGGTTTAAGGCTATAAATAGATTTATTTTACACATAGACAGCATCAAGAGATCAACAGAGAGACAGGAGAGGAGATTCTGAGAAAACTCATACTTTCAGAGTGATATTCCCAGAAGCATTTCTTCAATTTTTTCTCAAGAACAGGGTGAAGCAAAGCAAGAAAGCATTCGACTGTGCCATCAGTGTCGTTGCTCGATACCTTTCCGGTGACTTAGTTCTTCTGATTGTTCGTCTTCTTCAAGCAGTTTTCTTCATCATTATCGTATGGTCCAAGGAACAAAGTGATCGCTCTCAGATCAGACTTCCATAGCAATACTTTCCAAAATAATTTGTACTTCTGTACTTTTTCTACTTTTCTTTCAAAAGCTAATTTTAGGCATTTTGTAAAGTGAAACATGGAGAAGTTGAGAAGGACCTATGATAGTGTAGGGAACAACTTACGGATCTTTCAGATAAAGGGGGAGATCGACGACACCATACAAGGAGAGAAGACGGTGCAAGAGTATACCACAGAGTTAGAGCGTCTGTGGTTGGACTATGATCACCACTCAAATCGGGCGAGCTGCGGGGAGCCGAAGTGTAAGGAGAGACACATGTGCCTGCAGGAGAGGATGATGAAATTACTCAAAGGGCTGACTGCAGCATTCGTACAGAGGACGACCTTACTTCTCACCCAACCAAAGATTCCAAGTCTTGCGGAGGCTATCTCAGCCATGATCCAGGAGGAGACGTGCATCAAATTGCAGGCGGGGACATGTGGTCCTCCCGAAGTAAAATCAGCACTAGCGGTTACCAGCTCGGGTGACACAGGAACCAAGGAAGAGCCCTAGCAGCCCAACCAACAGTACTATAACTGCGGGGTGATGGGCTATCATCGGTATGCTTGTACCAAACCACCTATGGAGGAAAACTCAGGTGGTGGACGTGGACAGTTCGGTGGACGAGGATATATTAGAGGACATGATCATGGTCGAGGGGGTCGACGAGGCGGGCGAGGAGGTTATCAGGCACACCTGCTGGTAGCCGAAGGGAATAGAGGAGCTGGTGGAACCTTTACTGAGGAGGATCAAGCACTGATGGACATACTGGAGAGGAAGCAGAGAGCGTCAATCGAAGGAGACAAGTGGAGTAGAACAACGGAGGTATCCACCTCATTTTTCGCTGGAGGCAACGCCGCTATGTATGCCCATCCATCAGAAGGTATTGACGAGTCACTTGCTCTTGCATCTATCTCTTCACTTAAATCATTAGACTGGATTATCGACTCGGGAGCATCTCGACATGTGACAGGGAATGCTAGTGAGTTTTTTTTCTTACACTCACCTAGCATCAGCAGACACCATTCAGAAAGCGGATGGCACTTTTCGGCCAGTGGCCGGTAAGGGTACTGCTAATTGTACAAGTTCAGTAAGATTATCTAATGTTTTACATGCTCCATCCTTTCTAGTCAGTCTCTTACCCATTAGTTCTATAATTCTCTAACTTAAATGCATTATTCTTTTGATATTCCTAAGGTGACCTTCCAAGATAAATGGACGGGACGAATACTTAGGATTGACACTTGGCATGAGGGACTGTGGTACCTAGATCGAGAAGGACTGGACTCTGCATTGGTATCTATGGCAGAGAAGACTGGAATAGGAGGACTACAGCAGAAGACTGAAGATACTTTGATACTCCATCATAGGAGGATGGGACATTCTTCCTTTGATACTTTAAGTTTTATCTAGAGGTTTATGCAAAATCAAATAAAAAAATTAGTATGTGATGCGTACGAGTTAGAAAAACTTACTAGGAGCTCGTATGTTGGTTCGGGTCATAGGAGCTCTTTTGCTTTTGAGGTAGTACATTCTGATGTTTGGGGTTCATGTGCTATTAACACTATGAATGGGTATAAGTACTTTGTTTCCTTTATTGATTGTGCCTCTCGTGTCACTAGGCTATATTTGATGAAAAATAAGAGTGATGAACATGCTTTTTTTCGGGATTTTCATAAGCATGTCCAGACTAAGTACAACGCAGTTGTGAAGGTACTGAGGTCTGACAATGGAATAGAGTATATCAACAGAACACTTGCAGAATACTTATTAGCACATAAGATATAGCATTAGACCACCTGTGCATACACACCAGCACAAAATGGAGTAGCAGAAAGGAAGAATAGACACCTTCTGGAGACCGCAAGAAGTATGATGATCGACATGAATGTCCCATAAAGTCTGTGGAGGCATGCAGTGTTGACAGCAGCTCAACTCATCAACAGGATGCCTTCAAAAGTCTTGGGATAGAAATCCTTATATGAAGTATTACAAGGCAATAATAGTGGGATACTCCCAATAAAGGTGTTCGGGTGTGTGTGCTTTATGAAGGACAACAGGCCATCAGTTGGGAAACTTAACCCTAGAGCGGTCAAGTGTATCTTCGTGGGCTACTCAGCGACTCATAAGGGGTATGTGTACTGTAGTCCAGTAGAGAAGAAGAAGTTCGTCAATATGGATGTCCACTTCCGGGAGCATGAGCCATAATACCGCCAGGAGGGAACTTCACACAACACGCCTAATACTACCAGTATGAGGCGAGAGTGGGAGATGGAGAACTTGGTGGTGACCAATTTAGAAGTTTGGCATGGAGGCATGGTCGAGGAGAAACATGAAGGTGAAGCAGAACAGGGGAGGAGATTAGAAATGTTAGGTCTACGGCTCAGGAGGAGTTACTTATCTATATCAGGAGAGAGAAGCAAATTGCAGGACCAGTACCTACAGTGCCAGTGCCAAGTCCCTTGCCTGCGTCATCCCAACTCCTGAGACACCTATACCACCACCCCCTTCATGTGATATCATTCCTCCTCTCCTCTCACACCACTATCTGTACGGAGGACCACTCGCAGCAATACAAGAAATCCTCTGGACTGATATAGTTGGGATCTTGTTCAGTTTGTTTCTTATGACCATATCTCTTCTTCTCATGGAGCATTTTTAGCATCTTTGGTTAGTATTACTGTACCTAACAATTGGCAGGTTGCCAAGAACGATCCAAAATGGAAAGCGTCAATGCACGAGGAGTTGGGAGCTCTTGAGAAGAATCACACTTGGGAGCTGGTAAGATTGCCTGAGGGGAAGAGAGCAGTCGGATGCAAGTGGATCTTTACTGTAAAGCAAAACCCAGATGGGCAGGTTGAGCGCTACAAAGCTCGACTAGAGGCAAAATGATACAATCATACATACGACATCGACTATGACGAGACCTTTGCACCAGTTGCAAAGATGAGCACTGTTAGGGCACTGATCTCTTTGGCGACGAATTATGGATGGAAGCTACACCAACTAGACATGAAGAATGCATTTCTTCATGGAGATCTAGTGGAGGAGGTACACATGGATATACCACCAGGATTTGGTACCAATCAGACAGCAGACATGGTCTGCAGACTGAAGAAGTCCCTCTATGGACTGAAGCAGTCTCCTCGAGCGTCGTTTGACAGATTCAGGAGAGCTATGATAGCGATGGAATATCAGCAGATCAATGCTGATCATACTACATTCTTTAAAAAGAGTGGAGGTCACATCACCATACTTGTGGTGTATGTCGATGACATGATTATCACGAAAGATGATGAACAGAAGATCACCCGACCCAAAGGGAAGCTTGGCAAGGAGTTTGAGGTGAAGGACCTTGGTCTTCTTCGCTACTTCCTTGGGATTGAGATCACTCAAGACGTAGATGAGTTTGTTCTCTTTCAGAGTAAGTATGCACTAGACCTTCTCACAGATACAGGGATATTGGGGTGCAAACCTGTAGCGACGAGGTTCAAGCTAAACGCTGAGGCTGGAGAACCAGTTGACCGGGACAGATACCAGAGACTAGCGGGCAAGTTGATCTATTTGAGCCACACACGTCCTGATATCTGCTTTGCAGTTAGTGTGGTGAGCCGCTACATGCATGACCTACGGAAGGGCCATATGGACGTAATGTACCAGATTCTGAGATATTTGAAGAGTGCCCCTGGAAAGGGACTGATATTCAGGAAGAATAATCACGTGGGTATCGAGGGCCACTGTGATTCTGACTGGGCTAGTTGTGCGGACGACATGAGGTCTACATCGGGATACTGTATATTTTTAGGAGGCAACTTGGTCTCTTGGAGGAGTAAGAAACAGCCAGTGGTAGCCAGATCGATAATTGAAGCGGAGTGCAGAGCTATGGCCTTAGGAGTTGCAGAGCTGCTTTGGTTGAAGAATATGCTGGTGGAGCTGAAGCTGGACGAAGGAGCCAAGATGATTTTATGGTGTGACAACCAGTCAGCTATTAGTATCGCCAATAATCCAGTACAGCATGACAGGACCAAACACATCGAGATCGATAGGTTCTTCATCAAGGAGAAGTTGGTTAGTTGACTACTGAAGCTAGGCCACGTTCCAACCAAGAATCAGGTAGAAGATGGACTGACCAAGGGACTTAGCTCTGTGAGCATGATTAGAGGATGTGACAAGATGGGCTTAGTGAATATCTTTCACCCATCTTGAGAGGAAGTATTGGTATATTTAATATTAGTATATTTAGTATATTGTAAAGGCACATAGGAATATCCTGAAGACATATTTGGGATGCCAGAATATGCCACAGGATATTCTATTATGTAAAGGCTATATAAAGCCTATGAGACTATCAATGAAATCATCAATCAATTCCAACAGATCCATGGCAGCTCATGCTTGGATCTTTAGCAGCTTCCATGAATGGATCCAGATGCTTTGATACCAATTGTTGAGGTCCTCTTCTAACAATCTTGGTAATGGAGGAGTATTGCTCGAAGTCGCCATGAAATTGAAGGAAAAAACAAGTAGAAGAAGAAAGAGAATTAGGAATCTTGAATAGTATGGTTCTCTCAACCATTGGAAAAGGTAGATACTGAAAGGATGAGGAAGAAGGAAACTATAATTTTAAGAAGAAAAGTACAAATGATCCAAACTGCCTTTACCTTCCCTCTCTAGCTTATTTATAGCTTCGATTGAAGTAACCGACTTAATCAGCTGAGCTGGCTAACTGAATTTGAGTGACTAGGCAATGATGTGTAATTGTTCCCTTCAGCTGATTTGGCTAACTGCAATTGGATGACTGAGCAGTGATAAGGATAAGCAGCTCTGTCACTAAATTTTATTGTTGTACAGTTTGAAATTCAAATGAGTAACTACAGAAAATCAAATTAAACTCTGCTGCTCTCAGCCATGGAAAAGGGACTTTATCAGCTAAGCCTACAGGATGTTCAACTAGGTAGTTATCATGTGGATCCATTGGTACGAACTCCTTCCACAACAAACCAAAATTGTCCCCAAAAATCCTTCTCCCTCTTCCTTTGAAACTTGAAAACCCTTCTCTGAATAAATCTCAGCCACCATCTTTTAGAAACTGATTTAGGGTTAACTAATAAACCCCCTCATCAATCCTAAATAAAACACAATCGTTGGATATGATACATACTATATACACAAGAAATATTTTATTTCAAGTTTGTGGGGTTAACAAAACAATAAATCATTGTCTCCTAGGAAGCTAAAAAAATAATATCCATATCATGTCATATCAAACAAGTATGACAAGGCGTCCCGGAATACACTAGGTCAAGTCAAAGTTGATGTTGTGCGTCCATATTTTTGCGTATTCGTGTGTTTTGCTTCGCTTGTAGACAACATCATGAAGAAATATATAGCTCCTCTAACATTTACAAATATAATACTACTTTTTTCAAACTCTCAAACAAAGTCCTTCTTTTTGGTCTCATACCTCATCGCCTCATTTATATAACTAAAATCCTATATTTCATAAAAACTGTGTTAGTCCCTGGGCATAAAGTCAGAAGTAAACTCTTGTGACACGATTGCAGCACTTCAAAGGAAGGTACAAAGCAGAAATCCTAGAAGGACTCTATAAACGAAAAATCTAAAAAGATTTTTCGTTAAAGGCAGCGTACAAATAGTCTAAAAAAACTTTCGTAAATTCAATAATAGTGGAAAAGCCTGCTGAGGTGTCAAGAACACCAGTGCTCAAAGCTAGATCCGTCCTTACGGTCAGCTTCCAGGAACCAGCAAGTTCAAAAGAACTCATGAACGCTCTGTTGATCTGCTCAAGGACAGATTGCTCGGAAAGACAAGGAAAAAAATTGGTGGCGCGAGGAGCAACAGGGGGCATGGGGAACACAAATGGGTCGAAGAACTCTCTCTGCTCTCGTATATAATTTTTTGTCTGAAAAGAATCAAGTTCTTATTTTTCTGAGAGAAGAGAGGCCCTGTGTATAGTGTCCTGCTGTAACCGATCAGATCCGTAATGTGCATGACGATATGATGCCAGATCAAAAATCTCCGGATCAGTTATCGCACGTTACGAAATGGTCAAAACGTGGATAGCCACGATCTTTACGAAACAGCGCCACTGAACGAGTTGCGCGTGTCCAGCGCAACTAGCGCGCCCCGCGCTTCCCGCGCGCCCTGCGCAACCAGTGCGCCCTGTGCACCTAGCGCAACCTGTGCAACCAGCGCGCCCTGCGCAACCTGCACGCGCTGTGTGTCCTGCGGGCACTGCACACCCAACGCAACCTGGGCGCGCACCAGGGTCACGCACCTGGGCGCGCACCTAGGCGCGCAACTTGGCCGCAACCTGGGCGTTCGACTGGGCCGTGCACCTGGGCGCTCAACTGGGCTGCACACCTGGGCCGTGCACCTAGGCCGCACATCTGGCAGCACAGTCGGCTGCGCAAGAGGCTCGTGCAACTTAAGCGCACTATGCACCTAGCGACGATGCTGGCATGCTAAGTGCAAATTACGCCAACAAAATGCCACATTATGCCTCATGAGCCCATGAGCCCGAGTCCGAGTCGCTAAGCCCCTACGGGGCTTAGCTCCAATGGAAATTAATTTTCCAAGATAAAAAAGCATGAATGCTTAACTTGGAGCCTTATCCTTACCTTCTAGTAAAATTACCCACATGGTTCCCTCCTTAGGGTCACCACCCCATGTGCATATCCCAACAACACATACAAGTATATATGTTGAGATAACTCATGATGCACTTTCCGTTTGGGACCAAACTTTACTAGGCATGTTGAGAGCAAGCTCTCTTCATGTCAAGGAGCAAGAGCACCAACAATCCTCCACATATCTCAACATATATATATGTGTCTAGGGTTGAGTGTTTCCTACAGTAACTGTCCAATTTGCATTAGAATAGATGTCGCTGACGACTTGAATCTTCCCGCATGGGTTAAATAATAATGTGATAAAAGAATGGACTACGCCTTGAATTCTGTACCACAATTGTAATTATTTTCACTCACAAAGTGTAGTTACATGTACTTCTGGCTGCATATTAAAGGCCCTGTGCCAGCCTGGTTTTAATGTATAATTTTGGGCGTCTACAAGTTTACCCTCAAGAGATGGCCTGATATCTCTTTCCAAACACTATAGGTGAGTTCTTTATTAAAGAGACATGGCATGAAGCCTTGCATTTCCTTGCGGTGTTATGCCGCTATGACATGGCCGAAAGTCGAGGCATTACCCCTACCTGGGAACCTCATCATAGTGTCATACTACTGTAGCATGAGGTCAAATCCTCTTTGTAGTGCCATTCTACCGAGCATGAAGCCTAAGGCTTCCTTGCGGTGTTACACCGCAACGACACGGCCTGCAAGGTCGAGTCTTTACCCCTAGTCGGGTACCTCATCGTGGTGTCATGCCACTGTAACATACGGACACCCTCCCATTTGTAGTGCTGTCTACAACTCTTTAATTTCATCATACAGCATTAGGCTACCTGCCTATTTGCGGTGCTACGCCGCTATGACTTGGCTTGCAAAGCCGAGGCATTACCCCTACATGGAAACCTCATGGTGGGGTTATCCTACTGTAGCATGGAGTTTTACTCCTCGTAGTGCTACGCTACCGTGCTTCCTGTAAAGTACACCAGGCATTCACTCTGTCTGAGAACTCATTAAGGCGTTTTAAGCTAACCTTCCCACAGGATCTATTTTTCGTAGAAAATGCATAGTAGACAACAGTGGTTATGGGTCTGTTACCCTTCCATGTTCCATAGAACAAGTACCCACGGTTACCGAATAGTTTTCCAGTCAGTGGACCTAGATGCCTAGTAGATTTCTCTTTAAACTAATAGCATAAATCTTTATGGTTGGATTACAAAGTCACACTATCAAAATGCCTTCAAGTCCATCTTCCCTGCTGTGTCTTCGACCAGCTGGCACTTGAGGCCCTTCATGAAAGGATCCGCCAGGTTCTCCTGACTTCGAACATCGATTAGTACAATAATGCCTCTCTTGATGAGATCGTTCACTGCCATGTGTTTTAATCGCACGGTTCTCCTTCCCGTTGAAGAGATCATTTGATGCCACCGCCGCAGTTGTCTGGTTGTCGCAATATATCAGAATTGTCGATATTTGCGTCCCAACCACTGGAAGATCATACATGAGCTCCCGAAGCTATTCTGCTTCCTTTGCTGCGGTATCTAGTTCAAAGAACTCAGATTCCATGGATGATCGCGAGAGCATAGTTTGCTTTTTCGACTTCCACGATATAGCAGCTCCAACCAATGTGAATATGAATCCACCTGTAGACCTCTCGCTCTCCACCTCTGAGCACCAGCTAGCATCACTGAAGCCTTCTATTTCCTGCGGCTCTCTACTGAAGTGCAATGCATATGTATGAGTTTTCTTGAGATATCTCATAACACAGTTCACAGCTTTTCTGTGCTCAACGCCTGGATTGCTAGTGAAATGACTCAGCATTCCCACTGCAAAACCTATGTCAGGCCTAGTGGCAGTAGTAGCGTACCTCAAGCTCCCGATGACGCTAGCATACTCCAATTGTCTGACACTTTCCTTCGAGTTTGCCTCCAACTTCTGGTCATCTCGGTAAGGCGTATCAAATATAGGAAGGTCATGATACCCGTAGAGAGTGAGCATTTTCTCAACGTAATGAGACTGTGACAATGCCAATCAAGTGTCTGTCCGGATGATCTTGAGTCCCAAGATAACATCAGCATCCCCCAAGTCCTTCATACTGAACTTTGTCAAGAGAAACTTCTTTGTCTCAGTGACACAGCGTATATCCGTACCTAGGATTAGCATGTCATCCACGTATAGACAAACAGTGACTCCTCTTCCGTCAGCAAATTTAGTATAGACACACTTGTCTGTTTTGCTGACCCTGCAGCCATTTGACCTTAGAACTTTATCAAACTTCTCATGCCACATTTTGGGAGCTTGCTTTAAGCCGTACAGAGATTTCACCAACTTGAGACTTTGTCTTCTAGGCCTCTGACGACAAATCCTTCTGGTTGTTGCATATAAATATCCTCGGTCAGCTCGTTATTCAGGAATGCTATTTTTACATCCATCTGATGTATCACCAGCTTGTGTATTATCGCAAGAGCAATCAACAATCTGATGGTTGTCATCCGCGCTACTGGAGTATATATGTCAAAGTAGTCGATCCCCTGCTTTTGAGAAAACCCCTTGGCCACTAGCCTGGCCTTGAACTTGTCAATGGTTCCATCAGCTTTTATCTTCTTCTTGAAGATCCACTTCCATCCGATGGATTTTGCACCTTCGGGTAAATCAACTAACACCCATGTGTTATTGGAGGTAATTGAGTCAATTTCGTTGTCTATTGCCTCCTTCCAGAAGACAGCATCTATGGTCTTCATCGCCTCATCATAGGTAAGTGGATCTGCTTTCACATGATAGGTGACGAAGTCATCTTCGAAGCTCTTCGGCCTCCTTGCTCGCTTCATTGACGGCTCAATGAGTTTTGGTTCAATTGTTGTTTCCCCACCAACAACTTCATCTTGGACTACTGGCTCATATGAGATCTCAGTCTCATTTGCACCTTCATCATTCTCCGAAATGTCTGAGAGAACAATGTCTTTGTGTCTTGCAAACTTGTCTTCAAAGTATTCAGCATCGCGAGATTCGTTGATATGATTTGACTCAATGTCAAGAAATATCCGGGCATCACTCTTCTCGGCATACCCTAAGAAGATCGCCTACGTAGTCCTTGTCTCCAGCTTCTGAATCTACATATCTGGGAGCTTCACATAAGCCAGACACTCCCACACTCGAATAACATTCAAGTTAGGTTTGACTTTGAACCAGAGTTCATGAGGAGTTATGTCAGAAGTTGCATATGGCACTCTATTCAGAATAAAAGTGGCCGTTAATGTAGCTTCTCCCCAGTAGCATTTTGGAAGACCTACAGTTAGCAGCATTGAGTTCATCATTTCTGTCGACGTTCGGTTCTTCCACTCTGCCACTCCGTTAGATTGAGGAGAATACAGAGCAGTAGTCTCGCAGATGATTCCATGTTCTTTGTAGAACGATACGAATTCATGAGACCGATATTCTCCGCCTCGATCGCTTCTCAACCTCTTGAGTTGTTGTCCAGTTTGTCGTTCAGCTTTGGCCCTGAACTCTTTGAACTTCTCAAAAGCTTCGTCTTTAGACTTCAGTAAATAGACTAATGCGAACTTCGAGAAGTCATCAATAAA
This sequence comes from Iris pallida, assembly GCA_029216955.1. NCBI lineage: Eukaryota > Viridiplantae > Streptophyta > Magnoliopsida > Asparagales > Iridaceae > Iris > Iris pallida. Next base: position 39,051,534 of record JANAVB010003400.1, on the reverse strand, counting down.
GATTAGGAAATACTTTATCCCGGCTTTTGTAGAGAATTGTTTGAAGTCACAGATATCAGAGTGCACCAACTCCAGAAGGACTATGCTTTGATTGACTCGATGAAAGGGTTTTCTTATGATATTCGTCTGAGCACATACTTCACACTTCTCTACATTACCCCCACATTTGGAGATAAGTCGTAGATTAGACATTTTATTTATTCTTTTACAATAAACATGTCCTAGCCTATTATGCCACAACTGTAAAACCCCTTTTTATTATTATTTTTATTATTTTATTAGACTTAACAATGAATTTATATAATTTATGGTTTTTATTAATTATTAAAAATGACTTTAGCCATTGTTGAGTTTTGGAGCACTAGACGACCATGACTTTTAGTACGGAAGTTCACTACAACAAAAAATCCTTTTAATGACGGCTAAAAAGCGTCATTAATGACGAACTATGACCTTTTTTTTCACAGCAACCGTCATGAAAACGGGTGTTATAAATGTTTTTAAAAGCGTCATAAAATAACCGTCATGAATAGTTTCTATAAAAGCGTTATGAATAGTTAATATATAGTGCACAATTCAGAACAATTTTAAAACGTCATGAATAGATAATATATATAGGCTCAATGCAGCACATTTATAACACTTTATACTATTCAAATTAGCACATTTATAATGCTCTATACTGCACAGTATATATTACATTCCAAAAACTTAACATTATATATCACCATCTTTATTACATTCCTCAAAATAGAGTACATATCAACATCTTCATTACATTGAATATCCAAATACAGAATATACCCAAAAAATAGGAATAAATCTCTCTTTTGCTAACCAAATTATTAGAAATATTTACTTAAGTAGATTCTGACCATGGATCTTCTCTCTGTCATCTCTTGAAGATATCGGGAGTCCCAAAGAGAAGTAGTGTCGCAGCTGAGCGATCTGAAGGAGCAGCCAAATCATCATTGCCAAAAAAATTCTTGTTCTTGTTCTTTTCCTTTTTCCTTTTCCTTTTTTTTCTCTCCTCTCCTCTCCTCTCCTTAATTCTAATTCCCCTGACAAGTAATTTTGAACTACCAAAATATTACCTGCTTGAAGAGAGAGTCTGCAGAGGAACGAAAAAAAAAAACCAATATAGGCTTATACATCTTTAAACTACCAAAATATTACATGCTTGAAGAGAGTCTGCAGAGGAAAGAAAATAAAGGCAAGGAAAATAATCTACCAGGACAACACAAAAAAACTTTCAGTGGCATACCTGAAGTGCCTCAGACGAGCAATGCCACAGAGACGAATGCCATTTAAACCACATCTCAAGAAGTGAATTTGCAATTTTTATTTGAACTGACCAAGAACAGAAGTTTACGAATAAGAAACCTCACAGCAAGGCAATAAATAAATAGAAGAAAAGCAAATTAACCAAACCTGAATTTACTGAATTTCAAGCATTCATAATCCAAAGAAGTGTCTGGTGTGCAGCAAAGTCGGCAGGTGACCTTGATGAAGAAAGCCAAAAAAAACTGCATGAAGAAGAAAAAGATGCGGCAAGAAAGCAAAAGACAAAAGTTGCAGACTAACAGTGATATTAGTAGGCTAGAACAACTACCAAAGAATCTATAAGCCATTCTGCTAATATTCACATTCCCTAGTTATCATACGTCTCAGCAAAGCTTTTCAAATTGGTAAAGTTAATATGCATTTATGCAGATATTTTATTTTGAAAATATTGATGATATGTGCAAGTATATGTGTACAGACTAGCATGATCTTATAAGATTAATATTGGTAAAGAATACAGGTCCTCTAGTATTCACAAGAAAACAAATTTTTATTAGCGAAACTTACAAAAAATATGCTAAAGAGGCAAACGCTGAATGCAGCTTTCTAATTATATGTTAAGGATTATGCCACGAGACAAAAAAAAAATCAGCACATAAACTCACATGCACTGTAATATGTAAAATACTAAATCTAAGTGCATATTGCCAAAGAAAGAAGAATAAGCAGAGGAAAATGAAAAGTCTAGGCCGTGTGTTGATAGGAGGAAGCTCATCATGAGTATTCCTTCCAACCCTGTTATGTACATACTCTGAATCCCAAGGCATGGGTACACATTGCACCAAAACCCGAAAAAGTATGCAGCTGGCCCATTGGAAGGAATACACACGACGAGATCTCCTACTATCAGCATCCCAACTTTATTCTCCAGGATAGTTGATTTAAATTTCATCAAATTTGTGATTAAAGCATTCAGCAGCATCCATACTAAACCCTATATACACTTGCATTATATGGCGACTTTAGCACAGAGATTCCATAAACACTTGTATCCAATTATAATATTTTTTAGGATGGGCTAGTAGCAGTAATGCCAAAATTAGTCAAAATTTGTTCTTCATCGCACATGTATCAAAGACAACACAGACTCCAAAATTACACAAAATCGGTGCCATGCCCACATTGCCATGCCACATTAGCATCTGTGAATAAAAAGTATATTGCAATCGTAGAAATAGTGTTATACCTCTATCAATCAAGGGACTCGCCCCCCGTCGAGCTCCATGATGTGATGGACGGTGCGCATGTACTTGGAGTCGGGCTGGTCGGAGGAGTCGCGGAAGTGGCGGAGGAAGCGGAGGATCGCGGCGTTGACGTCCTGGACACTGATGTTGGTGCCCCAGACGAAGACGGGACAGAGTCGTCGACGGAGGGGTCGGTGGTGGGGTCGGGATCGTCGGCATCGGAGGAGAAGGACATGGGGGTGGTGGGAGTGGCAGGGGTTGTGGGGGTCTGAGGTGTGGCAGGAAGGGGTCCGGTGGGCGGAGGATGCGGAGGGGGTCGGCTAGTGGGAATGGCGGCGGCGGCCGTACATCGCTTTGCCTGCCCTGTGCCCGAGGTTCAGCAGATCGGGTTGGGGGAGAATCTAGGGTTTGGTGGGGATGGAGGAAAATTTAGGGTTCCAGGATCGAGAAGCGGAGGAGAAAACTAAGTGGAGGACGACGATGTGGAGGATTGAAAGAAGGAGGAGGAAAAGATTAGGGTTTGGTGAGAGGAGGGAAGAGGATGAGAAGGGGAGTGGAGTTGAGAGGAAAGGAGAAGGGATTTGGAGAGGGGATGAGAAGGGGGCGGAGGCTTGAGTCTCCAAATATCGCGTTGGTGGAAAGAATTTTACAGAAAAGTTATTACAAGTTTGCCACCGCTCTAAACTTTTAATGACGCTTAGTTTTATAAACGTCATAAAAAGCCCAGAATTAGTCCAAACCATCATAGAAATAAAGGTATTTCAAACTTTGATAACGCTTAGGTATGAGGCGTCATCAATACGTCTTATCGAGCGTTATTAAAAGGATTTTTTGTTGTAGTGGTTGTAGCAGTGTGCCTTGACTATTATATTAACTATGCCAGGGGAAGCCTAGCCATAGTGACGTCCAAACTAGAAAAACCATACCAAGTTATGAATTGACTCATTTAAATTATTTTAATATGATATTATTTTATATATTTATTTTTAGATGACCCGGGTGGGCCAAACTAGCCCGAACTGGGCTCGGACCAAATTGAAGATCAGGTAGGCATGTGATGGGACCAAGGTGGCCATGTGGACATATTTTATGTACGTAAAAATATTTCCTAAATTATTTTAGAATTTCATGTACAATTTCTAATTATTTAATTATGTGTACAATTATTGGTATTTTTATTATTAAATAATATTTTACAAAATTGTACATATTTTTGGACTAGATAAGGGTGTGCGGTATAAGTCCACCCATTGGGACAATTTTATTATTTTATTATTACTTAAGTTATTTTGTGGAGATTAAATAAATATGTTCATACTATTTAAATATTATTATTATTTTGAGTTGGTTTATTGTGAATGGAATTTATATATATGTAAATATATATTAAATATTTGGATATGTGACATTTAAAGTGTTATTTGGAATTAAATAGATTTTTTTGGATATATACATATACATATATAGATATAGACAAATATATATAGAGAGATGTATAAGATTTGAAAAGAAAAGAAAAAAAATACAAATAACGGCAATGTGTGGTCGGCCCCACCAAATGGGAAACTGACCACACAATAGCAAAAGCAAGTAGCAGCAAACTTGCGCCCATTCCAAGCAGCAGCAATATAGGGGCCGAACTTTACATATATATATATGTATATATATATATATATTTTTTAAGAGTAAATCCAAACCCTAATTAATCTCTTCCTTCTTCCTCCTATCTCCTCCTCTCACCCCTCATCCCGGCGAGCAGCTCCACGCCCAGCCACAGCAGCCCCGCATCGCGGTCGCCACGGCAAACACCACAACCAACAATAAACGACAACATCAACAGAATTTAAAACCAAGGTACCTAACTTCTCCATGCGATTTCTCCATCAATTTAAATCCGTTTTTAGATCTGTAAATTCGTGTAGAAAGCCCACATGACCCTCTTCGAGATCCCCTAGGTGGATTTCGACATGGCCATCCAACTTGCTCGAAAAATCGAGGCGAAGTTGGAGAAAAACGACTTTTCTGGAATATTAAAAACTGTTTTGAAACATCAACTTGTCGGTCACTTTTCTTTCTGTACAATGGAATTTTGTAGAAACTAAATGAAGACAGACAAAGACAACATAACCGAGATTAAACGCACCTTCTGGATTCACTTTTCATCTAGTGTGTAAAAAGTTACACGTTGTTAAAGTTTCACAAAAAATTGTAAATTCTGTTCTCGATAATTAGAAAAACACCCCGATACGACGTGCGCCCCGATAAACCGGACGACATGGTCGCACACTATATGCATCGAAAGGTGCGTATGGATGTTGTCGACGTGTGGGAACTGACGGAACCCGATTTTGTTGCATGTGTGCGTCAAAATTAGTGCGTATTCGTCGAGATACCCCTGTATCGACCCTTTGCAAATTAAGTCACAACTTCGTGTACACCTATCAATTCGCGACGAAACTTGCGCCATTGGACTCAAAATATTTTTTTGGTCCTGTATCCCAAGTTTGGTTCAATTCTGAAATGGTTGATCGGGACGCTATTTTGGCGGGCCCCACAATCCCATTCAACGGGCGATTTTGTGCACAGCCCACCGAAATCCAAAATTGGACATACCGTTAGGTTCGCCTCATCAAAACAAATATGTAGACATGTAGTTTGACGACTTTAGAGACCGTAGATTCTGGCACATATTTTGGTGCAAAGCTGGTCCAACAACGGACATCATTTTGACCCGAAATTACAAATTTGCCCATATTCCAGAATTTGACTTTTAGACAGGCATTTTCTAGACATATCTTTTATTCCAAACTCGTTCGTGATGTTTGTTGCAGCATCCGGAGTCATCGACGGGATTTGGCTTTTTTTACTTCGTTTATTTGTTTGTTCGAGCTACTGGATTATTCTCTTTTGCACATAACCTCAGGCAAGATACCTTGCCAATATACTGTTTATATTCAGTCTGCATTTTATTACATATTATTGTTCATTATTTTCAGTTATTATAGTTCTTGATTTACTACATGCTCAGTGATTGTTAGTTACTTTGTTACTATCCTTTGATTGCATATGAACCTAGAGTTAGGGAACTACCGTTTGTAGTATATTGCATATGCCTCGGCACAGTTGTACCACGAGGATGTGTGAGACGAGTAGCATTTAGAGGTCCATGCGTGTGGGCTGATCCCCCACGTGCATGCGTTAGGGCTAACTACTAATAGAGGCATGTTAGAAGACTTAGCAGTTAGTAGAGGTATGTGAGACAAGGATGTGACTCTGTTAGGCATTGGGTGGGAAGAACAGTTCCTTAACGTATGGGTCCTTTATGCACTTTCCTATTACTGATCCTGCTGGCCTCTGACATTCGAAGAAGTTATGCTTTGAGGTCCCTGGTATCCTGATGGGGACCATACCTGAGATTACTGCTCCTAAGCCAGATGTCCATGCGTTGGAGGTTTGTTCTTAACTGCATGAACACAGTAGTACGGTTAGATTACCTTATTGTTGTCTTGCCACTTATATTCTTTGTGGCATATTTTGTATTCAGTATTTATGGCATGTTCTTCATGTATCTTGTTACGTCCCTCTGAGGACCTGGTTATCGCTCCAGATGTGTGCTTCTGTGATATTGTAGGTGTTCTAGCCGAGGTCGCGATCTTCTCTATTCATTCGAAGATGACGTGTCTTGGGTCTTTCTTGCTACTCCCGCCAAACCATTTCAGTTTCCATGTATATTTTTCCTTACTTATTGGTAGTGGATTTGTCTCTGTCCAACATATTGTACAAAGACTTATTATAGTTGATTATATGATATCTTTTATTCTTACATTTGTGGATGAGATTAGATCACTCTTGGTTTACTGCATTTTATAGCTTATGTATTCATACGAGGTTCCATATATTGGAATATACTTCGTATGTATACAGCTGTCATGTCTATGTACCTAGTCCTACGTATTTGGGACTGGGGCGTTACATGTTTTTGTGGTAGCCCATGCAGAGTTTGTCACTTCGGTTACGTTACTGTACCAATGTGAGCCTGCAACATAGGATTAGAATCTAGGAATTTCATCCATACAGCTGACCTCTTCCCTTGACTTCAAATTTCGAGCTCTCGTTCGACTTCCTTGAATTGCATCTTGCTTGATTCCTTTCTTTCCGTTGATTCTTATTTTCGTGCTTAGTGTCAACTAGGAAGATGACTACACTAGTATATGCTCATAGGTCAAACACATGGCTAAAATGGTTATATTGGCAATTGGAATACATTTAAGACTCGAATTGAGTTATAAAGGTTTTTTCTAAAAAGTGTGATTTAATAATTAGTAATTTGTAAAGTAGGATATTACCAAGAAAAGTTTTAAATCTTGGATTTCTACATAGTAAACACCATAGGATTGATACTGCAGGGGAAAAAATAGCTAGAATCTTTATACCATTGATTTAAAAAATTGATTTGATTTTTGAGTTTTGATATTTATGAATTATGGAGTTATAGTTATACATCTTTGAACAAATATAAAATTGATTTAGTTTTTTTTTTTGGGTTGTGATATCTATGATTTATTGGGTTATAGTTATACACATTTGAACAGTTATAAATTGGGTTTGAAAATGATCTAGATTTCAAATGTAGTTATAGAAATTATTTAAATTTGTGTCGTACAACTTGCGATTTTCGTGTTTAGTAAATTTTGAATTTTTAGTGGAAGTAATGATGGTGAATTTTGGTTTAAAATATTTGAAAGTATGAAAATGATTTTTGAGAATTTTTATTTTAAATTGTGTCCTATGATGGAGGATTTACAATTCTATTTAGATTTTTGGTTTTAAAAAAAATAATTTTTATGACTAATAAGAATTTTGAAAATTTAGTTTAATGTTGGATTGCTAATATTACAATTTTTGGAAAAAAAATAAAAATACAAAATATAATAATGATGTGATAAGGTTGTTTTGATTTATCAAATAAAGTTACCATCAAAAGTTGTGATTATGTTGGAATGACTTAGTACGAATAGAAGTTACAATTGATGAGTGCATTAAATATTGAGCTAAAATTTTGAGACTGCTTTGTATGTGCTAGAAATTTTATCTGAGGAGCTATTAGTTTTTGTAGAGTTTTAAAGTTATGATTGATTATGGATATTTTATATAGAGTCATGATTTATGAACTCTTGAGTTTAAAAGTTGAATTAAAAATGATTTTTTTGAAAAAGTCAGTAGTAACATGATAAAAAAAAAATTGCTTTGAGATTTATGAAAGTGATTTAAATTTTTGTCATGATTAAATTTAACGGCTTGGAGTGAATACGAATTATGGTAGTTCATTTTTGAGAATTTATTAAGAAACTTTTGGAGGAAACTTGAGTTAAAATCTTAATGGTAGGCCATCAAGATAGCTCTAATAAGATAGATGTACTCCACACTAATTTCATATCACTCATGACCATGATGGTAGTATATCACAAGCATTGTTATCATCTATCAAACTATGTGACTGTCTCAACCTTCTCAATTCTAGATCTTTTAATTGTGACCTTCTAACACATTTGTAATTTGAATAATGATTTAAATGTTCCTTAACTGTATTCATTTAGAGACTATCTTCTCACTAGAACTGTGTCTTAAATTATTATTTACTGGATTCCTTAATTAATTTAATCTCATGCTTTAACTTGATCTCCTTTATTTTTGTGCATAAATTGTCACCCCATGAGCTCCCACTTTCTATTTTTGATCTTTTGGTGTTTCTTACCGTGACTTGGATATTTGGAGTACAACACTAGACTTTTCCTTCCAACAAATTTCATATGTAAGACCTAGAAGGACTCACCTTATGTAGATATATCATGTCCCACTAAAACACGTCTCCTTGTACACTATTTTTATGATATGACCTTCTGATCAAAATGTTTAAACTATAATCTGTACCATTATACCGATATATTTTCGACCACGGATAGGAATTCAACCTTGACTCAATCCCTTTGACCCGATATGTGAATATGTTCTACTAAATTCCTTAATGCTTAACTTGTGCATTACCTTGATTGCTTGACCCATTGTCTCGTCACAGTATTAGTTTAACTCTTAAGTTGGGTAGAATACCTCACGACCCATCAAACCCTTTGTCCTTGTGACCCATATATAGTTACTTAGACTATAGAATCTAGAGGATTCTAACCCATTTAGCCAACCAAGCCATAAGCAAGCAAACACTAGGACGATTGCATTGGCCCCAAACTTCGGGCAAGACTCGATTTTAAAAGATCTTGGATTTAATTTCCTTCAACATTACCTCCGGTATATTTTGACTATCTTATGCTGCTAATTTAGTCTTAGTTTTGCAAGCTTATTCTTACCAAGCATGATCATGACATATTTTATTGGGTGCACCCACAACATATTGTCTAATCAGAACCGGTGCGTGATGGTCTGATCAACCTATTGCACTTTGGTTCACTTTTCATGTGTTATTCTACGTGGATGGAGACATAGTTAAACTTGACCTAGAGTCTCATCCGCGACAGCCTTGGCAATTCTCTTTTGAATTATTTTCGTCGCCTATGAACCCCGCATTCGTACTCAATAGCACCGTCTTTGAAACCTTTGTGGTTCTTATCTTTTACTTATGTTGGAAAGATAAGGCACTGTACTTGCTAGATAGACTCAAGGTATCATCTTTGGTTGCCCTATCAGTTATTTGTACACGAAATGTAGATAACCACCGACCGACTCATGTGTCTATATCCTCGCCTTTAACTACTCCTCATTTCCTCAACCCTATAATTGTTATCGTGTCCTTCCAATTATTCTTGAGCACTCAAGAATGATTATAATCGTTCACTTAAATCCAATTCTCAACCAAGACGATTAGTATCCAGTTTTCTCTCAGGGAACCACATATCCCAATCGTCAAATTATTTCCTTTGAACTACCGAATTCTTTGCTACTCTTTAATTCATGTTATCAAAATTTTGTTATCTTCACTAGCGACCCTGAATCGATCCAATAACCCTGATGAATTTTATGTGTGTCGAATTAACAAGTTCCTAAATGCATAGTTGTGTTGAACGCCATTTTATCGCCTCCTCCAAAATTTAATTGCATTTTGGTATTGACGTACTTTTCCTATCCCTCAACCCTATCAGCCCTATAAATCCTAAATTTCGAGGACAAAATTCTTGTAAGTTGGGTAGGATGTAAACCCATATTTTCTATTATTATTTTTATTGTTTTATTAGACTTAAAATAAATTTATACAATTTATGGTTTTTATAAATTATTAAAACTGATCTTAGCCATTGTTGAGTTTTTGGAGCACTAGACGACCATGACTTTTAGCATGGAAGTTGTAGCAGTGTGCCTTGACTAGTATATTAACCATGCAGGGGAAGCATAGCCATGTTGATGTCCAAACTAGAAAAACCAGACCAAGTTGTGAATTGACTCATTTAAATTATTTTAATATGATATTATTTCATATATTAATTTTTAGATGACCCGGGTGGGCCAAACTTGCCCGAACTGGGCCCGGATCAAATTTAAGATCAGGTAGGCATGTGATGGGACCAAGGTGGCCATGTGGACATATTTTGTATGTAAAATATTTCCTAAATTATTTTTGAATTTCATGTACAATTACTAATTATTTAATTATGTGTACAATTATTGGGATTTTTTATTAAATAATATTTTACAAAATTATACATATTTCTGGACCGGATAAGGGTGTGCGGTATAAGTCCACCCATTGGGACAATTTTATTATTTTATTACTACTTAAGTTATTTTATGGAGATTAATTAAATATGTTCATTCTATTTAAATATTATTATTATTTTGAGTTGGTTTATCGTGAATGGAATTTATATATGTAGATATAAATATATTAAATATTTGGATGTGTGACATTTAAAGTATTGTTTGGAATTAAAATATTTTTTTGGATACATACATATACATATATTGATAGACAAATATATATAGAGAGATGTATAAGATTTAAAAAGAAAAGAAAAAATATATAAATAATGGCAATGTGGTCGGCCCCACCAAGTGGGAAACCGACCACACAATAGCAAAAGCAAGTAGCAGTAAACTTGCGCCCATTCCAAGCAGCAGCAATATAGGGGCTGATATATATATTATATAAAGTAAACCCAAACCCTAATTAATCTCTTCCTTCTTCCTCTCTCCTTCCTTCCTCCTCCTCTCTCTCCTCCGCTCACCCCTCCCGGCGAGCACCTCCGCGCCCAGCCACAGCAGTCCTGCCTCGTGGTCGCCACGGCAAACACCACCACCAACAACAAACGACAACAACATCAACAGAATTTAAAACTAAGGTACCTAACTTCTCCATGCGATTTCTCCATTAATTTAAATCCGTTTTTAGATCCGTAAATTCGTGTATAAAGTCCACATGACCCTCTTCGAGATCCCTCAGGTGGATTTCGACATGGCCATCCAACTTGCTCAAAAAATCGAGACGAAGTTGGAGAAAAACCACTTTTCTGGAATATTAAAAACTGTTTTGAAACATCAACTTGTCGGCCACTTTTCTTTCTGTATAATAGAATTTTGTAGAAACTAATTGAAGACAGTCAAAGACAACATAACCGAGATTGTAACGCACCTTCTGGATTCACTTTTCATCTAGTGTGCAAAAAGTTACACGTTGTTAAAGTTTTACGAAAATTGTAAATTCTGTTTTTGAAAATTAGAAAAACAACCGAACGGCGGCTGTGCCCCGACAAACCGGACGACGTGGTCGTACACTATATGCATCGAAAGGCCGTATGGATGTTGTCGACGTGTGGAAACTGACAGAACCCGATTTTGTTGCATGTGCGCGACGAAATCAGTGCGTATCCGTCGAGATACCCCTGTATCGACCCTTTGCAAATTAAGTCACAACTTCGTGTACACCCATCAATTCACGACGAAACTTGTGCCAGTGGACTCGAAATTTTTTGGTCCTGTATGCCAAGTTTGGTTCAATTCTGAGAAGATTGATCGGGACGCTATTTTGGCGGGCTCACAATCCCACTCAACGGACGATTTTGTACAGCCACCGGAATCCAAAATTGGACATACCGTTAGGTTCATCTCATCAAAACAAATCTGTAGACATGTAGTTTGATGACTTTAGAGATAGTAGATTCTGGCACGTATTTTGGTGTAAAGCGGTCCAACGACGGACATCGTTTTGATCCGAAATTACGAATTTGCCCCTGTTCTAGAATTTAACTTTTGACAGGCATTTCCTAGGCATATCTTTTATTTCAAACTTGTTCGTGTTGTTGCAGAATCCGGAGTCATCGACGGGATTTGGCTTTTCTTGCTTCATTTATTTGTCTGTTCGAGCTACTGGATTATTCTCTTTTGCACATAACCTCAGGCAAGATACCTTGCCATTATACTATTTATATTCTGTCTGTATTTTATTACATATCACTGTTCATTACTTCCAGTTATTACAGTTCTTGATTTACTACATGCTCAGTGATTATTAGTTACTTTGTTACTATCCTTTGATTGCATATGAACCTAGAGTTAGGGGACTACCGTTTGTAGTGTATTGCATATGCCTCGACACAGTTGTACCACGAGGATGTGTGAGACGAGTAGCATTTAGAGGTCCTTACGTGTGGGCTGATCCCCATGTGCATGTGTTAGGGCTAACTGCTAATAGAGGCATGTTAGAAGACTTAGCAGTTAGTAGAGGTATGTAAGACATGGCTGTGACTCGGTTAGGCATTGGGTGGGAAGAACAGTTCCTTAACGTATGGGTCCTTTATGCACTTTCCTATTACTGATCCTGCTGGCCTCTGACATTCGAGGAATGTTATGCTTTGAGGTCCCTGGTATCCTGATGGGACCATACCTGAGATTACTGCTCCGGAGCCAGATGCCCATGCGTTGGAGGTTTGTTCTTAACTGCATGAACACAGTAGTACGGTTAGATTACCTTATCGTTGTCTTATCACTTATATTCTTTGTGGCGTATTTTGTATTCAGTATTTATAGCATGTTCTTCCTGTATCTTGTTACGTCCCTCTGAGGACCTGGTTATCTCTCCAGGTGTGTGCTTCTGTGATAATACAGGCCGAGGTCGCATCTTCTCTATTCATAGATGATGTGTCTTGGGTCTTTCTTCATTTCAGTTTCCATGTATATTTTATTACTTGTTGGTAGTGGATTTGTCTCCGCCCAACATATTGTACAAAGACTTATTACAGTTGATTATATATATTTTATTCTTACATTTGTGGATGAGATTAGATCACTCTTGGTTTACTGCATTTTACAGCTTATGTATTCATACGAGATTTCCATATATGGAGTATACTTTATATATACAGCTGGCATGTCTATGACCTAGTCCTACGTATTTTAGGACTAGGGCGTTACAACAACTCAAGAGAATAATCAGAAAGAGCGACTGTATTAATTTTATTAGACTGGTTTACAAGCTAAATTTTAAACATCCCTTCGATTTGATAAGCCTTTTCGAAGTATGTTCCCTTCTTGACATCACCATCTGACCAGCATTAATGTCCATCCTCAAGCCTGCGTTGCTAACCAGTCTCCCAGAGATCAGGTTCTTGGCAATCACCGGAACATGCTTGACTCCTTGGAGCGTCAGAGCGTTCCCGGAAGTGAGTTTCAGCTCCACAGTCCCGATCCCCAGAATTTTAGCTTGGGCCTGGTTCGAGGTTCTTGACAATCACCGGAACATGCTTTACTCCTTGGAGCGTCAGAGTGTTCCCGGAAGTGAGTTTCAGCTCCACAGTTCCGATCCCCAGAATTTTAGCTTGGGCCTGGTTCACCGTGACAACTTTTTCAGATGTTGGCTGGTACATGACAAACCATTTCTTGTTAGAACAGACATGGCACGTCATACCGGTGTCTATCCACCAGTCAGAGTCAGCCCCCACAGTTGTGACCTGAGCGATCATAGCAACAATGTTAGAAACCAAAGAAACCTTACTAGGCTCACCTTTCTCTGATTGTTTAGGCTTGGATCTGTATTCACTTTTGTAGTGGCCTTTCTTGCCATAATTGAAACAAGTCACGTGGGACTTGGACTTCTGATGCTTGAACGAAGGACCCTTCACTTTCAGATTAGTGGAGTCCTTCTTTTTGTGATGGAAGCCGCCTGCTTCCTCTTGGACTCTCTTGTCTGCACCAGATTGGCCTTAGCCGATTGTTTGAAAAGAGTGTCCATCTTATGTTGAGAACGCATCTCGTCCTCAACATCGATCTCTTGTAGGAGATCTTCCAAGCTAATGTCCAGCTTATTTCGATGCATTCTTGCACATAAAGTACTCCATCCAGCAGGAAGTTTCGAGACGATCCCTCCAACAAAAACTTGTCGACGAGGGGCATTTTATCGTCTTCTAGCTTCTGGCGCAACTTCAAGAACTCTTTCACTTGAGGAAGCATTGCCTTTCGTCTTCGAAGAGCCACTTGTGGTACTTCTCGACGATGAAGATTTTTGACCTATTTTTGTCGTCTTCATACAGCTTTCCCAAGGACTCCCAGATGTCCCTGGCAGAAGTTTGCTTGGAGTATGACTCTGCCATGGAGTCATCCATTGCATTCAGAATCAATAGCCTAAAGAGACTATTATCCCTTCCCCATTTGGTCAGTTTGACTTCTACAGCAATGGCATCTGCTGTACCACCTTCTGGAATCGTCGGTCCTTCTGGAATCGTCGGTCCTTCTGGAATCGTTGGTTCAGCCTCAATCAACACATGATCGACGTCCACTAGTTGAAAATTGAGGGTGATTTTCCTCTTCCAGATTTGAAGTGTTCTCCGTCGAACTTCTCCAGTTTGTTAAAGCTGGTATCGAGGAGAGAGGCACGAGAGTTTTCATCTTCTGATCTAGCTTTGAGATTGTTAGTCCCTGGGCGTAAAGTCATAAGTAAACTCTTGTGACATGATTGCATCACTTCAAAGGAAGGTGCAAAGCAGAAATCCTAGAAGGACTCTGTAAATAAAAATCTAAAAATTTTCCGTTAAAGGCAGCGTACGAATAGTCTAAAAAAACTTTCGTAAATTCAATAATAGTAGAAAAGCCTGCTGGGGTGTCAAGAACACCAGTGCTTAAAGCTAGATCCACCCTCATGGTCAGCTTCCAGGAACCAGCAAGTTCAAAAGAGCTCTGGAACGCTCTGTTGATCTGCTCAAGGACGGACTGCTCGGAAAGACAAGGAAGAAAAATTGGTGGCACGAGGAGCAACAGGGGCGCTGGAACACGAATGGGTCGAGGAACTCTCTCTGCCCTAGTATATAATTTTTTGTCTGAAAAGAATCAAGTTCTTATTTTTCTGAGAGAAGTGAGGAAGTATATATAGTGTCCTGCTGTAACTGCTTAGATCCGTAACGTGCACGACGATATGATGTCAGATCCAAATTCTCGGATCAGTTATCACACGTTACGAAACGGTCAGAACGTGGACAGCCGATCTGTACAAACAGCGCCACTGAACGAGTTGTGCGTGCCCAGCGCAACAAGCACGCCCTGCGCTCCCCGCGTGCCCTGTGTAACCAGCGCGCCCTGCGCAACCTGGACGCGCACCAGGGTCGTACACCTGGGCGCGCACCAGGGTCGTGCACCTGGGCGCGCACCAGGGTCGTACACCTGGGCGCGCACCTAGGCGCGCAACTGGCCGCGCAACTTGGCCGCAACTGGGCTACGCATGCTGACGTGCAAAGTGCAAAGAGCGCCATATTACGCCTCATGAGCCCAAGCTCGAGTCCGAGTCGCTAAGCCCCTACGGGGCTTAGCTCCAATGAAAATTAATTTTCCAAGCAAAAGCATGAATGCTTAACTTGGAGCCTTATCCTTACCTCCTAATAAAATCACCCACATGGTTCCTCCTTAGGGTCACCACCCCATGTGCATATCCCAACACATAAAAGTATATATGTTGAGATAACTCATGGTGCACTTTGCGTTTGGGACTAAACTTTACTAGGCATGTTGAGAGCATGCTCTCTTCATGTCAGGAAGCAAGAGCACCAACAAACTGTATCTACTGGTGATCGTTGCGCATGCTCAAATCATGTCAAAATATTTTCTTTTATCTTTATCTTTAATTAACACCGCCTACAACTTCCAAAGAAGGCATGATGCTGTTGACATAAATACTCCAATGGGAATTTATAAAATTAGATTGCTATCCTACTTGTCAATGTACATCAAGAAAATTTCTATTCTAGTTATTAGAGTTTCTACAAACAAATTACACATAAAAAATACTCTCTAATGATTTTTCATTTCTATCCTGTATGGCAAAGAATAAAATGAAATTTAATGATATAGGACTCAATGTTAATTATTATGGGAGATAGAGAATTTTTACATGTAAAAATTTCTTTGAAAATCTCCATCCTACTTCACTGCCATATAGGATAAAAATTGAGATAGAAATCATGGTTGAAAAAGTTTTTTTTTCCTAAAAGATTTCTACCATAAAAAAGGGGAGATAGAAATCTCCATTGGAAATGGCCTAAGTGACTTATGTTGGTAGATTGTTCAAAGATTATGTATGTTTTTGGATAATTTAATTTTTGAAATTTTGAATTAGAAAAAATAAATAAGAATAGGCCTCTATTTATTTTTGTACCGGACCTTGTTGTCGTGATGAATCTCAGCTCCAGATCTGAGATACGGGTACATATTTGCTATTTTTGTTCGATGTAACATGATGCCGATAACCTAAGACGAGTTGAATTTGGATGTCCTATGTGACTTTGGTTGGAGATGTTCATAACTGAAATGAATATACTAGATGGCTAGATCAATGAGACCGATCATGATATGTATCTTCCAAAGATTTGGAGGTACTTCACAGGTATATATATATATATATTATATATATATATATATATATATATATATATATATATATATATAGTCTCGGGGCAATTTTTGATGGAAAACTGAGAAAATAAACGATTGTAAAAACAATGTTTCTAGCAACACTTCAAAGAAGGTGCTTGATAGAGATCCTTGGAGGATTCTGGATAACGAAAATCTAAAAAGAGTTTGTTATAGCAGAAAACGAAAGTAGTACTTCTAAAAAGAAGTATCCAATCGAATTGATAGTAGCAGCAGCGATGACAGGAGAATGGTGGAAGAACAATCTGCTGGGGTGATGATCACCGTTGCTCAAAGCTTAATTCGACCCACACGAACAGCTTCCAGGAACCAGCAAGTTCGATGAAGAATACTCCACTCTTCTGACACCTCGGATGGTAGCGGACTCCTGTGCAAAGTAACGCTGGTGCAACGCTTCTCTTCTATCTCAAAGTCTGTGAAAATTTGTAAGAAATTCTGAACACTTGTTTTATTCTTATCTATCTGCACTGTGAGAGAAGAGACCTTATATTGGCCCGCTCTGCAACTGCCCAGTTAGTAGAACGTTCGGGACGTGGGAAAACTACTCCGAACGTGTTGTAACCGCTCAGATCATGCACAAACACGATCTGAGTCTAGCGTACAGCGCATGCCACATGCGCCACGTACAACTTATACACCGTACACACCTTGCATATCGTGCGACAGTGCCACTTGTGCCACCTGCGCACTCTACTCAACCTGCGCCAACCGCGCACCAACAAGCATCGCTCACTGGCGTGCCACTGGGCCGTGCAACTGGGTGTGCCACTTGGTCGTGCCAATTGGTCAGCGCCAATTGACCGTGCCATCTGGCAGCACGAATGGCTGCGTAAGTGGCTCGCATAACGTGCGCAACTTAAGCGTACTATGCGCTGGCGACGATGCTGACGTACAAAGTGCAAAGTGTGCCAACAAAATGCCACATTACGTCTCATGAGCCCATGAGTCCGAGTCCGAGTCCAGTTGCTAAGCCCTACGGGGATTAGCTCCAATGGAAATTAATTTCCAAGAGCAAATAGCATGAATGCTTCATTGTTGATTTGGCTTTGCCGATGTGGGACTAAAGTTTTCCAATGCAAAGGCGAAAATCCCAACAATCCCCACATATCTCTATAATGGGTTTGAGTGTTCTCTATAGTAACTGTCCATCATGCATTAGTTGAGATGTCGTAGACGACTTGAATCTTCCGCGTGCGTCAAACAACAGATTATAATACAAGAATAGACTAAGCCTTGAATTATGCACCATAGTTGAAATTCTTTCCACTCACATAATATAGTTACATGTGCTTCTGGTGCACTTTAAAGGCCCTGTGCCAGCCTGGTTTCAGTGTATAATTTTTGGCATCTACAGTTTACCCTCAAGAGATGACCTCCTATCTCTTTTTCATACATTATAGGTGAGTTCTTTGTTAAAGAGACATGGCATGAAGCGCTTTGCGCTTCCCTTGTGGTGCTACACTGCTACGACATGGCCTAAAGCCGAGACATTACCCCTACTGAGAACCTCATCGTAGTGTCATACTACTGTAGCATGAGGTCACCGCCTTTTGTAGTGCCATACTACCCAGCATGAAGCCTTAGGCTCCCTTGCGGTGTTACGCCGCAACAACATGGCTTGCAAGCCGAGGCTTTACCCCTATCCGGGTACCTCATCGTGGTGTCATACCACAGTAACATGAGGAACTCCTCCCCTTTGTAGTGCTGACTACACCCCTCTTTAATTTCAACATACATATAGGCTACCTGCCTATTTGCGGTGCTACCCCGCTGTGACTTGGCTCACAAAGCCGAGGCATTAGCCCTTTCGGAACCTCATAGTGGAGTCACCCACTGTAGCATGGAGTTTTACTCCTTGTAGTGCTGCGCTACCGTGCTTCCTGTAAAGCACACCAGGCATTCACTCTGCCTGAGAACTCATTAAGGAAGCAGTAGTAGATAATAGTGGTTGTAGGTCCGTAACCTCTCCATGCCCTATAGAACATGTACCCACCATTTCTGATATTCTTCCGGTTAATGGTCCTTCTTTGAACCAAAAGCTATATGCCTAGTAGATTTTTCTTTGAACTAATAGCATAAAACTTTATGGCAGGAATACAATAACACAATATCAGAATACCTTCAAGCCCATTTTACTTGCTGTGTCTTCGACCAGCTGGCGCTTGAGGCCCTTGGTGAACGGATCTGCCAGGTTTTCCTGACTCCGAACATCAATCACTGCAATTACACCTCTTTTGATAAGATCATGTACTGCCCTGTACTTCAATCGCACAGTCCTCTTCTTTCCGTTGAAGAGGTTATTTGATGCCACCGCCTCAGTCGCCTGATTGTCGCAGTATATCGTATCACCGGTATTTGCACCCCAACTACTTGAAGATCATACATGAGCTCCCGAAGCCATTATGCTTCCTCCGCTGCGGTATCAAGTGTAAAGAACTCAGATTCCATGGATGACCGCGAGAGCATAGTCTGCTTCTTCGACTTCCAATATAGCAGCTCCACCCATTGTGAAAATGAATCCACCTGTGGACCTCTCGCTCTCCACCTCTAAGAACCAGCTGGCATCACTGAAGCCTTCCACTACCGGCGGATCTCTGCTCTAGTGCAGTGCATATGTCTGAGTCTTCTTGAGATATCTTATAACCCGTTTCACAGCTTTCCAGTGCTCAATGCCTGGGTTGCTCGTGAAATGACTCAGCATTCCCACGGAGAAGCTATGTCAGGCCTTGTGGCAGTAGTAGCATACAACAAACTCCAAATTACGTTCGCGTACTCCAGTGCCTGACGCTTTCCCTTGAATTAGGCTTCAGCTTCAAATCACACCTGTAAGGCGTATCAATCCCAAAGATCCTGATACCCGTAGCGTGTGATCATCTTCTCAATATAAAGAGACTGTGACAGCACTAGTCCAGTGTCTGTCCGATGATCTTGATCCCTAAGATCACATCAACTTCCTCCAAGTCCTTCATACTGAACTTACTCGAGATGAACTTCTTTGTCTCCGTGACACAGCTCATATCCGTACCTAGGATCAGCATGTCATCCATACAGACAAACGATCATACCTCTTCCATCAGCAAATTTTGTGTAAACACGCGTGTCCGTCTCGCTGACCAGGTAGCCATTTGACCTTATAACCTTGTCAAATTTCTCATGCCACATCTTGGGAGCCTGTTTAAGATCGTACAAGGATTTCACCAACTTGTAGACTTTGTCTTCAAGATCCTTGAAGACAAATCCCTCTGGTTGTTGCATGCAAATCTCTCCGGTCAACTCGCCATTTAGGAAAGCCATTTTCACATCCATCTAATGTATCACCATCTTATATATCGCTGCGAGAGCAATCAACATTCTGTGGTGGTCATCCGGGCTACTGGAGCATACATCTCAAAGTAATTGATCCCCTGCTTCTAAAAAAACCCCTTGGCTGCAACCTAGCCTTGAATTTGTCAATAGTTTCGTCTGCTTTCATCTTCTTCCTGAAGATCCATTTGCATCCGATGAGTTTAGCTCATTCAAGAAGATCAACCAACACCCAAGTCTTATTTGAGGTGATGGAATCAATTTCATTATCAATCGCCTTCTTCCAGAAAATCGTGTCTCTGGTCTTCATCGCCTCATCATAGGTAAGCGGATCTGCTTCCACATGATAGGTGACGAAGTCATTTTGAAGTCCTTCGGCCTCCTCACACACTTTGTTGACGGCTCAGCGAGTTCTGGTTCAACCGTTGTTTCAACAACAACATCTTCTTGGACTACATCCTCATTGAAGACTTCACTTTCCTGTGCACCCTCATTGTTCTCCGAAATATCCGTAAGAATATTTCTTGTGTCTTGCAAATTTGTCTTCAAAATATTTGTGTCACGAGATTCAATAATGATTTGACTCAATATCAAGAAATCTTCGAGCATCACTCTTCTCGGCATAACCCAAGAAGATCGTCTTTGTCCCAAGCTTCTGAATCTTTAGATCTGGAAGCTTGACATATGCCAGACACCCCCACACTCGAATGACATTTAAGTCTGACCTTGAACCAGAGTTCATGAGGAGTAATGTCTGAAGTTGCATGAGACACTCTATTTAGAATAAAAGTGGTCGTCAATGCAGCTTCTCCCCAGTAGCACTTTGGAAGACCCGCAATTAACAACATTGAGTTAATCATTTCTGTCAACATTTTTTCTTCCTCTCTGCTACTCCATTTGATTGAGGAGGGTACGGAGCCGTAGTCTCATTGACAATTCCATATTCTTTCCAGAACGATGCGAATTCATGAGACCTATACTCTCCACCTCGATCACTTCTTATTCTCTTGAGTTGTTGTCCAGTCTACCGTTCAGCTTCGGCCCTAACTCCTTGAACTTCTCGAATGCTTCATTTTTTACCTTCAGCAAGTAGATGAACGCATACTTTGAGAAGCCATCGATGAAGGTTATGAAATACTTCATCCCGGCCTTTGTAGAGAATTGTTTGAAGTCACAGATATTGGAGTGTACCAACTCCAGAGATCTGTACTTCGATTAACCCGAGGAAAGGGTTTCCTTGTGATCTTTGTTTGAGCACAAACTTCACATTTTTCTACCTTACCCCCACATTGTGAGATAAGTACTAGACTAGACATTTTGTTTATTCGTTTACTATGAACATGTCCTAGCCTATTATGCCACAACTCAAGAGTATAAGCAGAAGGAGTGATTACATTAATTACATTGGACTGATTTACAAGCTGAATTTTGAACATTCCTTTGGTATAAAAAGCTTTCCAAAATATGTTCCCTTAATAGACATCACCATCTGGCCAGCATTGATGTCCATCCTGAGGCCTACATTATAGAGTAGGCCTCCCGAGATCAGGTTCTTTGCGATAGAAGGTGAAGTACGTGTAGGCAACTCTAGAGGGGGGTGAATAGAGTATTGTCGATAATACCTAATTAAAATTAACTCTATTCAAGTCCACCCAACAGAAATAATAATCAGAGTATAAGTGCAGAATATAAATATAGATCAGAGAAGCATATGCAGACATAACAGTTTTTAACCTAGTTTTTCTCGTGGAGGACTAGTCCAGGCCTGAGAACTCTAGCCTGGATTGAAATCCACTATTTGTGAAATAGCGTACAACCACGTGTCGTTACTCAGAAGAGCACGCCAACTTCTTACAGATTCGCGGATGGCGAGAGTTGGAATTGTCCAAGTGACTTCTTTTGAAAATCTTGCACAAACTTCTAGTTGACTCGCACTGAGCACCTTGGGGTCTTGGGAAGTTTTGTGGCTAAATAGATGAGAAGAATAAGCTCTTGAATGTATAGGCTATAGGAGAAGAGAAGATGAGAATATTGGATGATTAAAATGAGAGAAATCAAGTCCTATATATACTAGTCCAGATAGACAGAGTTCGGCCAGAACTCTGTCCCAAATATTCAAATATTTAGCCGTTGGACAACTAGCAACCAGCAAACCCTAAAAATTAGGTCCTAAAATTAAGGAGGCAGAGTTCGGCCCGAACTCTGTCTCCTAGAGGACAGAAAGTTCAAGTGGGCTTTTTGGGCTTGGCAGGTTTTGGAGTTCGTTTGGTGGAGCTTGGGTATTAAGTCTAGGGTTGAGATACTCAGTGCAACTCAATTACAATAGCCTAGACTCAATAAAAAGTAAAAATACAGACTCAGATAACAAGTAGCAGCACTGTCAAGCAATCGTCGATGATGTCTGTCTTGAACTGATATGTGATGACGTTCTGTTTTGGAGCTTGATGTGTCAAGTTGGATTATAACAGATATCATCTTGTTATTATCAAGATTAGATTGACTGCGATCCAGTTTGGGTCAGCAATCTTTCCCATTTTGTTAATTGACAAAAATACGATATTTGTATGTCGCAACATTCATACCTGGACACATGGAATAAAGATGATAGCTCCCCCGTAGATGAACATGTCGGCTCCCCGTAAATAGATATTTCTTGAGACAAGTTCTAATCTAAGCAAGCATAGCATAATATATAGCAGCTCAAAGCACATATCAAGTATTCCCAAAGAAATATCAAGTATTCTCCCCCTTTGTCATTTAGCAAAATAAAAACAATGGCTCCCCCATAAAAATAGACAAAGTGAATACATGCAATCACACAACTAGGAACCATAACCATAAAGAGAGAAAGTACTAGCAATTTTACACCTCAATACTGTACCAAAGTGCATAGTTTTGAAGGAAATACAACGCATGAAAGAAAGAACTATAACTCAAAGTTTTTAAAAACTACTACATAAAGCAAAATGAAACTATAGCCTAACATCAGCAGCATTAGCAGGTAATAAACTACGACCATCATGGAGCACGGGATGGACCAGCAGAGTCTGAAGGGTCGCTGGCAAAGCGACAAGGGTCAAAAAAGGCCGCGTCCAGGTCCAGATACCGCCTGACCCATGTGTCATCAATACGGTAACCTTCGCGAGAAAGGTCTTGTACGATAGGGAACGGCATAGTAGGATGGCTGGCTAGGGTGTACTGGAGGTCGTGCAGCGAGTTGCTGATAGCACTCATGTGAAGGGTGGTGCGTAGTCCAACTAGGTCCAGCGGTCGTCTTCCAAACGGAAGCGATCGCGCAACATCGCCAGGATGGAATCAAGAGTAGCAGGAGGCTCGGGCTCAGGAGCATCAGAGGATACAGCCAGTAATAGTCCTATGTGCCTTAGACAGAGAGGTAGGAGCAGGTAGGAACTAATATTCATCAAGAGGGATGTTGAAGGCACGAAAAATATTTGGAAGGTACATGGCATAGACTAAGGATTTTGGTTTTGGTCTCGCACGAATCAACCAATCCATCATCGTGCGACGGAAGTTGAACGGAAGACAAAAGTGAAGATATTTAGCCGATATCTCAAGATAAGTGACTTCATCGGTAGATCCCGCTTTGGCCAAGATCGAGGAAAAGATGATCCGATGGAGTTTAAAAAATAGTTGTTGAGATATTTGGCTCAAGCTTGCGAGGACATGTGTTAGGAGAACACAATGCATCCTTAAAACCTTTAAGAGTTGTTTTACCGGGGAATTGGAACTGTCGGACATCAACAAGTTTTGGTTCCGGGAGGTCAAGGTAATCGGCAAGTTCGAAATCATCAAAAGATATGTCAATGCCGGCGACACGAAAATAAATTCTAGTGTCGTCATTAGTTAAATTATAGTAAAAAATCTGTATGGCATTGAGATAGACAAGAGATGAAGTTGTAACAAGTTCATCGAGGCATAAATCGTGAAAAAGTACGTCATATGTCAAAAAAATTGTGAAGTTTATCGGATGGCCCGGAACACTAGTGAGCAAAAGTCTGTGTACCACTCATTGGATGCATCTAATGAGACAAAAATTTGCTCATTGTAGATGTTGGGATTTGGTGGAGGTGGTGGATTGAACAAAGGATGACTAGGAGGAGGAGGAGGAGGAAGAGGGTTAGATGAAGATGCCCCCTCACTTCTCAACCTCTTTCCTCTACCAAATAACTTTGGAGCCATTAATAATGAAAATATGAATTTGAAAGAGACAAAAAATAGGAGTTATACCTCACAAAAGTAGTTGGAGATGGAAGAGATCCATTAAAAACCCTTAAATCTTGAGTTTGGGGAAAGATAGCCCTAAGATTTGAGTTTTCTAGGTTAGGGTTTGAGGAGAAAGGGTTTGGATGGAAGTAGAAGAAGAGAAAAGTGATGTGAGAGAGAGAGAGTTCGGGTATATGAGCATTAGGGCCAGTAGGTCAGGTTAAATCGTGGCCGTCAGATCAAAAATTAGATGGCCAGGAGCAGCTGGGGGTTCTGGAAGCAGGCACACAGAGTTCGGCCCGAACTCTGTGTAGGGCAGAGTTCGGCCCGAGTTCTGTGGCTGGCTCCAGAACAAAAAGGTTTTTAAAAAATAAAAGTTTTGATAGGAATTTGAAATATTGAATGTTACAAGCCATAAAACTAGTGTAGCCATATAATAAATATTATTTAAAACGATGATCATTACAATAAACTGCTTTAGGTTAGCTGTAGGGGCCGGATCCCAGCTAGCGGCAGTCCGAAGACTAGTGCACCGTGTCGCTTAGGCTTTTACACCTTATTATCAGAAAGGACCTTTCGGCTTGTACCCAAAGCAATGTTACCATGAATGATGTACGTTATAACCGTTATTTATGCAGGTACGACTTATTTTATGATAGTTTCATCCAAAATCTTAACTCTCGACAAAGAAAATTGAAGCGCTCTTCGGCTAGTGTTTTGTAAAGAAATCTGCTAGCTGATGTTCAGTGTCAATGAATTCTATGTTAATAGTGCCGTGTTGTTGATGATCACGCAAGAAGATGTCTAATCTCTATATGCTTTGTGCGTGAGTGACATACAGGGTTCTTGGTCAAATTTATTGCACTAGTATTATCACAAAAAATAGGTATGTGCTTGAATAATAAGTTATAGTCTTCAAGACTTTGCTTCATTCATGGAATCTATGCACAATAACGACCAGTTACGATGTACTCAGCTGCTATTGTGGATAGTGCGACAGAATTCTGCTTCTTGCTAAACTATAGATTAAAGCCTTTCATAACAAATGACACGTGCCGTTGGTACTCTTTCGGTCGACTTTGCATCCCGTAAAATCAGCATCGAAATATTCGATTAATTCAAAGAAAGTAATTTTGGGATACCACAAGCCTACCATAATCGTTCATTTAAGATATCTAAAGATACGCTTAACAGCGGTCATGTGTGATTATTTAGGATTAGCTTGATATCTAGCACATAAGCAAATGCTAAACATAATATCGGGACGACTAGCAGTTAAATACAATAGACTACCAATTATACCTCGATACTTCGTTGATCGACCGGTTTGCCGCTTTCATCAGGTTCCAGCTTTCTTGTAGTAGCCATAGAAGTGCTGATAGATTGATGTTGTCAAGCTCGAACTTTTTCAGCATGTCCTTTGTATACTTCGAATGACTGATGAAGACGCTTTGCGAGTATTGTTTGATTTGCAGTCCAAGGAAGTAGTTGAGCTCCCCCATCATGCTCATCTCAAACTCGTTCTGCATACACTTGGCAAAATCTTTGTATAGACCCTCATTAGTAGACCCAAATATATCATCTACATAGATTTGTACTAGTAAAACAATGTCATCAAGGGATTTTATGAAAAGTGTAGTATCAATTTTCACTTTTGAAAAACCTTTATCAAGTAAGAAAGTATTAAGGCGTTCATACCAAGCTCGAGGAGCTTGTTTGAGGCCATAAAGAGCTTTCTTAAGTTTAAAAACATGGTCGAGAAATTTGTGACTTTCAAAACCAGGGGGTTGCTTGACAAAAATCTCTTCTTTAATAAAACCATTTAGAAAAGCACTTTTCACATCCATTTGAAAAAGTTTAAAGTTTTAGAAATTTGTAAAGGCACAAAGCATCTGAATATAATCAAGTCGTGCAACAGAAGAATACGTCTCATCGTAGTCGATACCCTCCTCTTGGTTGTATCCTTGAGCTACGAGACGAGCCTTGTTGCGAGTGACCGAACCGTCCTCATTAACTTTGTTGCAAAAAACCATTTGGTACCAATAATTAAATGATCAGCAGGTCTAGGAACAAGTTCCCAACCTGATCGTTCAAATTGGTTGAGTTCTTCTTGCATTGCAGATATCCAAAATTTATCGTTAAAAGCTTTTAAAACATTTTTAGGTTCAATTTGAGAAATAAAAGCAGTACTAGCAATAGAATCTCTTAAAGAAGATCGAGTAGTTACCCCTTTCGATACCTCACCTATTACCAAGTTTTCTGGATGTGAAGGTTTGAATTGGAACTTCTTTGTAAGCTCTCCAGAGAACTGGTTTTGGGTGGTGTATCCACAGGAGGGAAGTTGATGGTTCATCATCATCGGGAATGATAGCTGTACTATTGTCCTCATCAAAAGTTACGTTAGTAAACTCTTCAACAATCATGGAGCATTTGTTGAACACTCTATATCCTTACTCTTGGCAGCATAACCAAGAAGAATACACTTTGGCATCAAACTTGCCTAAGTTGTCTTTGGTATTCAGGATAAAGCAGCGACATCCAAACACTCGAAAGTAAGAATCATTTGGAGTTCTTCCAAACAAAAGCTCATAGGGTTTTTCTTCAAAATAGGTCGAATCAAAACCCTATTCAAAATATGGCACGCTGTGCTGACAACTTCTTCCCAAAAATATTTTGAATCGATTCAGCATGACTCTAGCCATATCTCCAAGAGTCCTATTCTTCTGCTCCATAACACTATTTTGTTGAGGAGTTCTAGGACAAGAAAACTCATGATTAAAGCCATTTTAATCACAAAACTTTTTAAAATCAAATTTTGAATTCGCCACCATGGTCACTTCGGATACGAGTAATCATGTAGCCTTTTTCGTTTTGGACCTTTTTAGCAAAAATTTAAAAACTGAATTGGTATCATTTTTATTTGCAAGAAAGAAAACCCAAGTGAATCTTGATAAATCATCAACAATAACGAAAGCATAGAGTTTCACGCCAAGACTGGCTACTCTACTAGGACCAAATAAATCCATGTGAGTAATTGCAAAGGTCGATTGGTACTTACAGTGTTGATGGATTTAAAAGAAGATTTGGTAGCCTTATTCTTTTCACATTCGACACATACCGTGTCCTTTTTTAATGTAATTACAGGCAATTCTCTTACTAGCTTCTTGGTAGATAGTCTCGATATGGTGTCCATGTTAGCATGACCAAGACACTGATGCCATAATAGCCTTTCATCTTTATGGACGTAAAGGCATCTACTTGTACTGTTAGTATCTCTAGATAGAAAATATATGTTATCTTCTCTTATCCCTTCGAAATCGATATCTCCAGATGATCTATCATAGATAAAGCATTTAGTTTTACCGAAGTTAATATCATATCCATGATCAGCAAGATGACTAATGCTGAGCAGGTTATGCTTTAATTCGGTCACTAAACAGACATCCTTAATAATAGGAGAAGGAGGATAACCAATTGTACCGTTACCTATGATAGAGCCTTTCAGATTGATGCCAAAGGATACATATCCTTCCCTTTTCATCGATAGTATTGCGAATAGATTAGTATCTCCAGTCATATGTCGCGAACACCCACTATCGAGAATCTATTTGCTTCTAGTTTGAGAAGGAAGGTCCACCTACACCATGAGTAGATATGACCTTTGGTACCCAGATTCTTGTGGGTCCTGAAAAGTTAGTCTTCGGTACCCATGCATATAGATTAATATCCACTAGTTTTCTAATTCTACACTGTGGTGATATGTGTCCATGTAAACCACAGTAAGTACATGTAGCATGTATATTGGTATTAGGTGTAGGATGAGTGATGTCTATATGTGGGTGTAGGGTGATAATAACTATGTGTAGTAGTAGGATTATGATAATAATTACGTGTAGCAGTAGGATGATTATAACTACGTATGTGTGTTTTACGTGCTACATGGGAGTAGGTATACATAAAGGCATATTTTTGTGTGGTATGTGGATGAGTATTCTTGTAACGATATGCTCTCTTGTGTTGAGCCATCTGGTGTTTAGTGTAAATGTTGTGATTATGAGACTGAGTTTGAGGTTGAATAACCTGTTTACCCAGTCTAATCTCTAATTTCTTAGAGGCAGCATGCA
The DNA here is from genome assembly GCA_029216955.1 of Iris pallida. Taxonomy (NCBI): domain Eukaryota; kingdom Viridiplantae; phylum Streptophyta; class Magnoliopsida; order Asparagales; family Iridaceae; genus Iris; species Iris pallida. Next base: position 39,023,441 of record JANAVB010003400.1, on the reverse strand, counting down.
ACTCATCATATTTAGTAGTAAGACCATTTATTCTCTAGTAGCAATCTTGTACTTGTTTTTCTCTTCAGCAAGTTCTTTATTTAAAGCAGTGATATCATGTGTTTGCTTCTCAATAAGAGATTCGGCATCGTGTAAACTTAACTTAAGCTTAAATACCTCATCAGTGTTTTTCGTGGGTGTAGTATTTCTAATATTTTCTAATAAGCATAAAAGTCTATGGATCTCGACTTCATGAGCCATGGTTTTATCCTTAGCATGTTTATATTTGTTAATAACCATTTTGTGGTTTTCAAGTAGATCACTAAAGGCATCACCTAGTTCATCAAAATAAAAGTCATCAAAAGAATCATTTACCTTATCTGAAGTTGCCATTAGGCAGACGTTTGCCATGTCTTGCGGAGAGTCCTCTTCTTCGTCTGAATCACTGGCTTCGCTTTCGTGCCAGATGCTAGTGTTGGCATATTTCCTTGAGGTTGGCTTCTTGTACGGCTTTTCGTATCTGCTTCCTTTCTTTGCTACAGGACAATCTTTTCTGACGTATCCTATCTTCTTGCATCCGAAGCAGGTGGCTTCCTTTCTTCGTCTGCTACAGTTCCTTCTTCCTTCGGTTGAAGCGTAGGAACTTATTGAAATTTTGAACCATGAGTGCTTGATCGTCACCTTGAGAATCGTCGTCATTTGTTTCCTTTGAAATCGTTCTTCGACGATGAGCTCTTAAGGCAATTTCTTTTCGTTTGGAGCAGTTTCTTCAAAATCTTTTAGGTCGAGCTCATGCGTCATCAGCTTGTCCATCAGAGTTTCTAGTGACATAGCCGTAAGATCATTTCCTTCGATAATCGTCGTGACCTTGGGATTCCATATCTTCGACAATCCTCTTTTCACTTTGTGTATCTTCTCATGGTTGGAATATACTTTGCCAAGGGAAGATAGAGGGTTGACAATATCGAAGAATCTGGTAAACATCTGAGTAATTGTCTTATTTGGCTTTATTTTGAATACCTCGTATTCTTGTGTCAGACGGCTGATCTTTGATTCTTTAACTTGTGTGGTTCCTTCACGAGTCACCTCCAGAAGCCTTCATACTTCGTGTGAGGTAGAGCATATAGAGACCCTGTTGAATTCAGTCATATCTATTTCACAAAAAGAGCATTAATAGCCCTAGCATCTAGACTTGCCTGTTTTTTTTCCTGGTCAGAATATTTGTCATAGGGTTTTTCAACAAGAGTCCCCTCGACAGCTATTCTGGCAGGTTTCTTGTAACCATCAGTGACGATGGTCCACAGATCAAAGTCTAGATACTTGAGATAAAAACTCATCCTAGTTTTCCAATAGGTGTAGTTAGTTCCATCAAATAGGAACGGCCTATTTGTGGACTGTCCTCACCGTAGTTGGAAAAGGTAGGTTGTGTGGTTGTCATAGATCAGCTCTTAGGATGTTAAACCAATATAAGAGAACAGAACTCTGATACCAATTAAAGTACGTGTAGGCAGCTCTAGAGGGGGTGAATAGAGTATACGTCGATAATACCCAATTAAAATTAACTCTACTCAAGTCCACCCAACAGAAATTAATCAGAGTATAAGTGCGGAATATAAATAGAGATCAGAGAAGCATACGCAGACACGGCAGTTTTTAACCTGGTTTTCTTCGTCGAGGACTTGTCCAGGCCTGAAAACTCTAGCTCAGGATTGAAATCCACTATTTGTGAAATGGCGTACAACCACGTGCCATTACTCAGAAGAGCACGCCAACTTCTTACAGATTCACGGATGGCGAGACTTGGAATTGTCCAAGCGACTTCTTTTGAAACTCTTGCACACAAACTTCTAGTTGACTCGCACTGAGCACCTTGGGGGCTTGGAAAGTTTTGTGGCTAGTTAGATGAGAAGAATAAGCTCTTGAATGTATAGGCTATAGGAGAAAAGAAGATGAGAAGATTGGATGATTGAAAATGAGAGAAATCAAGGCCTATATATACTAGTCCAGATAGGCAGAGTTCGGCCAAAACTCTATTCCAAATATTCAAATATTTAGCCGTTGGACAACTAGAAACCAGCAAACCCTAAAAATTAGGTTCTAAAATTAAGGGGGCAGAGTTCGGCCCGAACTCTATGTAGGGCAGAGTTCGGCCCCAACTCTGTCTCCTAGAGGACTGAAAGTTCAAGTGGGCTTTTTAGGCTCGGCAGGTTTTAGAGATTACTTGGTGGAGCTTGGATATTAAGTCTAGGGTTGAGATACTCAGTGCGACTCAACTTACAATAGCTTAGACTCAATAAAAAGTAAAAATACAGAATTAGATAACAAGTAACAGCAGCACTGTCGAAGCAATCGTCGATGATGTCTGTCTTGAACTGATATATGATGACGTTCTATTTTGGAGCTTGATGTGTCAAGTTGGATTATAACAGATATTCTTGTTAATTATCAAGATTAGGTTGACTGTGATCCAGTTTGGGTCAACATCAGGTACATGCTTCACACCTTAAAGCGTTAAAAACTTTCTTGAAGTCAGCTTCAAAACCACCGTCCTGATCCCGAACACTTCAGCTTGTGCCTTGTCAACCCCATTTCCTGTATTTCGTATTTGTACTCGTAATTTGATTTTGGCACGTATTTTATTTTCTCGACTTGTAGACTCGGTTTCTCGTAAATGGGTTTTGGACCATGGCTTGGTTTTATTTTGTGGAGTTGGTTTGGTTTGGTTTGGTTCATCATGAGTGGAACACCTTAGCCTATTCTCCACCTCTATTCCATCACAACCACCCTCATTAAAACCCACCAACTTTTTCTCTCTCCTCCATAACTCCATTAATTTCTTACAACTTCTTCTTCTTCCTTCTTCCACACAACACCACACCATAGGCAAGTGCACCTTGCCATCAAATAAGCACCACTTTTTATTTGTCCATTAACTAGATTAGGCCATGGGGAACAACTTTAGAACTTGACATTTTGTGATTTGGAGCTTTCATTCTTCTAGATCTAGGTTTTAACCATTTTCGAAAATCCATGGTTTTGATCTATTAAACTTCAATTTTTGCATGTTTTGATGCTTCCATGTGGAAGAGAATTCGATTTTACTCAAGTTAGAACTTTGAAACTCTAGATTTGGTTTTGATTTGGCTAAGTTATGAAGATTTGAAGTTTTTGGTGTTCTTGAGGAGTTCATCTCAGCCTTGGTGAAGGCTCTCGGCCAGTGCTCTTTAGCACTTGACCGTTTCCGCACCCCGGCATGTGCTCTTTAGCGCATGGCCGATTGCACATAGGCTCAGCCAGTGCTTTGCGCTGCGCTGGATTGCGCTGGCACAAGCTAGCCATGCGCAAACCAGCCATGCGCAAGGTAACCTGCGCACTCGACCATTGCGCAGTCCATACTCTGCTCAGTCTACCCTTGCGCAATCCTCCCTTGTGCAATCCAATTGATGCGTAAGGCATCCCCTGTGCCCCTTTAACCCTGTACCCCTTGACCCCCTGCGCAGTCTACCCTTGCGCAAGGTAACCCTTGCGCAAGGTAACCCTTGCGCAAGGCAACTCTTGCGCAGCTCTTCCATGCGCAGTACATACCCTGCGCAGCCCAACCCCTGACCCCCCTGCACAACCTACTTGTCTATGATGAATTGTTTATTTCCTTAAGCTTGGCTCTTCTATAGTCCTATATATATTGGTATTTATTTAGATATTTTACGCCCATTTTATATCCTTACGCCTTTTGTCATGAACTGATTTTACTTAATATGTTTGGAATGACTATTGTACATGGCTTGGTATGGCAAGGAACTAGCATAACACGACAGTGACCCGTAGTGGTGCACTCCTGACATGACCAACCTGACATGATAGTGGTCCGTCGTGGTGCGCTTCTGACAAGTACCCTGACATGATTTATCTTGATAACTTGATAGTGGCCCGTGGCGGCGCACTCCTGACTTGACTTGTAACTTGTAACTTGACTCGTATAATCAACTTGACACCGTGGGTGCTCCTGCTTGCTTGCTTGTACAATCCACTTGTCTTGTCTTGCATCATGTCTAGGACGTGACTTCCTGGGTACCACGGCCAGGGACTCGTGCTAATTGGATTAGGCTAATTATTAGATCAAACTAGAACATGGAGAATTCCCAGTCACAGGCAATCTCGTTATCTGGGCACTTTAATGGACTTGTAGCTTGCCGACGAGTAGAGCACAATTCCAGCACACTGTCATGTGTTGCACCCTCTAAGTCACCTAAGGGTACATTTGTCTCCCGGGCAATGTACCCACCTATAACTCTCAACCCGCAGAAGGATACTGGATAGTCTGCAGGGCTTGGGACTGGAAATTCTCACTTGTATCTTGTTAGTAATTAGGCTTGTGATAACCCTAGTTAGTTAAAGTAGTAAGCCGTAGTACTTGCTTGGCCGATTGTGAATGAATGGTGTCCAGCTCTGTCTAAGTCTTGTCTAGCCCCTGTACCTGGAACTCTTGATCATGATTGTTTTACTTATCTCTAACGATAAATAGGTAGAGACAGTGAGCTATTCAGGCGAAGGGGTACAATCCCGGTCCTTGTTTGGTTTAAGGATTGTAACCTGGCTCCCGGAATGGTTCCACGTCCCTAGTCGTTTATCGCTCTGTGTACTTTTATTACTTGTACTTTCCTTTTATTCTTTATGTTCTGATATGCTGGCTTTTGTTCTTATTTGTGGCCTCCTTGTGGCACTTGCTCTTTCTGGGGTTTGACCCAGCTGGTTTTGTGTGGCCAGATTTCGGAGCAGCTCCCGAGGATCTACCAAGCTTCCAGCCCAATGGTGAACACTAGACGGAACCCGGGCTACGAGTGGGTTTTCCCTTTTTGTTTCACCCACTTATATGTAAATTTATTCTTTTGAGGCGTTTAGCCGACGAGCACCTGTTAGCTCGATGCACATTTACTTACTGTCTGCCTACGGGCTGTAAACATGATTAACAAATCCTAGGGTTGATCATGTATGACCGAACTCTTGCTAGTCCTATCATTTTGTACGACTAGCTTCATGATCATCCGATATGTAATATTTGGGACGCCTTATATATATATTTGATGCTCTAACATCTTGTAACTCTGTTAATTGCTTGAGATTGAGACAATAGGCTTGACCTTAAGAGACTGCTGGCTTGTAGTAAACCCTCATATCTAGACAGCCGTGACCGTATAGTTGAGATGTATTCTGTTTCAATATACGTAGCTGGCTATCTACGCCCCCGCTCTCCAGTATTCTGGTTCTGGGGCGTGACATGGTTTAAGTGGTGGCCCATGTAGGTCTTGGCATTCAAGAAATGTGAGGGTTTATCGAATAGATGTCTCAATCAATATCCGCCATTGATCTCTGCTCGTATCTTCAAATCCCCGAGAATTTCGACCTGATCACATTGCTTGTATCATTGATCCGTCCTGGTCCTTTCCTTATTGTTCCCTATGTCGTCTTCTACAGCGGCATTGCTCCCGGACCTGCCAACTAGCCAAAGGAAGCTCGGCAAGCACCCCAGCGCCAGGAAGATCAAGCTCAGCACTCTGGAGTAGCCTCCCGAGTTATGCTTCCCGGAGGCTCGGAACCTCCAGTTCAGGCAGCTCCGCCCGTTCAACCAGCTAGACAGGATGAGGGACGTTTGGTAGGGCTTATCGGAGAACTGCTTGCATCCCAAGATCGTCGAGGCGACGCCTTGCACCAGAAAGTTCATGATGCACTAAACAGAGGAGGTCCCCAAGGGAATCAGGCGGCCAACAGTTTCAAGCGCTTGAATCCTCCCTTCTTTGACGGCAGTGAAGATGCGATTGCCGCGGACGCTTGGCTTCAGGATACCGAGGTGGTTCTAGAAGCATCTAGGACACCTGAGAATGAGAAGGTGGCGGTGGTACGGCTACAGTTACTGGACTTGGCTCACGATTGGTGGGCAGCTCAGGCCATGGGGTTAACGGCACCAGTTACTTGGGCGACGTTCAGAGAGAGATTCCAGACAAAGTACTTTGATGCGGTGGCACGGTACGACTTGCAGACCAGATTCACCAACTTGAAGCAAGGAGGCAGGACGGTCGATGGCTATGCGATCGAGTTTTCTAGGCTGAGTAGGTTCGCCCCCACCTTGGTGGCAACCGAGTTCGATAGGGCTCAGCGGTTCCAGCAAGGGCTGCATTTAGAGATATTATTGGCTGTCGAGCAGTTCGAGCACCAGACGTTCGATGCAGTGTTGAAGGCAGCAAGGAGGCATGAGTATACCTCCCAGAGAATTGTGGACAGGACCGGAGGCAGGAAGCGGTCCCACAACCAGATGCACCAATCTTCAGCTCCAGCCCCGGCAGCTAGGGGTATAACCATTGGAACTCCGAGGCGGGCGGCCTCAGTGACGTCGGTTCAGCATTCGACCCCGACGTACCCGCAGCAGCAGAAGCAGAAGCAGTCTTCCGCGGTGGGATGTTCTCATTGCGGGAAGCCGGGCCATGTAGTGGCAGAGTGTCGTAGGGCACAGGGGTTGTGCCTGGCTTGTGGAGGAGCAGACCACCAGATAGGGACCTGCCCGAATAGGGGAGGTCCATCATCATCCAACCTTTCTAGTTCTTCGGTGAGAGGACCAGCCCCAGTTCCAGTCCAGCAGCAACACCAACAGTAGTACCCGAGGCCATTGGCGCCCCAGGCCCAGGCCTTCCAGTAGCAGTTCACCCAGGCTCCAGCACAGAACCGACAGAGGGGTTTCCAGCAGAGGGGACCCGCAGCTAGAGGTCAGGCTATGATGATGACCATGGAAGAAGAAGTTGCACCAGGTGAGGTAGTGGCAGGTACTATTCTCGTCAACACCTTTCCAGCATCTGTATTATTTGATTCTGGTGCATCGCATTCATTCATGTCTGCACGATTCGCGACACGGATAGGATTGGAGCCCGAGTCATTATCAGTGAGGCTCAATATACTTACTGGTAATGGTCTTGTGGGAGTAGATCGAGTGTTTTTCTCGTGTCGGATCGTAGTTAGCGGTAGAAAGTTCCCCGCTAGGCTCATAGAGTTCCCTATGGCAGACTATGATGTAGTCCTAGGCATGGATTGGTTGAGGAACCATTATGCTAGGATAGACTGCCATGTTGGCAGAGTTGTCTTTAGTATTCCCGGAGAGCCAGAGTTTTCATTTTCCAGAGGCACAGTAGAGCCATCTCCTCCAGTATTGCGGATGGCAGTAGCAGCAGTGCAGTTGCCCCGGATAGTTGAAGAGTTTCCAGATATCTTCCCAGAGGAACTTCCAGGGATGCCGCCAGAGCGGGAGATTGAGTTCACCATCGACTTGATTCCCGGGACAGCACCAGTATCAGAGCGAGTCTACAGAATGACGCCTTCAGAGTTGGAGATTTTGTACAAGATGATTGAAGAACTTAGAACCAAGGGATTCATTCGTGCTAGTGGATCGCCTTGGGGAGCCCCGATGCTTCTTGTGAAAAAGAAGGATGATACGTCCAGGTTATGTGTTGATTACCGTACCTTGAACTCAGTGACAATCAAGAACAGATACCCTCTTCCAAGGATAGATGACTTGTTTGATCAACTCAAAGGGGCTTCAGTTTTCTCGAAGATAGACTTGCGGTCAGGATACCACCAGATCAGAGTCAGAGAGCAGGACATCCCGAAGACGGCGTTCAGATCGAGGTACGGGCATTGGGAGTTTCTAGTTATGCCCTTTGGAGCGACCAATGCGCCGGCAGTGTTCATGGACCTCATGAACCGTATTTTCATGCCTTACTTGGATCAGTTTGTGATAGTATTCCTTGATGACATACTGGTCTACAGCAAGAGTGAAGCAGAGCATGAGCAGCATCTCAGAGTTGTCCTCCAGATTCTCAGAGAGCACCAGTTGTACGCCAAGTTCAGTAAATACGAGTTCTGGCTCGATCGTATTTCTTACTTGGGTCACATCATTACCAGAGAAGGAGTGGAAGTCAATCCCCAGAAGATTGTGGCTATCGAGTCATGGCCAGTACCTAGCTCAGTGGCAGAGGTTCGCAGCTTCCTTGGATTGGCCGGCTACTACCGGCGGTTCGTCTCAGATTTTGTAAGGATTTCAGCGTCGATGACCCAGTTGACCCGCAAGGATGTGCCGTTCGTTTGGACAGCAGAAAGTCAGGAATCATTTGAGAAGTTGAAGCGAGGTTTGATAACGGCTCCCATTCTCACACTTCCAGATGGGACCGGAGGATTCACAGTTTATTGTGACGCTTTAGGCAGAGGATTGGGATGTGTTTTGATGCAGCATGGAAAGGTAATTGCTTATGCGTCATGTCAACTCCGTGATCATGAGAAGAATTATCCGACCCACGACTTGGAGCTAGCAACAGTAGTGTTTGTACTTAAGTTGTGGAGGCACTACTTGTACGGAGACAGAGTAGAGTTATTTACTGATCATAAGAGCCTGAAGTATGTTTTCATCCAGAAGGACCTTAATATGCGGCAGAGAAGATGGCTCGAGCTACTTGTGGACTATGATGTGGACTTGCAGTATCACCCAGGGAAGGCCAACGTGGTAGCAGATGCGTTGAACAGGAGAGCCGGAGTCTACCTTCTAACAGCGCAACCAGAGCTATTGGCAGATCTTCAGAAGATAGGAATTGAAGTGATTCTTCCTTCCAATATGGCCTTGATGGCCAGCCTACATATTCAGTCCACCATAGTTGAGAGGATCCGGACAGCACAGTTAACAGATTCCAAGATTCAGCGGCTCAGAGCAGAGTACGAGGCAGGACACAGGCCAGAGTTATACATCCATAAAGATGGTACACTTCGACACGGTATGCGTCTTTGTGTACCCAGTAGAGATATCAGACAGGAAGTCATGGCAGAGGCTCACAGTTCGCAGTATTCCATCCACCCAGGCAGCACGAAGATGTACCGAGATATTCGTCAACACTTTTGGTGGAATGGTATGAAGAGGGAGATAGCCCGGTATGTCTCTCGATGTTTGGTTTGCCAACAGGTCAAGGTTGAACATCAGAGGCCAGCTGGACTTCTTCAACCCTTGCCGATCCCAGAATGGAAATGGGAACACATAACCATGGATTTTATGACTGGATTACCCAGATCTCCGGCCGGCAGAGATGCTATTTGGGTCATTGTGGACAGGCTTACCAAGGTGGCACACTTTCTTCCATTCAGAGTTGGACAGTCGACGGCGCAGCTAGCAGAAATGTATCTCAGGCAGATCGTCCGACTTCACGGAGTGCCAGTCAGCATAGTATCAGACAGGGATACGAGATTCACATCGCACTTCTGGCGCAGTCTTCATTAAAGTTTGGGGACTCGTCTCAAGTTTAGCTCAGCGTATCATCCGCAGACAGATGGGCAGTCAGAGCGTACTATACAAACTCTTGAAGATATGTTGCGGTCGTGTACCCTTGACTTCGGTGGTTCGTGGGAGGATCACCTGCACCTGGTGGAATTCTCGTACAACAATAGTTTTCAGGCCAGTATCCAGCTGGCACCCTTCGAGGCTCTGTATGGTAGGAAGTGCAGATCCCCGTTAGCATGGGATGATGTCGGAGAGAGGCAGATGCTCGGTCCAGAACTGATTTCTCAAACGATTGAAGTAGTCAGGAGAGTCAGAGATCACCTCCGAGTTGCTCAGGATCGCCAGCGCCATTGGGCCGATGCTCATCGGCATCCCTTAGAATTTGCCGTCGGCGACCATGTATTCCTTAGGATCTCGCCTACCCGCGGCGTCATTCGTTTTGGTGTACGGGGAAAGCTTAGTCCTAGGTATATAGGGCCATTCGATATTCTAGAGCGAGTAGGCGATGTGTCCTATCGTATCGCTCTTCCGCCGTCGCTAAGTAAGGTACATGATGTATTCCATGTATCCCAATTAAGACGGTACATCCCGAACCCGAGCCATATCCTAGATCATTCGGAATTGGTTGTTGGTACCAACCTTTCGTATGAGGAGAGGCCCGTGTCTATATTGGATCGGAGAGAAAAGACGCTCAAGAACAAGACTATTAACTTAGTCCGTGTTGCTTGGGTCATCACTCTCTAGGTGAGTCAACGTGGGAGCGTGAGGACGACATCCGATCGCGATATCCCTACCTATTTGACTCGCGAGGTATAATGTCTTTCTTATGCCTTACGCTTTCCCTTCCTTGCTTGCATTGTATGATTGTATGATTGAACTGCTTAGTGTAGCTTGCATGTGCTTAGTATAGCTTGTCGTGGCAATCTCTAGCTCCTTGATTAAATTCCAAGGACGGAATTCTTTGAAGGTGGGTAGAGTTGTCAACCCCATTTCCTGTATTTCTTATTTGTACTCGTAATTTGATTTTGGCACGTATTTTATTTTCTCGACTTGTGGACTCGGTTTCTCGTAAATAGGTTTTGGACCATGGCTTGGTTTTATTTTGTGGAGTTGGTTTGGTTGGGTTTGGTTCATCATGAGTGGAACACCTTAGCCTATTCTCCACCTCCATTCCATCACAACCACCCTCATTAAAATCCACCAACTTTTTCTCTCTCCTCCATAACTCCATTAATTTATTACAACTTCTTCTTCTTCCTTCTTCCACACAACACCACACCATAGGCAAGTGCACCTTGCCATCAAATAAGCACCACTTTTTATTTGTCCATTAACTAGATTAGGCCATGGGAAACAACTTTAGAACTTGACATTTTGTGATTTGGAGCTTTCATTCTTCTAGATCTAGGTTTTAACCATTTTCGAAAATCCTTGGTTTTGATCTATTAAACTTCGATTTTTGCATGTTTTGATGCTTCCATGTGGAAGAGAATTCGATTTTACTCAAGTTAGAACTTTGAAACTCTAGATTTGGTTTTGATTTGGCTAAGTTATGAAGATTTGAAGTTTTTGGTGTTCTTGAGGAGTTCATCTCAGCCTTGGTAAAGGCTCTCGGCCAGTGCTCTTTAGCACTTGACCGTTTGCGCACCCCGGCCTGTGCTCTTTAGCGCATGGCCGATTGCGCATAGGCTCAGCCAGTGCTTTGCGCTGCGCTGGATTGCGCTGGCACAAGCTAGCCATGCGCAAACCAGCCATGCGCAAGGTAACCCTGCGCACTCGACCATTGCGCAGTCCATACTCTGCTCAGTCTACCCTTGCACAATCCTCCCTTGCGCAATCCAATTGATGCGCAAGGCATCCCCTGTGCCCCTTTAACCCTGTACCCCTTGACCCCCTGCGCAGTCTACCCTTGCGCAAGGTAACCCTTGCGCAAGGTAACCCTTGCGCAAGGCAACTCTTGCGCAGCTCTTCCATGCGCAGTACATACCCTGCGCAGCCTAACCCCTGACCCCCCTGCACAACCTACTTGTCTATGATGAATTGTTTATTTCCTTAAGCTTGGCTCTTCTATAGTCCTATATATATTGGTATTTATTTAGATATTTTACGCCCATTTTATATCCTTACGCCTTTTGTCATGAACTGATTTTACTTAATATGTTTGGAATGACTATTGTACATGGCTTGGTATGGCAAGGAACTAGCATAACACGACAGTGACCCGTAGTGGTACACTCTTGACATGACCAACCTGACATGATAGTGGCCCGTCGTGGTGCGCTCCTGACAAGTACCCTGACATGATTTATCTTGATAACTTGATAGTGGCCCGTGGCGGCGCACTCCTGACTTGACTTGTAACTTGTAACTTGACTCGTATAATCAACTTGACACCGTGGGTGCTCCTGCTTGCTTGCTTGTGCAATCCACTTGTCTTGTCTTGCACCATGTCTAGGACGTGACTTCCTGGGTACCACGGCCAGGGACTCGCGTTAAATTGGATTAGGCTAATTATTAGATCAAACTAGAACATGGAGAATTCCCAGTCACTGGCAATCTCGTTATCTGGGCGCTTTAATGGACTTGTAGCTTGCCGACGAGTAGAGCACAATTCCAGCACACTGTCATGTGTTGCACCCTCTAAGTCACCTTAGGGTACATTTGTCTCCCGGGCAATGTACCCACCTATAACTCTCAACCCGCGGAAGGATAACTGGATAGTCTGCAGGGCTTGGGACTGGAAATTCTCACTTGCATCTTGTTAGTAATTAGGCTTGTGATAACCCTAGTTAGTTAAAGTAGTAAGCCGTAGTACTTGCTTGGCCGATTGTGAATGAATGGTGTCCAGCTCTGTCTAAGTCTTGTCTAGCCCCTGTACCTGGAACTCTTGATCATAATTGTTTTACTTATCTCTAACGATAAATGGGTAGAGACAGTGAGCTATTCAGGTGAAGGGGTACAATCCCGGTCCTTGTTTGGTTTAAGGATTGTAACCTGGCTCCCGGAATGGTTCCACGTCCCTAGTCGTTTATCGCTCTGTGTACTTTTATTACTTGTACTTTCCTTTTATTCTTTATGTTCTGATATGCTGGCTTTTGTTCTTATTTGTGGCCTCCTTGTGGCACTTGCTCTTTCTAGGGTTTGACCCAGCTGGTTTTGTGTGGCCAGATTTCGGAGCAGCTCCCGAGGATCTACCAAGCTTCCAGCCCAATGGTGAACACTAGACGGAACCCGGGCTACGAGTGGGTTTTTCCTTTTTGTTTCACCCACTTATATGTAAATTTATTCTTTTGAGACATTTAGCCGACGAGCACCTATTAGCTCGATGCACATTTACTTACTGTCTGCCTACGGCTGTAAACATGATTAACAAATCCTAGGGTTGATCATGTATGACCGAACTCTTGCTAGTCCTATCATTTTGTACGACTAGCTTCATGATCATCCGATATGTAATATTTGGGACGCCTTATATATATATTTGATGCTCTAACATCTTGTAACTCTGTTAATTGCTTGAGATTGAGACAATAGGCTTGACCTTAAGAGACTGCTGGCTTGTAGTAAACCCTCATATCTAGACAGCCGTGACCGTATAGTTGAGATGTATTCTGTTTCAATATACGTAGCTAGCTATGTACGCCCCCGCTCTCCATTATTCTGATTCTGGGCGTGACATGCCTGGTTCGCCACTATAACCATATCAGAAGTTGGTGTATAGGTGACGAACAACTCCTTGCTGGAGCAGACATGGCAGGTGGCTCTAGTGTCTACCCACCAGTCATAGTCATCCCCCACCGTATCGACCTGTGCAATCATAGCAAGAACGTCAGTGATCATAGATACCTTGCTAGGCTTTCCTTGCTCTGATTGCTTGGTCTTTGCTTTGCATTCATTCTTGAAGTCGTCCTTCTTGCCACACTTAAAATAAGGCATCTGAGATTTTGCCTTCTTTTGCTTGAAGGAAGTCCCCTTCACGTTCAGATTGTTATGGTCCTTTTTTTTGCTGTGGGAAGCCGCATACTTTCCCATTGGTTCCCTGGTATGAACCAGATTGGCGTTAGCCAATTGCTTGGATAGTGCATCCACCTTCAATTGAGCCCTCATCTGGTCCTCAACGTAGATTTTCTTCAGGAGATCGTCGAGAGTGATCTCCAACTTCTTCTTATGCATGTTTGCATAGAACTTGCTCCACCCAGCAGGAAGCTTCGAAATGATCCCTCCAACAACAAACTTTTTGGGGAGGGGCATCGCGTCGTCTTCCAACTTCTGTCGCAGTTTCAGGAACTCCTTCACCTGCGGCAGCATTAGCGTCTCATTCTCAAAGAACCACTTGTAATATTTCTCAATAAGAAATATCTTGCTACGGTTCTTATCATCCTCGTATAGTTTCTCCAGAGACTCCCAAATCTCTCTGGCAACAGTCTTCTTTGAATATGATTCAGCAAGGGAGTCTTTCATAGCATTTAGGATCATAAGCCTACAAATGCTATTGTTCCTTCTCCATTTGGCCTGGTTCTTAGTAGCCGCGGAGATTGCGGCTGCAGATCCAGTCTCTGGAACAGTAGGTTCCTCCTCATACGGCACGTAATCAACTTCTCTGAGTTGAATAGTAAGAGTAATATTCCTCTTTCAGACTTGATAATGCTCTCCATCAAACTGTTCTAACTTTGTGAAGTTAGGATTAATGACTGCAGCATTCAAGTTTTCCATCTCATTATTTAAGTTTTGAGATTGTTAGTCTCGGGGGGCACAATTTTCGATGGAAAACTAAAAAGATGAAATGATTATAAAAACAATGTTTCTAGCAACACTTCAAAGAAGGTGCTTGACAGAGATCCTTGGAGGATTCTGGATAACGAAAATCTAAAAAGATTTCGTTATAGCAGCAAATAAAAGTAATACTTCTAAAAAGAAGTATCAAATCGAATTGCTAGCAGCAGCAGCGATGACAGGCGAATGGTGGAAGAACAATCTGCTGGGCTGAATGATCATCGTTGCTCAAATCTTAATTCGCCCCACATGAACAACTTTTAAGAACCATCAAGTTCGACGGAGAACTTTGGAACACTCCGCTCTTCTGACTCCTCGGATGGCAGCAAACTCATGTGCAAAGTAACGCTGGTGCAACACTTCTCTTCTCGCTCAAAGTCTATAGAAATTTGTAAGGAATTCTGAATACTTGTCTTGTTCTTATCTATCTGTACTGTGAGAGAGAAGATACCTTATATAGGCCTGTACTGCAACTGCCTAGTTAACAGAACGTTCGAGACATGGAAAAACTGCTCTGAACGTGCTGTAATTGCTCGGATCATGCACAAACACGATCTGAGTCAACTAGCGCACAGCGTGCACCACTTGCACCACCCGCACAACTTGTGTACCACGTACACCTTGCACATCGTGTGCACAGTGCCACTTGTGCCACCTGCGCAACCTATGCCAACCGTGTGCCAACAGGCAGCACCCACTGGCGCGCCACTTGGTCGCGCAAGTGGCTCGCACAACAAGCACAACTTAAATACTGACGTGCTAAGTGCAAAGTGCTCCAACAAAATGCCATATTACGCCTCATAAGCCCATGAGCCCGAGTCCGAGTCCGAGTAGCTAAGCCCCTACGAGGCTTAGCTCCATTAGAAATTAATTTCCAAGAGCAAAAAGCATGAATGCTTCATTATTGATTTAGCCTTTTTTCTACAAGAAAAATACCTCCACATGGCACACCCATGTGTACCTCCATACCACCTGTGCATCTCTAAACAAGCATAACTTATATATAGAGATACATTTCTTTTGGCCTAGCCGATGTGGGACTAAAGTTTTCCAATGCAAAGGCCAAAATCCCAATATATATATATATATATATATATATATATATATATATATATATATATAAATATATATATATATATGCACATCGAGTCGTGGTGTACTGGTATCACCACCGTGCACCGGGGGTGGGGGCCGGGTTCAAGCCCTCTCTCCCACGGAGGTGGCTGGGTTACGGTAGCCACGGCCTCCGGGCTAAGGTCGGGTGGAGTCGTCCACCGGCTTTGGTTTTGAATATATATATATATATATATATATATATATATATATATATATATATATATATATATATATATATATACATTACTTCACAAGTATAGATGTTCAATAAACTCAGTCAACTTGGATACAACTGTAGCTTTAGCCTTTTTTTCGCCTATTTGTCAAGTGCTTCCGAACAAGATAGGGAGTCAAGAATTACACAATTACTGAGTTGGAGACCTCACAAATTTTGCATGAAATTACATTATGAAGAAATGGTGAACAATACTCTAGGATAGAAAAAGGGCGCCTCAAATTTAATGATATTTATAAACATTTGTAATAAGTTCCAAACAGAAACATGCACTTAAAAGTTTATGAATTTGTATGATTGTATCTCGTTTCCGATTGTGCCCTCAAAAGTGGTGACAATGGTTAGTCCCACATTGGATAAGAGGTGGGATCATGAGGCGTACATAATTGGGATTGGTTCATGTCTTACATGAATTTATTTTTAAGACATACATGTCTTACATGAGAATTCCCTTTTAAGACATATGAGTCAAGTTCAATATCGTACCTAATGGGTTAACTCGGGTTCGGATCACACCGTGTTTCCAACAAGTGGTATCAGAGCCCAAGCTTATGGAACTAGTTTGGACAGCTCTAATTAGTTCGAGACATATGGTACTGAACATTCATGCGTATAATAGGATTATACGAAGACAAATGGTAATGAACGTTCATGCGTATACTTAGATTATACGGACTCTCTTCTCAAGGTGGAGTTAGGAGCATCGCCCATAAGGAGGTATGGGTGTCAACATGCGTATAATCGGATTATGCAGGCTCTCTTTTTAAGGTGGAGTTAGAAGCATCCTCCATAAGATTGTCTAGGTGTCAAAAAAATCGTAGGTGAATGACGGATCAGACCTAATGTTGGAGGTGCAAATACGCGGATTGGCTTCAATGGTGGGTCCAACGTGTCCAGGGGGAACAAGACGTTGTGATTGGCACACAAATGATGGTCATGGATGAATGTATCAATTTGATTATCTAGTCGAACGGGCCGAAATAATATATTGGATCTCCTGGGTGCTTCGCTGGCGGTAACGAGCAAGGTGCTTATGTAACGCCCCAGTCCCAAAATACGTAGGACTAGGAACGTAGACATACCAGCTGTATTCATACGATGTATACTCTAATATATGGAAACCTCGTATGAGTACATAAGCTGTAAAATGCAGTAGAACCATAACTATTCTCATCCACACAAATAAATGAATAAAAGATATATAATGATAATGAATTGTCTTGATACAATATGTTGGGCGGAGACAAATCTACTACCAACAAAATAAGGAAAAGTACATGAGAAAAGAAATAAATTTTGTCACCCTCATTTCCCGTATTTCCCGTATTTCGTATTTATACTCGTATCTGGATTTTGGCATGTATTTTTATTTTTCTCAACTTGTGGAAATTCGGTATTTCTCGTATTTTGGGTTTTGACATGGCTCGGTTTTAATTGGATTGGGTTGGTTTGGTTTGGTTTAATGTGTATTGGAACACCTTAGCCTATGCTCCACCCTCAACACACCACATCCCACCCTCATTAAAACTCCACCAACTTTTTCTTTCTCCTCATAAACCTCCATTAATTTTCTTCTCCTCCTTCCTCTACACAACACTCTTCTCCTTCCTCTACACAACACCAACCCATAGGCAAGTGCACCTTGCCACCATATGAGAACCCTATTTTACTTGTCCATTTGCTAGATTAGGACATGGTGATCAACATTAGAACTTGGTATTTTGTGATTTGGAGGCTCCATTGTTCTAGATCTAAGCTTTCTCTATTTTCGGTTTTACATGGTTTTGATCTATTTAAGTTGGATTTTTATGGGTTTTGATGTTTCCATGTGGAAGAGAATTCCATTTCACCCTGGATGGAACTTTGGAAATCCAGATTTGGAGTTCGGATGGCCAACTTGTGATGTTTTAAAGTTTTGGGAACCATTGGAGCCTCTTCTCAGCCATGGAGAAGCAGACCCTGCGTGCGTGTTTTTACTCGTACGCAGCTCCCCTGCGTGCGTGCCCTTGCGCGTATGCAGCTCCCCTGCGTGCTTGCTTTTGTGCGTACGCAGCTCTCCTGCGTGCGTGCTTTTGTGCGTACGCAGCTCTCCTGCGTGCGTGCTTTTGTGCGTACGTAGCTTCCCTGCGTGCGTGCTTTTGTGCGTACGCAGCTCCCCTGCGTGCGTGCTTTTGTGCGTACGCAGCTCTCCTGCGTGCATGCTTTTGTGCGTACGCAGCTCCCCTGCGTGCGTGCTTTTGTGCGTACGCAGCTCTCCTGCATGCGTGCCCTTGCGCGTACGCAGCTCCCCTGCGTGCGTGCCCTTGTGCGTACGCTGCTCCCTACGTGCGTGCCCTTGTGCGTACGCTGCTCCCCTGCGTGCGTGCTTTTACGCGTACGCTGCTCCCCTGCGTGCGTGCCCTTGTGCGTACGCTGCACCCTGACCCCTTGCTTAACCCATTGGCTCTTGGAGTATTGGTTTTTATTTCTCGACTTGGTTTCTCTTTTGTGGATTTGGGTTTTTCCTGAGGTCTGTTCAACACAGCACTACTATCTTGACCCGACACGGCCTAACACGGTTTTCAAGTAATTGTTTATGACTAGTACGGTTCTCGGGATTTTCTGTGGATTATGATCCTGATATTCTCTGATCTCCTTGCAAGTGACCCAGTGGGGTGCACACCTAACTTGTAACTTGTAGTTAATCCTTGTGACTTGATAACTTGATAGTGGCCCGTGGCGGCGCACTCCTGACTTGTAGCATGACTTGATAACTTAATGCTGTTGCGACGGCTAACTTAACTTGACCTGCCTTGACACCGTGGGTAGTTCTTTCTTGCTTGCTTGTTAAATTCACTTGTCCTGTCTTGCATCATGTCTAGGATGGGACTCCTGAGTACCACGGTCAGGGGTATCTACCAAAATGGATTAAGGTTAATAACTAGAATAACACAGTAGTCATGAAGAGATGACACAGCTACAGGCAATCCCGTTACCTGGGCGCTCTTGGGATCTGTAGCCTGCCGTCGAGTAGGGCACATTTCCAGCACACTGTCATGTGTTGCACCTTCTAAGTCACTTAAGGGTACATGCGTTTCCTAGACGATGTACCCACCAGAATTCAACCCCTAATTTTTTACCTGGATAACCTGGATGGTCTGCAGGGCTTGTGGCTGTGGAATAATCTCACTGCATCTTGTTAGTAATTAGGCCTGTGATAACCCTAGTTAGTTAAAGTAGTAAGCCATAGTATCTGCTTGGCCGTGATTGATTGAATGAGGTATAACCAGTCTAGCCATGTCTTGATCCAGTATAAGATTGCTTCCTGTCTTGATTTCTTACATTATTATCTTGCCGATAAATGGTGGGAAACCAAGTTCCGTTCAGATGAAGGGTTACAACCCCGGTCCTTGTTTGGTTTACGGGTTGTAACCTGGCTATCGGAATAGTTCTATGGTTATCTCGTCGTATATCTTCCTGACATGTTTTCGTAAATTCTAGTTTTAATATTAGATTTTTTTTGTGCTAATTGCTTTTTTTGTTCTTATTTCGTGGCCCCCTTGTGGAACTTGCTCTTTCTGGGGTTGACCCAGCTGGTTTTGTGTGGCCAGATTTTGGAGCAGCTCCCGAGGATCTACCAAGCTTCCAGCCCAATGGTGACAACTAGACGAAACCCGGGCCAAGAGTGGGTTTTCCTTTTTGTCTTGCCCACTTTATTGTAAAACTATTCTTTTGAGGCGTTTAGCCGACGAGCACCTGTTAGCTCGATGCACTTTTACTTACTGTCTGCCTACGGACTGTAAACATGATTAACAAATCCTAGGGTTGATCATATACGACTAAACTCTTGCTAGTCCTAACATTTTGTAACGACTAGCTTCATGATCAGCTGAATATGTAATATTTGGGACGCCTTATCATTGTATATTTAATGATCATACATCTTGCGACCTTACTTACTTGCTTGTGATTGAGACATTAGGCTTGTTCATGGCCATAAGAGACTGTTGGCTTGTAGTAAACCCTCATATATCTAGACAGCCGTGACCGTATATCGAGGTGGTTTCCATTTCAATATATGTAGCTGGCTATGTCTGTCTCCCGCTCTCCAGTATTCTGGTTCTGGGGCGTAAAATGGTTTAAGTGGTGGCCCATGCAGGTCTTGTAAATCAAGATATGTGAGGGTTTACCAAATAGATGTCTCAATCAGTACTCGTCCTTGATCTCTGTTCGTATCCTCTGAATCCCTGGATTCTTGCCCTGATCCTGTGCTTATATCATTGATCTGTCCTGGTCCTTTCCCTATTGTTCCTTGTGTCATTTTCTTCAGCGGTACTGTACCTGGTCCTACCGATCAACGAGGTGGAGCACTTCCCGTGGATCAGCAGAAACCCGAAGATCAAGCCCAGCATTCCGGGGTAGCCTCCAGAGTTGTGCCTACTGGAGGAGAGTCACCAGTTCGTCCCGTCCAGCCCACAGAGCCAGATGATGGTACCTTAGTAGGCCTCATCAGAACCTTGATAGCTTCCCAGGATCGTCGAAGCGACGCCCTGCACCAGACAGTTCAAGATGCTTTGACCCGAGACGGACATCCAGGGAACCAGGTGGTAAACAGCTTCAAGCGATTGAACCCTCCTTTCTTCGACGGCAGCGAGGATGCGATTGCCGCGGATGCATGGCTTCAGGATACCGAGGTGATTCTGGAAGCAGCTAGGACACCCGAGAATGAGAAGGTGGTGGTGGTACGCCTGTAGTTGTTGGACTTGGCTCGCAGTTGGTGGGCGGTGCAAGCCATGGGATTAGTGGCACCCATTGCTTGGGCAGTATTTAGAGAGAGATTCCAGACGAAGTATTTCGATGCTGTGGCTCGGTACGACCTGCAGACCAGATTTACCAACTTGAAGCAAGGAGGCAGGACGGTCGACAGTTATGCATCGGAGTTTTCTAGACTCAGTAGGTTTGCCCCCACCTTGGTGGCGACCGAGTTTGATAGGGCCCAGAGGTTCCAGCAGGGTCTGCATTTGGAGATCTTGTTGGCGGTTGAGCAGTTCGAGCACCAGACGTTCGACGCAGTCTTGAGAGCAGCTAGGAGGCATGAGTACACCTTCCAGAGGATCGTGGATAGGACCGGAGGTAGGAAGCGGTCCCACAGTCAGATACACCAATCATCAGCTCCAGCCCCGGCAGCTAGGGGATTGACCATTGGAACTCCAAGGTGAGCGGCCTCAGTAACGTTGGTTCAGCATTCGACCCCGACGTACCCGCAACAGCAGAAGCAGAAGCAGACTTCCGCGATGGGATGTTCTCATTGCGGAAAGCCAGGGCATGTGGTGGCAGACTGTCGCAGGGCGCAGAGATTGTGCCTGGCTTGTGGAGCAGTAGATCATAGGATAGGGGCTTGCCCTAATAGGGGTGGTTCATCAGCATCCAACCCTTCTAGCTCTTCGGTGAGAGGATCGGCCCCAGCACCAGTTCAGCAGCAGCAGTATCAGTCTTTGAGGTCCTTGCCGCCTCAGTCTCAGGCATTCCAGCAACAACACCCCCAGCAGTATGCACAGGCCCAAGCTCAGACCCAGAATAGGCAGAGAGGTTTCCAGCAGAGGGGACCAGTAGCCAGAGGACAAGGTCAGGCCATGATGATGGCTATGGAAGAAGAAGTTACACCAGGTGAGGTTGTGGCAGGTACTATTCTCGTCAACTCCTCTCCAGCATCTGTATTATTTGATTCTGGTGCATCGTATTCATTTATGTCTGCACGATTCGCGACACGGATAGGATTGGAACCCGAGTCATTATCAGTGAGGCTCAATATACTTACTGGTAGTGGCCTTGTGGGAGTAGATCGAGTATTTTCCTCGTGTCGGATCGTAGTTAGCGGTAGGGAGTTCCCCGCTAGATTCATAGAGTTTCCTATGGCAGACTATGATGTAGTCCTAGGCATGGATTGGTTGAGGAACCAGTATGCTAGGATAGACTGCCATATTGGCAGAGTTGTCTTTAGTATCCCCGGCGAGCTAGAGTTTTCATTTTCCAGAGGCGCAGTGGAGCCATCTTCCCCAGCATTGCGGATGGCAGTAGCAGCAGTGCAGTTACCCCGGATAGTTAAAGAGTTTCCAGATGTCTTTTCAGAGGAGCTTCCAGGGATGCCGCCGGAACGGGAGATTGAGTTCACTGTAGACTTGATTCCCGGGATAGCACCAGTATCAGAGCGAGTCTACAGGATGGCGCCTTCAGAGTTGGAAATTTTATACAAGATGATTGAAGAACTGAGGACCAAGGGATTCATCCGTGCAAGTGGATCGCCTTGGGCAGCCCCGATGCTTCTTATGAAAAATAAGGATGGTACATCCAGGCTATGTGTTGATTATCGTACCTTGAATTCGGCGATAATCAAGAACAGATACCCTCTTCCGAGGATAGATGACTTGTTTGATCAGCTCAGAGGGGCTTCAGTGTTCTCGAAGATCGACTTGCGATCGGGATACCACCAGATCAGAGTCAGAGAGCAGGACATCCCGAAGACAACATTCAGATCAAGATATGGACATTGGGAGTTCCTTGTTATGCCCTTTGGAGCGACCAATGCGCCGGCCATATTCATGAATCTCATGAATCGCATTTTTATGCCTTACTTGGATCAATTTGTGATCATGTTCCTAGATAACATCCTGGTCTACAGCAAGAGTGAAGCAGAGCATGAGCAGCATCTCAGAGTCGTCCTCCAGACGCTTAGGGAGCATCAGTTGTACGCCAAGTTCAGTAAATACGAGTTCTGGCTCGATCGTATATCATACTTGGGTCACATCATTACCCTAGGAGGAGTGGAAGTGGATCCCCAGAAGATTGTGGCTATCGAGTCATGGCCGGTACCCAGCTCAGTGGCAGAGGTTCGCAGCTTCCTTGGATTGGCCGGCTACTACCGGCGGTTCGTTTCAGATTTTGCAAGGATTTCAGCACCGATGACCCAATTGACCCGCAAGGATGTACCGTTTGTTTGGACAGTAGAGTGTCAGGAATCATTTAAGAAGTTGAAGCGAGGTTTGATAACAGCTCCCATTCTCACCCTTCCAGATGGGACCGGTGGATTCACAGTTTATTGCGACGCTTCAGGCCGAGGATTGGGGTGTGTCTTGATGCAGCATGGGAAGGTAATATCTTATGCGTCACGTCAACTACGTGATCATGAGAAGAATTACCTGACCCACGACTTAGAATTGGCGGCGGTAGTGTTTGCTTTGAAGTTGTGGAGACACTACTTGTACGGAGATAGAGTGGAGATCTTTACTTATCATAAGAGCCTGAAGTATGTTTTCACCCAGAAGGACCTTAATATGCGGCAGAGAAGATGGCTCGAGCTACTGGTGGACTATGATATGGATTTGCAGTATCATCCCGGGAAGGCCAACGTTGTAGCAGATGTATTGAGCAGGAGAGCCGGAGTTTATTTCCTGACGGCGCAACCAGAATTATTGGCAGATCTTCAGAAGATGGGAATTGAAGTAGTTCTTCCAACCAGCGTGGCATTGATGGCCAGCCTACAGGTTCAGTCCAGCATAGTTGAGAGAATCCGGGTGGCGCAGTCAACAGATTCCAAGATCCAGCGACTCAGAGCAGAGTGTGAAGCAGGAAGAAGGCCCGAGTTATGTATCCATGAAGACGGTACACTTCGGTACGGCACTCGTCTTTGTATACCCAGTGGAGATATCTGACAGGAAGTCATGGCAGAAGCCCACAGTTCGCAATATTCTATTCATCCGGGTGGTACGAAGATGTACCGTGATATTCGTCAGCATTTCTGGTGGAATGGCATGAAGAGGGAGATAGCCCGGTTTGTCTCTCGGTGTTTGGTTTGCCAACAGGTTAAAGCTGAACATCAGAGGCCCGCTGGACTTCTTCAACCCTTACCGATCCCGGAATGGAAATGGGAACATATAACCATAGATTTCGTGACTGGATTGCCCAGATCTCCGGCCGGCAGAGATGCTATTTGGGTAATTGTGGACAGGCTTACCAAGGTGGCACACTTTTTCCCATTCAGAGTTGGACAGTCGATGGCGCAGTTAGCAGAGATGTATCTCAGGCAGATCGTCAGGCTTCACAGTGTGCCAGTCAGCATCACCTCGGACAGGGATTCAAGATTCATATCACACTTTTGGCGCAGCATGCAAAAGAGTTTGGGGACTCGCCTTCAATTTAGCTCAGCTTATCACCCGCAGACGGATGGTCAATCAGAGCGCACAATCCAGACTCTTGAAGATATGTTGAGATCCTGTACCCTTGACTTCGGTGGTTCATAGGAGAATCATCTGCACCTGGTGAAATTCTCGTACAACAACAGTTATCAGGCCAGTATCCAGATGGCACCCTTCGAGGCTCTTTATGGCAGGAAGTGCAGATCCCCGCTAGCATAGGACGATGTCGGGAAGAGGCAGATGCTTGGACCCGAATTGATTTCCCAGACGGTTGAAGTGGTCAGGAAGGTCAGAGATCACCTCCGAGTTGCCCAGGGCCGCCAGCGCCATTGGGCCGATGCTCATCGGCGTCCCTTAGAATTTGCTGTCGGCGACCATGTATTCCTTAGGATCTCGCCTAACCGCGGCATCATTCGCTTTGGCGTGTGGGGAAAGCTTAGTCCTAGGTATATAGGGTCGTTCGATATTCTAGAGCGAGTAGGAGATGTATCCTATCGTCTCGATCTTCCGCCGTCGCTAAGTGAGGTGCATGATGTATTCCATGTGTCGCAATTACGACGGTATATTCCGGACCCGAGCCACATCCTAGACCATTCGAAATTGGTTGTTGGTACCAGCCTTTCGTATGAGGAGAGGCCCGTGTCTATATTGGACCGGAGGGAGAAGATACTCAAGAACAAGACTATTAAATTAGTCCGTGTTGCTTGGGGTCATCACTCTCTAGGTGAGTCAACGTGGGAGCGTGAGGACGACATCCGATCGCGATATCCCTACCTGTTTGACTCGTGAGGTATAATGTCTTTCTTATGCCTTACGTTTTCCCTTCCTTGCTTGTATTGTATGATTGTATGATTGAACTGCTTAGTATAACTTGCCTGTGCTTAATGTAGCTTGTCGTGACAATCTCTAGCTCCTTGATTAAATTCCGAGGACGGAATTCTTTTAAGGTGGGTAGAGTTGTCACCCTCATTTCCCATATTTTCCGTATTTTGTATTTATACTCGTATCTGGATTTTGGCATGTATTTTTATTTTTCTCAACTTGTAGAAATTCGGTATTTCTCGTATTTTGGGTTTTGACATGGCTCGGTTTTAATTGGATTGGGTTGGTTTGGTTTGGTTTAATGTGTATTGGAACACCTTAGCCTATGCTCCACCCTCAACACGCCACATCCCACCCTCATTAAAACTCCACCAACTTTTTCTCTCTCCTCATAAACCTCCATTAATTTTCTTCTTCTCCTTCCTCTACACAACACTCTTCTCCTTCCTCTACACAACACCAACCCATAGGCAAGTGCACCTTGCCACCACATGAGAACCCTATTTTATTTGTCCATTTGCTAGATTAGGACATGGTGATCAACATTAGAACTTGGTATTTTGTGATTTGGAGTCTCCATTGTTCTAGATCTAAGCTTTCTCTATTTTTGGTTTTATATGGTTTTGATCTATTTAAGTTGGATTTTTATGGGTTTTGATGTTTCCATGTGGAAGAGAATTCCATTTCACCCTGGATGGAACTTTGGAAATTCGGATTTGGAGTTCGGATGGCCAACTTGTGATGTTTTGAAGTTTTGGGAACCATTGGAGCCTCTTCGCAGCCATAGAGAAGCAGACCCTGCGTGCGTGTTTTTACGCGGCTTAGCTTTTCCTTCTTGGCTCGGTTTATTCTTGGTCCGGGTTAGCTTGGTTCGGTTTGGGATTTGCTATTGGTTCATGATGAACCCATGGATGCGTGCCCTTGCGCGTACGCAGCTCCCCTGCGTGCGTGCTTTTGTGCATACGCAGCTCTCCTGCGTGCGTGCTTTTGTGCGTACGCAGCTCTCCTGTGTGCGTGCTTTTGTGCGTACGCAGCTCCCCTGCATGCGTGCTTTTGTGCGTACGCAACTCTTCTGCGTGCGTGCTTTTGTGCGTACGCAGCTCTCCTGCGTACGTGCTTTTGTGCGTATGCAGCTCTCCTGCGTGCGTTGTAATGCCTGTGGTTCGTATTACGTATTTGGAATACGTGTACGTATTTTATCTTGTATTGCTTAATTCCTGGCTTAGCTTTTCCTTCTTGGCTCGGTTTATTCTTGGTCCGGGTTAGCTTGGTTCGGTTTGGGATTTGCTATTGGTTCATGATGAACCCATGGATGAACCCCCTACCTACCAGCACCACTACCATTTATTACCCCTTCTCCTTTCTCTCTCTTCATTTATCATCTTCTTCTTCTTCATTTACTTCCTTACCTACCAGAGAGAGAAGAGAGAGGTCTAGGCAAGTGCAACTTGCTTCATGGAGGAACTCTGATTTTATTACTCCATTCTCTTCTTTACTACATTCTAAAGCACTTTAGAACTTGGCATTTTTACTTTCCATGGCTAGATTCTTCTAGATCTAAGTTTACTTTATTTTCGGATTTCTTGGGTTTTGATCTACTTAATCTTGTTATTTTCTAGTTTTGATGGTTCCATGTTGTAGAGAATTTCGTTCTACCCCATTTTGACCTATAGAAATTCAGATTTGGGCTCCGGATGATGGAGTTATGGAGCTTGAGAACTTGGCTCTCATGGTGTTCTTCTTCTCGGAAATTTGGAGAAGATGAACTGTGCTTAGACTTGACTTGACTTCATGACAATTCATGCGGCAAGTGATCCAGCCGCATGGGACTCTCAGCCGCATAGGCTGGATCTCATTTCCTGAGCCGCATGGGCTCATTCCCCATCGGCCGCATATGCGCCCATCTTCTCGAGCCGCATGAACTCTAGCACTTGCGGACCGCATAGGCCCTGATCCTCGAGCCGCATAAGAACCCAGATCTAGCCGCATGGACTTCTCTCCTAACTGAATTGAGCCGCATAAACCCCCTGCTCCTTTCCAGCCGCATGGACCCGTGTCTTCTCGGCCGCATAGGTTCCTGCCCCTTCAGCCGCATATGCACCCTTCACTCCCAGCCGCATAAGCAGCCATGTTGACCCAGTCGCATGGGCTTCTTTAAGCCGCATGCGCCTCCTTCTATGCCCTGCCGCATGAACTCCACACTTCCGCTGGCCGCATGAGGCCCAACGGCTTGGAGCCGCATACGCCCTTGCACTTCCAGCCGCATGCGCCCCCCTTGTCTTGGCCGCATGGAATTCAGTGACCCTGGCCGCATGCGCTCTCCTAATTGGGCCGCATGAGTCTACCCTTTCCTGACCGCATATGCTTTAGCCGCATGGCTCTTCTATAGCCCTGTATATTGATATTTTATTAGATATTTAACGTCCATTTATATCCTTACGCCTTTTCTCCTGAACTTGAAATCATGAATTCATTTGATATGATTGGAATTAATAATTGAGCCTGACATGACAGTGGCCCGTAGTGGTGCACTCCTGACAAGTAACCTGACCTGACCTGATAGTGGCCCGTCGTGGCGCACTCTTGACCAGTACACTTGGCATGAATATCTGGCATGATATATCTTGATAAGCTGTTGCGACGGCTACCTGACATGACATGACCTGTATAATTAATCTGGACACCGTGGGCGATTGTACTTGTACAAATAATCCAGTCCTGTCTTGCATCATGTCTAGGATGGGACTCCTGAGTACCACGGTCAGGAGTACCTATTGAAAGGGACTAAGGCTAATAACTAGATTAATACATTAGTCATGAAGAGATCTCACAGCTACAGGCAATCCCGTTACCTGGGCACGCCTTGGGATCTGTAGCCTGCCGTCGAGTAGGGCACATTTCCAGCACACTGTCATGTGTTGCACCCTTCAAGCTACCTAAGGGTACATTCGTTTCCTGGACGATGTACCCACCTGAATTCAACTCTAAATCTCTTAACCCGGGTAACCTGGATGGTCTGCAGGGCTTATGGCTGTGGAATAATCTCACTGCATCTTGTTAGTAACTAGGCCTGTGATAACCTAGTTAGTTAAAGTATCAAGCCGTAATTCTTGTTTGGCCGTGAAATGATTGGATGGAGTCTAACCAGTCTAGTCTTGCCCTGATCCTGATTACTGCGTGACTTTAATGCCTATTTATTTTACCGATAAATGGTGAGAATTCCAAGCTCTGTTCAGACGAAGGGTTACAACCCCGGTCCTTGTTTGGTTTACGGGTTGTAACCTGGTTATCTGAATAGTTCCATGGTTATCTCGTCGTATATCATTATGACGTATTTTCTTTATTTCCAGTTCTTACTTTATATCTTGTGCTGATTGCTGGTTTTAGTTCCTAAGTGAAGCTTCCTTTGTGGCACTTGCTCTTTCTGGGATCTGACCCAGCTAGTTTTGTGTGGCCAGATTTCGGAGCAGCTCCAGAGGATCTACCGACCTTCCAGCCAGATGGTGGCCACTAGACGGAACCCTGGCAACGAGTGGGTTATTTTTGGCTCCCCATTGTAAAAATATTCTTTTGAGGCGTTTAGCCGACGAGCACCTGTTTAGCTCGATTGCACTTTACTTACTGTCTGCCTACGGGCTGTAACATGATTGACAGATCCTAGGGTTGATCATGTATGACTAAACTCTTGCTAGTCCTAACATTTTGTAACGACTAGCTTCATGATCAGCTGAATATGTAATGTTTGGGACGTCTTACTATTGTATATTTAATGATCATACATCTTGTAACTTTTACTTACTTACTTGTGATTGAGACACTAGGCTTGTTCATGACCTTAAGAGACTGCTGCTTGTAGATAAACCCTCATGTATCTAGACAGCCGTGACCGTATAGCGAGATGGATACCATTTTATATACGTAGCTGGCTGTGTCTGCCCCGCTCTCCAGTATTCTGTTCTGGGGCGTGACATGGTTTAAGTGGTGGCCTATGCAGGTCTTATAAATCAAGATATGTGAGGGTTTACCGAATAGATGTCTCAATCAGTATTCGTCCTTGATCTCTGCTCGTATCCTCTGAATTCCTGAATTCTTGTCCTGATCACCTGCTTGCATGTTGGTCTGTCCTGGTCCTTCCTTATTTGTTTCCTATGTCGTCTTCTTCAGCGGCATAGTACCTGACCCGGTCGATCAGCAAGGCGGAGCACCTCCCGTGGACCAGCAGCAACCCGGAGATCAAGCCCAGCATTCCGGAGTAGCCTCCAGAGTCGAGCCTATTGGAGAAGAGCCACCAGTCCAGCCAGTTCAGCATGTCGAGCCTGATGATGGCACTTTGGTAGGACTCGTCAGGACCTTGATAGCTTCCCAAGATCGTCGTGGAGATGCCTTGCACCAGGCAGTGACGGATGCTTTGACCAGAGGAGGTCATCAGGGTAACAGCACGGCCAACAGCTTCAAGCGCTTGAACCCTCCATTCTTCGACGGTAGTGAAGATGCTATCGCAGCAGATGCATGGCTTCAGGACACAAAGGTGATTCTAGAAGCAGCCAGGACCCCAGAAAATGAGAAGGTAGCCGTGGTGCGCCTGCAGTTGTTAGATCTTGCCCGCAGCTGGTGGGCAGCAGGCCGTTGGATTAGCAACACCCATTGCTTGGACAGTATTCAGAGAGAGATTCCAGACCAAGTATTTCGATGCCGTCGCTCGGTATGACCTGCAGACGAGGTTTACCAATCTGAAGCAAGGAGGCAGGACGGTCGATGGATATGCGGCGAGTTTTCCAGACTCAGTCGGTTTGCTCCCACTTTGGTGGCAACCGAGTATGATAGAGCCCAGTAATTTCAGCAAGGGCTTCACCTAGAGATCTTGTTGGCAGTCGAGCAGTTTGAGCATCAGACTTTTGATGCAGTCTTGAGAGCAGCTAGGAGGCATGAGTATACCTCCCAGAGGATTGTGGATAGGGCCGGAGGACGGAAGAGATTACACGGCCAGATGAATCAGTCTTCAGCACCGGCCCCGGCAGCCAGGGCTTTGACTATTGCAGCTCCGAGGCGAGCGGCCTCAGTAACGTCGGTTCAGCATTCAACTCCGACGCACCCTCAGCAGCAGAAGCAGAAGCAATCTTCCGCAGTGGGTTGTTCTCATTGTAGGAAGCCAGGCCATGTGGTGGCAGAATGTTGCAGGGCACAGGGATTGTGTCTGGCTTGTGGAGCACCAGACCATAGGGTTGGATCCTGCCCGAATAGGGGTGGTTCATCATCGTCCAACCTTTCTAGCTCTTCGGTGAGAGGACCAGCTCCGGTCCAGCAGCAGCAGTATCCCTTGCCGAGGCCCTTGCCGCCTCAGTCCCAGATGTTCCAGCAGCAGAACCCCCAGCAGCATGTTCAAGCCCAGGCCCAGAGTCAGAATAGGCAGCGAGGATTTCAGCAGAGGGGACCAGCACCCCGAGGGCATGGTCAGGCTATGGCAATGAACGTGGAGGAAGGATTGGCACCAGGAGAGGTAGTGGCAGTACTATTCTCGTCAACTCCTTTCCAGCTTTAGCTTATTTGATTCTGGTGCATCGTATTCATTTATGTCTGCACGATTCGCGACACGGATAGGACTGGAGCCCGAGTCATTATCAGTAAGGCTCAATATACTTACTGGTAACAGACTTGTGAGTGTCGATAGGGTATTTTCCTCGTGTCGGATCGTAGTTAGCGGTAGAGAATTCCGCTAGATTGATAGAGTTCCCGATGGCCGATTATGATGTGGTCCTAGGGATGGATTGGTTGAGGAACCAGTATGCTAGGATAGACTGCCACATTGGCAGGGTTGTTTTTAGCATTCCAGGCGAGCCGGAGTTTTCTTTCTTCCGAGGCACAGTTGAGTCATCTACTCCAGTGTTGCGGATGGCAGTAGCAGCAGTTCAGTTGCCAGGATAGTCGAGGAGTTTCCAGATGTTTTCCCAGAAGAACTCCAGGTATGCCTCCGGAGCGAGAGATCGAGTTCACTATAGACTTGATTCTCGACAGCCCTAGTGTCAGAGAGAGTCTACAGGATGGCGCCTTCAGAGTTAGAGATCTTGTACAAGATGATTGAAGAACTTCGAGCCAAGGGATTCATTCGTGCCAGTGGATCGCCTTGGGGGAGCCCCGATGCTTCTTGTAAAAAAGAAGGATGGTACGTCCAGGTTATGTGTTGATTATCGTACCTTGAACTCAGTGACAATCAAGAACAGATACCCTCTTCCGAGGATAGATGACTTGTTTGATCAACTCAAGGGGGCTTCAGTATTCTCGAAGATTGATTAGCGCTCAGGATATCATCAGATCAGAGTCAGAGACCAGGACATCCCGAAGACATCTTTTAGATCGAGATATGGGCATTGGGAGTTCCTTGTTATGCCCTTTGGAGCAACCAATGCGCCGGCGGTATTCATGGATCTCATGAATTGCATCTTCATGCCCTATTTGGATCAGTTCGTGATTGTGTTTTTGGATGACATCCTGGTCTACAGCAAGAGTGAGGCGAGCATGAGCAGCATCTCCGTGTAGTTCTTCAGATTCTCAGGGAGCACCAGTTGTATGCCAAGTTCAGTAAATACGAGTTCTGGCTTGATCGCATTTCGTACTTGGTCATATCATCACTCGAGGAGGAGTAGAAGTGGATCCCCAGAAGATTATGGCTATTGAGTCATGGCCAGTGCCCAGCACAGTTGCAGAAGTTCGCAGTTTTCTTGGATTGGCCGGCTACTACCGGCGGTTTGTTCCAGATTTTGCTTGGATTTCAGCGCCATTGACGCAGTTGACCCGCAAGGATGCACAGTTTGCTTGGACAGTAGAGTGTCAGAGTTCTTTCGAGCAGTTGAAACGAGGCCTGATAACAGCTCCTATCCTTACGCTTCCAGATGGAACCGGAGGATTCTCAGTGTACTGTGATGCTTCAGGCAGAGGTTTAGGATGTGTTCTTATGCAACATGGAAGGTAATAGCTTATGCTTCACGACAACTTCGTGATCATGAGAGGAATTACCCAACCCATGACTTGGAGCTGGCAGCAGTGGTATTTGTACTTAAGTTGTGGAGGCACTACTTGTACGGAGATAGGGTGAAGATTTTCACCGACCACAAGAGCCTGAAGTATGTTTTCACTCAGAAGGATCTTAACATGCATCAGAGAAGATGGCTGGAGCTTCTTGTGGATTATGATGTCAACCTACAGTATCATCCTGGGAAGGCCAACGTTGTAGCAGATGCATTGAGCAGGAGAGCTGGAGTTTTTCCTAACAGCGCAACTAGAGCTGTTAGCAGATCTTCAGAAGATGGGCATTGAAGTTGTTCTGCCTTCCAGTGTAGCATTGATGGCCAGTATGCAAGTTCAGTCCACTATAGTCGAGAGGATCCGGACGGCGCAGTCGGCAGATTCCAAGCTTCAGCAACTCAGGACAGAGTGTGAAGCAGGACGAAGACCAGAGTTATGCATTTATAGGATGGTACACTTCGACATGGTAAGCGTCTTTGTGTACCAGTGGAGATATCAGGCATGAGATCATGTCAGAAGCGTACAGTTCTCAGTATTCTATCCATCCCGGCAGTACGAAGATGTACCGTGATATCAGGCAGCATTTCTGGTGGAATGGCATAAGCGGGAGATAGCTCGGTTTGTCTCTCGGTGTTTGGTGTGCCAACAAGTTAAAGCTGAACATCAGAGACCGGCTGGACTTCTTCAGTCCTTACCGATTCCAGAATGGAAGTGGGAGCATGTGACCATAGATTTGTGACTGATTACCTAGATCCCCAGCTGGTAGAGATGCTATCTGGGTTATAGTTGATCGACTCACGAAAGTGGCTCACTTTCTTCCATTTAGAGTTGGTCAGTCGACAGCTCAGTTAGCAGAGATGTACCTCAGACAGATTGTCAGGTTGCACGGAGTGCCAGTCAGTATCACCTCAGACCGAGATTCCAGATTCATGTCACACTTTTGGCGTAGCTTGCAAGAGAGTTTGGGGACTCATCTCCAGTTCAGTTCAGCATATCACCAGCAGACAGATGGTCAATCGGAGCGTACAATCCAGACTCTTGAAGACATGTTGCGGTCTTGCACACTTGACTTCGGTGGTTCATAGGAAGATCACTTACACCTGGTGGAATTCTCGTACAACAACAGTTTCCAGGCCAGTATCCAGATGGCACCGTTCGAGGCACTGTATGGTAGGAAGTGCAGATCCCCGCTAGCCTGGGATGATGTTGGAGAGAGACAGATGCTCGGTCCAGAAATATTGCCAGACAGTTGAAGTGGTCAGGCGAGTCAGAGATCATCTTCGAGTTGCCCAAGATCGCCAGCGTCATTGGGCCGATTCTCATCGGCGCCCTCTCGAGTTTTCGGTCGACGATCATGTATTCCGAGGATTTTGCCTAACCGTGGCGTCATTCGTTTCGGCGTACGGGGCCAGCTTAGTCCTAGGTATATAGGACCGTTTGACATTCTGGAGCGAGTAGGAGATGTATCCTATCGTCTCGCTCTTCCGCCGTCGCTTAGCGAGGTGCATGACGTGTTCCATGTATCCCAATTACGACGGTAAATCCGGACCCGAGCCACATCCTAGATCATTCGGAATTGGTTGTTGGTACCAACCTTTCGTATGAGGAGAGGCCCGTCTATATTGGACCGGAGAGAGAAGATCCTCAAGAACAAGACTATCAAGTTAGTCCAGTTGCTTGGGATCATCACTCTTTGGGGGAGTCAACGTGGGAGCGTGAGGATGATATCCGATCGCGATATCCGACTTGTTTGACTCGTGGGGTATAATGTCTTTCTTATGACTCATACCTTCGATTCCTTGCTTGAATGAGTGATGTCTGCCTAGTTATAGCTTGCATGTGATTAATGTAGCTTGTCATTGCCCTCTAGCCTCTTGATTAAATTCCGAGGACGAATTCTTTTAAGGTGGGTAGAGTTGTAATGTCTGTGGTTCGTATTACGTATTTGAATACGTGTACGTATTTTATCTTGTATTGCTTAATTCCTGGCTTAGCTTTTCCTTCTTGGCTCGGTTTATTCTTGGTCCGGGTTGGCTTGGTTCGGTTTGGGATTTGCTATTGGTTCATGATGAACCCATGGATGAACCCCCTACCTACCAGCACCACTACCATTTATTACCCCTTCTCCTTTCTCTCTCTTCATTTATCATCTTCTTCTTCTTCATTTACTTCCTTACCTACCAGAGAGAGAAGAGAGAGGTCTAGGCAAGTGCAACTTGCTTCATGGAGGAACTCTGATTTTATTACTCCATTCTCTTCTTTACTACATTCTAAAGCACTTTAGAACTTGGCATTTTCACTTTCCATGGCTAGATTCTTCTAGATCTAAGTTTACTTTATTTTGATTTCTTGGGTTTTGATCTAATTATTCTTGTTATTTCCTAGTTTTGATGGTTCCATGTTGTAGAGAATTTTGTTCTATCCCATTTTGACCTATGGAAATTCGATTTGGGCTCCGGATGATGGAGTTATGGAGCTTGAGAACTTGGCTCTCATGGTGTTCTTCTTCTCGGAAATTTGGAGAAGATGAACTGTGCTTAGACTTGACTTGACTGCATGACAATTCATGCGGCAAGTGATCCAGCCGCATGGGACTCTCAGCCGCATAGGCTGGATCTCATTTCCTGAGCCGCATGGGCTCATTCCCCATCGGCCGCATATGCCCATCTTCTCGAGCCGCATGAACTCTAGCACTTGCGGACCGCATAGGCCCTGATCCTCGAGCCGCATGAGAACCCAGATCTAGCCGCATGGACTTCTCTCCTAACTGAATTGAGCCGCATAAACCCCTGCTCCTTTTCAGCCGCATGGACCCGTGTCTTCTCGGCCATAGGTTCCTGCCCCTTCAGCCGCATATGCACCCTTCACTCCAGCCGCATAAGCAGCCATGTTGACCCAGCCGCATGGGCTTCTATAAGCCGCATGCACCTCCTTCTATACCCAGCCGCATGAACTCCACACTTCGCTGGCCGCATGAGGCCCAACGTCTTGGAGCCGCATGCGCCCTTGCACTTCCAGCCGCATGCGCCCCCCTTATCTTGGCTGCATGGGATTCAGTGACCCTGGCCGCATGCGCTCTCCTAATTGGGCCGTATGAGTCTACCCTTTCCTACCGCATATGCTTTAGCCGCATGGCTCTTCTATAGCCCTGTATATTATTTTATTAGATATTTAACGTCCATTTATATCCTTACGCCTTTTGTCCTGAACTTGAAATCATGAATTCATTTGATATGATTGGAATTAATAATTGAGCCTGACATGACAGTGGCCCGTAGTGGTGCACTCCTGACAAGTAACCTGACATGACCTGATAGTGGCCCGTCGTGGCGCACTCTTGACCAGTACACTTGGCATGAATATCTGGCATGATATATCTTGATAAGCTGTTGCGACGGCTACCTGACATGACATGACCTGTATAATTAATCTGGACACCGTGGGCGATTGTACTTGTACAAATAATCCAGTCCTGTCTGCTCATGTCTAGGATGGGACTCCTGAGTACCACGCAGGAGTACCTATTGAAAGGGACTAAGGCTAATAACTAGATTAATACATTAGTCATGAAGAGATCTCACAGCTACAGGCAATCCCGTTACCTGGGCACGCCTTGGGATCTGTAGCCTGCCGTCGAGTAGGGCACATTTCCAGCACACTGTCATGTGTTGCACCCTTCAAGCTACCTAAGGGTACATTCGTTTCCTGGACGATGTACCACCTGAATTCAACTCTAAATCTCTTAACCTGGTAACCTGGATGGTCTGCAGGGCTTGTGGCTGTGGAATAATCTCACTGCATCTTGTTAGTAACTATGCCTGTGATAACCCTAGTTAGTTAAAGTATCAAGCCGTAATTCTTGTTTGGCCGTGAAATGATTGGATGGAGTCTAACCAGTCTAGTCTTGCCCTGATCCTGATTACTGCGTGACTTGAATGCCTGTATTTATTTTACCGATAAATGGTGAGAATTCCAAGCTCTGTTCAGACGAAGGGTTACAACCCCGGTCCTTGTTTGGTTTACGGGTTGTAACCTGGTTATCTGAATAGTTCCATGGTTATCTCGTCGTATATCATCATGATGTATTTTTTATTTCCAGTTCTTACTTTATATCTTGTGCTGATTGCTGGTTTTAGTTCCTAAGTGAAGCTTCCTTTGTGGTACTTGCTCTTTCTGGGATCTGACCCAGCTGGTTTTGTGTGGCCAATTTCGAGCAGCTCCAGAGGATCTACCGACCTTCCAGCCAGATGGTGGCCACTAGACGGAACCCTGGCAACGAGTGGTTATTTTTGGCTCTCCCACTCCATTGTAAAAATATTCTTTTGAGGCGTTTAGCCGACGAGCACCTGTTTAGCTCGATTGCACTTTACTTACTGTCTGCCTACGGGCTGTAACATGATTGACAGATCCTAGGGTTGATCATGTATGACTAAACTCTTGCTAGTCCTAACATTTTGTAACGACTAGCTTCATGATCAGCTGAATATGTAATGTTTGGGACGCCTTACTATTGTATATTTAATGATCATACATCTTGTAACTTTTACTTACTTACTTGTGATTGAGACACTAGGCTTGTTCATGACCTTAAGAGACTGCTGGCTTGTAGATAAACCCTCATGTATCTAGACAGCCGTGACCGTATAGCGAGATGGATACCATTTCATATACGTAGTGGCTGTGTCTGCCCCCCTCTCCAGTATTCTGGTTCTAGGGTGACATGCGTGCTCTTGTGCGTACGCAGCTCTCCTGCGTGCGTGCCCTTGCGCATACGCAGCTCCCCTGCGTGCGTACCCTTGTGCGTACGCTGCTCCCTGCGTGCGTGCCCTTGTGCGTACGCTGCTCCCCTGCGTGCGTGCTTTTACGCGTACGCTGCTCCCCTGCGTGCGTGCTTTTACGCGTACGCTGCTCCCCTGCGTGCGTGCTCTTGCGCGTACGCTGCACCCTGACCCCTTGTTAACCCATTGGCTCTTGGAGTATTGGTTTTTATTTCTCGACTTGGTTTCTCTTTTGTGGATTTGGGTTTTTCCTGAGGTCTGTTCAACACAGCACTACTATCTTGACCCGACACGGCCTAACACGGTTTTCAAGTAATTGTTTATGACTAGTACGTTCTCGGATTTTCTGTGGATTATGATCCTGATATTCTCTGACTCCTTGCTAGTGACCCAGTGGGGTGCACACCTAACTTGTAACTTGTAGTTAATCCTTGTGACTTGATAACTTGATAGTGGCCCGTGGCGGCGCACTCTGACTTGTAGCATGACTTGATAACTTAATGCTGTTGCGACGGCTAACTTAACTTGACCTGCCTTGACACCGTGGGTAGTTCTTTCTTGCTTGCTTGTTAAATTTACTTGTCCTGTCTTGCATCATGTCTAGGATGGGACTCCTGAGTACCACGGTCAGGGGTACCTACCAAAATGGATTAAGGTTAATAACTATAATAACACAGTAGTCATGAAGAGATGACACAGCTACAGGCAATCCCGTTACCTGGGCGCTCTTGGGATCTGTAGCCTGCCGTCGAGTAGGGCATTTCCAGCACACTGTCATGTGTTGCATCTTCTAAGTCACTTAAAGGTACATGCGTTTTCTAGACGATGTACCCACCAGAATTCAACCCCTAATTTTCGACCTGGAACCTGGATGGTCTGCAGGGCTTGTGGCTGTGGAATAATCTCACTGCATCTTGTTAGTAATTAGGCATGTGATAACCCTAGTTAGTTAAAGTAGTAAGCCGTAGTATCTGCTTGGCCGTGATTGATTGAATGAGGTATAACCAGTCTAGCCATGTCTTGATCCAGTACAAGATTGCTTCATGTCTTGATTTCTTACATTATTATCTAGCCGATAAATGGTGGGAAACCAAGTTCCGTTCAGATGAAGGGTTACAACCCCGGTCCTTGTTGGTTTACGGGTTTAACCTGGCTATCGGAATAGTTCCATGGTTATCTCGTCGTATATCTTCTGACATGTTTTCGTAAATTCTAGTTTTAATATTAGATTTTCTTGTGCTAATTGCTGGCTTTGTTCTTATTTCGTGGCCCCCTTGTGGCACTTGCTCTTTCTGGGGTTGACCCAGCTGGTTTTTGTGGCCAATTTCGGAGCAGCTCCCGAGGATCTACCAAGCTTCCAGCCCAATGGTGACAACTAGACAAAACCCGGGCCAAGAGTGGGTTTTCCTTTTTGTCTTGCCCACTTCATTGTAAAACTATTCTTTTAAGGCGTTTAGCCGACGAGCACCTGTTAGCTCGATGCACTTTTACTTACTGTCTGCCTACGGGCTGTAAACATGATTAACAAATCCTAGGGTTGATCATGTACGACTAAACTCTTGCTAGTCCTAACATTTTGTAACGACTAGCTTCATGATCAGCTGAATATGTAATATTTGGGACACCTTATCATTGTATATTTAATGATCATACATCTTGCGACCTACTTACTTGCTTGTGATTGAGACATTAGGCTTGTTCATGGCCATAAGAGACGTTGCTTGTAGTAAACTCTCATATATCTAGACAGCCGTGACCGTATATCGAGGTGGTTTCCATTTCAATATACGTAGCTGGCTATGTCTGCCTCCGCTCTCCAGTATTCTGGTTCTGGGGCGTGACAAATTTGGCGAGCGAAGCGAAGGCGATCCAAATCAATCATCCTCGAAGAAAGCGATGAACACGGCTAGAGCTAGAACACCTGCGAAAGACAATAGCACACACCTGGAGAGATAACCAGGTCCTCAGAGGGACGTAACAAGACACAAAATATCATGCCATATAAACCGAATAAATATTGCTCAAATAAATAAGTCAATCGAATTATAACATGGTCCAATACGCACCTACTAACGAGCGTACCATCCCCCCAACCAAACAAGGACATGAGATGGTAAACTAATTCATGGCGACGTATCTTTCCATGCTATGAATCCAATATGGTATCCGGACCCCAACAAGGTTCAATACCTTCTCATCGGAGTAGTAAGTCACACCTACAACCAAACAAGGACAAGATGTGACGAACTAATCTGCGACAAATTATTGTTCCAAGCCACGGTCAGATACAAGTACCCAAACCAAAAGTACTCGTACCTAACGGATAAAGGTGCCTAACCGTTCTAAGTGATATGTAGTTAAGAACAATCCTTCCTACGCATGGGTCCTGGCTAAATAGGATCGACGTAGTCCCCCTTGGGCACCAGAGGCCCCATCAGTAAGAGCATGACGTTCCGCGAATCGTCAGTGGCCGTCAGTAATCATGGGTCATCAACCCGTATCTCCAGCGGAGAGTCCGGGTCACAAGGGAAAGACATCGAAGCCCATACGCTAAGGAATTGCCCTTCCCGCCAAATACCTACTGTGTTGTATCCACAACACAAAACCACTATAACCGCTAAGTCAAACTAGCATGCAATCTCTATTAGCGGTTATTCCTATTGCACGGCTTGTACGTACTAGTG
The DNA here is from genome assembly GCA_029216955.1 of Iris pallida. NCBI lineage: Eukaryota > Viridiplantae > Streptophyta > Magnoliopsida > Asparagales > Iridaceae > Iris > Iris pallida. Next base: position 38,984,562 of record JANAVB010003400.1, on the reverse strand, counting down.
GCTAGCCAATCACGCACGTCCATGTTCTACATGCGACACACAACTTCATATTACAACGTGTCAAGGCCAATGAATGCAACACACAAGGTGGTCCCTTAAATCTAGGTTTAATGTGTAAAAAATAATACATAGCAGGAAATATAAATGAACAGTAAGTTCTAACAGTTATGCCATGTATCACAGTTTATTTTGCATAAAAAAATAAATAATGCATGAAATATGAACTAAAATAAATAAACAGCAAATGGCAAGGTGTCTTACCTGGTAGGACGCCTGGTGTACTACAATGATCACGGTAGCACGAACTGCGACTTCGGTACAACAACTATGCATGCGGACCTCTGATGGTGGCACGGATAGTTCCATTGGGTTTAGAAGGGTTAAATTAGTTAGGGTGGACATGGGGAAGGATAGAATTGGCAGGAGGATAGGAATAATGGGCTTAGTCTTGGATATGAGGATAATCAAAGGAAATAATATTATATAATTTTAGAAAACTATTTATAATCCTTGAAAACTACATTTTATTAGTAAAATATTATTTTAAAAGTCTAAAATTTATTTAAAATCTTTGGAAGCTATGTTTTATGGGTCAAAAGTATATGTATATATATATATATATATATATATATATATATATATATAATATATATATATTATATATATATATACTTAGAAAAATAAATTTAATTAGTTAAAATACTGCATAATATTTATATCAATATCATAAAATTAATCTTAATAGGCTTTGAAATCCAGTTTTTGAAATTACACATAGGCAGAACGCAATACTATATTTTTGTAAAACTTTATATTAAAATAGAAATTTTAATAGATCTAAATAATAATAATACTTAGTAATTATAAATCCTAGTCAATATCCATTACTGTTAAAACACAATCTAAATAAAAAATTGACTAGAAATCAATAATAATAAACTAAATACAAAACTGGAGAACAGCTGTTCTCATCCCTTTCAAAGCAATTGGTTGGGAGGAAAGAGAAAGCCCCTAAATAAAACAAAACAAAAATCATCATTAGAAAAAAAATAATAATAATAATAATAATAATAATAAAATAAAAAAAAAAAGAAAGAAAAAAAATAATAATAAAAAAACATGGCTGGTTCTCGAGGAGAACACTTCTCCAAAAAAACCACAAACTGAGAGGGATTAGAAAATAGGAAAGGAGAGAGAGGATGGAGCTCGGGGGTCGGCTCGCGGCGGCGGATCTTGGGAGCGGGGCGCTGGGCGGCGACCGGAGGGTGAGGTCAGGCGAACTGGCCGACGGTCGAGGCGGATGGGAAAAAGGCGGCGCTTGGTGGAGACGTCGGCGGACTGAGGGAGAGGCGGTCGACGGTTTCGTGGTGACCGACGGCAGAGGCGCCGGCCATGGGTGCGTCCGGGCGGAGGCTGGGAGCGGCGGATCGGGTCAGAAGTCGGAGGCGGAGGCGTAGGCGGAGGGCAGTGGTGAAGGCGGAGGGAAGCAGCGGATCCGGCTAGGGCTGCGCGGAGGGTTGTAAGAGGGGTTTCGGGAGAGGCGCACAGCAGCGCCGCGGCGAGATCGGCCGGAGGCACGGGAAGATGGACGGGAGATCAGGCGGGCTCGGCGGAGGTCAGGACAACGGCGGCGGTGTTTTGAAGAGGGTTTGGAGGAGGCGGCACACGGGAGCGGAGCGGGCGGTGAAAGATGGGACGAGCACGGTTTCCGGCTAGGTGGCGAGCGCACAGCGCTCGACTGAGGCGCGGAGGAGGCGGCGATGGGTTTCGTCGAGGTGAGGTTTTCTACTTCGTTTTCCTTTAGCTTTGTGGCTTTGGTGATGAGCGGGATGTTGGCGGTGGTCTGGTTGGTCGTGGACGGGAGGGGCGATGGACAGGGGTTGTGCTGTCGAGACGATGTGGTGGTCGAAGATGGTTGCTGCGGTGTCGGCCGAGGGCTTGGCTGTCGAGAAGTCCAGGTGATTTGGGTTCTTATTGGAGTCGAAGGGCACGCACGGGAGGCCGGGATGGCGCTGGTGGGAAGTCGACCATGCCATGGAGGAGCTGGAAGGGGAGCTGCCACGGTGGCGAGGGAGGACAGGGGCATGGTTAGGTTCTTAGGGTTAGTTAGGAATTAGGTCGTATCGGGTGTGTCCACACGATGATGGTGACGAGGAGATGCGTCGGTGTGTCGGACGCGATGAAGATAATGTATTTGTAAAAATAAATAGTGGATGGGAAGGCACGGACACGATGGACATATTTTGTGAAGAATTTTTGGATGTGAATTGTGGAGAATTTAATAAAAAGTTGGATGAGTACCTGCCTATTTATAGGATGTGGGAATTCCCAATTGGATAGGATTAGGATTTATTTAAAACCCAAAGTAGATAATTCATCTATTTTTAAATTAATTCAATAAATCCAAATCAAAATCAAAATCAAATTCCAAATACTAATCAATTTTAAATCTAATTAAATTCTTGGTTTAAAATCAATGGGATAAATCAAATTTTAAATGTTTCACTATTTAAATAAATCCATAAATTCAAATCCAGATTTAAATTGCCAAAATAATTTCGAAATATATTTCCAAAATACCAATAATAATAATTTCGAAAATTGCATTAATATTTTAAATATCTTTGAATAATAAACTATTAATATTAATAAATCTCGAAAATTACATTTTTAAAATAAACTAGCAAAATATTTGAAATATGTGCATGCACTAAGAATATTATTTATTCTAAATAAAAGGCTTTACATAAATAAAATCATAAATTTAGGAAATTTTGATAGCTAAATTAAATATTACGTATATTATTTTGAAACCATAAAAATAAGAAAATATTTTTCTAAAAATATGTATGCTCGCACATATTCGCACTCGTCGAGCAATTACGAAAAATAAAATTTTGTGCGCGACGTACAATACGACTACGCGATGTACAATACAAAATTTTAAATCAGTACCAAATTTAATAAAAAATAGTAAAATTTAGGGGTTTTACATCCTACCCAACTTAAAGAATTTCGTCCTCGAAATTAAGAATTCGTAGGGGGGTGAGAAGGCACAACGGTAGAAGGGTTCCTTGGTCGTAGTCTAGGTTGAGGATATGATTAAGAGACGATCGTAATTACTTCTTAAATTCAAGTGATTAGAAAGTCAAGATTGTAGAATTATGGTCGAGGGAAAGGTCGAGGAGTTTATGATGAAGACATAGTACATCGAGTGGTAATGGTCATAATTGATAGGACAGCTAGAGGAAGTTTTAGTACAATGCTTTCGTCCTTCTAAAATAGGTGAAGGCGAAAGCGATATAGAGTTCGAAGGAGACGTTATCGAATACGAATACGTGATTCAAAGATAATCGAATAATTTCAAAGAATTGTCAAGGCACCCGCGGATGGGACTCTAAAGACAAGTTTAGCTAGGTTCCCATCCACGTAGAATAATAGACAAAAGCAACCAAAGTGCACTTGGTTGATCAACCATTATGCACCGGTTCTGATTAGACAGTATGTTAGTGAGCGGCCACTCAATATCATATGCCTTGATCAAGCTCGATAAAGAATTAGCTTGCAAATACTAGGCTATATTAGCATCATTAGTCTAGATAGTTGAACATATGCACGATGGTAGATGAAAATAAAAACAAATATGAAATAGTCTATGAGTCATAAAGATTTAAGTCTTGTTTATTCCTATACCGTCATTCTACGGTTTTATTGACCAAGGCTTGGTTGACCAAATGGGTTAAATTTCCTCTAGTCTCTACGGTCTATATAATTCTATTTGTATTCCCTTGATGGTCAATGGTGGGTCAGGTCGTGGGGTATTCTACCTAACTTAAAGAATTAAGCTAAGGGTGTTTAGGACCTCTAACTAGTAGGGTCAATCTCTAGCAAGCACGAAGGAATAAGAATAATGATAGAAGGAATCAAGCAAGATGCAATCGATGAGTCGGTCGAATATGGAATCGAGGAAAAGGTCAAGTATGTGGATAAGATCCTAGACTTCTAATCCTATACGCAGGCTTGCTTGGTATGGTAAATAACCAACAATTTATCTTGATCCTGCATGGGCCACCACAAAAACATGTAACGCCCCAATCCAAAAATACGTAGGACTAGGAACGTAGACATGCCAGCTGTATTCATACGAAGTATACTCTAATATATGGAAACCTCGTATGAGTACATAAGCTGTAAAATGCAGTTAGAACCATAACTATTCTCATCCACACAAATAAATAAATAAATATAATGATAATGAATTGTCTTGATACAATATGTTGGGCGGAGACAAATCCACTACCAACAAAATAAGGAAAAGTACATGAGAAAAGAAATAAATTTGGCGAGCGAAGCGAGACGATCCAAATGCAATTATCCTCGAAAAAATAGCGATGAACACGGCTAGAGCTAGCACCTGCGAAAGACAATAGTACACACCTGGAGAGATAACCAGGTCCTCAGTGGGACGTAACAAGACACAAACACAATATCATGCCATATAAACCGAATAAATATGCTCAAATAAATAAGTCAATCGAATTATAACATGGTCCAATACGCACCTACTGAACGAGCCTACCCCCCAACCAAACAAGGACAGGAGATGGTAAACTAATTTACGACGACGTATCTTTCCATGCTATGAATCCAATATGGTATCCGGACCCCAACAAGTTCAATACCTTCTCATCGGAGTAGTAAGTCACACCTACAACCAAACAAGGACAAGATGTGACGAACTAAATCGCGACAAGTTATTGTTCCAAGCCACGGTCAGATACAAGTACCCAAACCAAAAGTACTCGTACCTAACGGATAAAGGTGCCTAACCGTTCTAAGTGATATGTAGTAAGAACAATCCTTCCTACGCATGGGCCCTGGCTAAATAGGATCGGCATAGTCCCCCTTGGGCACCAGAGGCCCTATCAGTAAGAGCATGACGTTCCGCAGAATCGTCAGTGGCCGTCAGTAATCATGGGTCATCAACCCCGTATCTCCAGCGGAGAGTCCGGGTCACAAGGAAAAGTGCATCGAAGCCCATACGCTAAGAATTGTCCTCCCCGCCCAATGCCTACTGTGTTGTATCCACAACACAAAACCACTATAACCGCTAAGTCAAACTAGCAAGCAATCTCTATTAGCGGTTATTCCTATCGCACGGCTTGTATGTACTAGTGACCAGCCAATCACGCACGTCCGTGTTCTACATGTGACACACAACTTCGTGTTACAACGTGTCAAGGCCAATGAATGCAACACACGGTGGTCCCTTAAATCTAGGTTTAATGTGTAAGAAAAATAATACATAGCAGAAAAAAATGAACAGTAAGTTCTAACAGTTATGCCATGTATCACAGTTTATTTTGCATAAAGAAATAAATAATGCATGAAATAGAGCTAAAATAAATAAACAGCAAATGGCAAGGTGTCTTGCCTGGTAGGACGCCTGGTGTACTGCAATGATCACGGTGGCACGAACTGCGACTTCGGTACAACAACTATGCATGGAGACCTCTGGTGGTGGCACGGATAGTTCCATTGATTTAGAAGGGTCAAATTAGTTAGGGTGGACATGGGGAAGGATAGAATTGGCAGGAGGATAGGAATAATGGGCTTAGTCTTGGATATGAGGATAATCAAAGGAAATAATATATATATATTTTAGAAACTATTT